>JABJVO010000062.1:27663188-27673511 GCA_026770805.1 Boulengeromyrus knoepffleri | reverse complement strand
TGTTTTGGACTTCTTCTTTTTATTTTTTTCCTTTTTTTTTTCAGAGATATGCGGTTCCCCCCTTTCCCCCCCCCCCCCCCCCCCCCCCACCCCAAATACCTAATAAAGACTCGGGTTGGTTCAGTTTCCGCTGGCTCTCTACCCCAAAAGTGCTCAGGCTTTCCCACACGTTTGTTTGTGTAAAGCCTGCTGTTCCTGGGGGCCTGCGGATGACCTCCGCCTCCGCACCCCCACAGCCCGTAGCCTCTCACCTAAACAGACTGGGGGCCAATCGTATCTAGATCCGAATCAGGGCGCTGTGGCAGAAGTCAGCGCTGTATTTGTTTATCTGTACATCTGTCCACCAACACTATCACTGCGATGAACAATCAAAGCTTGCTGCCCACCAGTAAATCAACTGGAGGATATATTTATCTGGACAATGCCTGTAGATCACAGACATAAATCAGGGAATATTAAAATATAAAATGGCTAAGAATACTTTGTTTGCTCTTCTGGTGTGCTCCAGACTCCCCTTTGGAGCCTACATGATTTGAGGGCGGGGGGGCGTGTGCGGTGACATGCACCCGATGCTGTGTTTACTGTGATATCTCGTCGGTATCCTCACGCCCAGCTTGCACAGAGAGTGATGTCACGGTTCGGCAGCCGTCCAGGGCTGAGGTCATGCATGCTGTGCCTGCTGCTCGAACCCAGGAGGTGGGGGAGTGACATCATTGGGGCACGCCTTGGCTTCGGGGTTTTACCTTGCCGATGCCGGCGTGCGCATGGCCCATCTTCACCACCACCGGGAAGGAAGACGAGTTGATCTGAAAATGATTAAAATGTAAATAACGCCAGTTATCACTATGTTCATGTATTATTGTAAGGAAAAAAACACGGAGATACTGTTCCTTTTTTGAACTGTGACATGGTCACATGGGGTGACCTTTGGCTGTTCGTACGGTGCCAGTCATATGGGGTGACCTTTACAACAACAACAAATTTACTTTTGTATAGCGCGTTATCACAACATTACATTGTCTCAAAGCGCTTTACAGCATCCCCACTCAAAGCCCCCATTGAGTAAGCCATAGGCGACAGTGGCAAGGAAAAACTCCCGAGAAGGAAGAAACTTTGGGAGGGACCAGACTCAAAGGAGGAGCCCATCCTCCAGGGGCCAGCAGGAAGAGTCAAATCGGAGAGATGGCTAAGTGCCAAGTCACACTGTCTAAGTCATAACTCAGGGTAACCTTTAACTGTGTGCACAGTGCCAGTGACTCAGGGTGACCTTTAACTGTTCACACAGTGCCAGTCTCCCAGGGTGACCTTTGGTTGTTCGTATGGTGCCAGTCGCCCAGGGTGACCTTTGGCTGTTTGTACAGTGCCAGTCATATGGGGTGACCTTTGGGTGTTTGTACAGTGCCAGTCATATGGGGTGACCTTATGAGAGCCATTAAAAGTGTGACACAGTGGCACTATTAGTTTAAATCCTAAAGCTGAATTTTGAAACATGGCTAGAAACAAAAGAATAAGTATTAAAGGTGTACATCAAGTCATAATTCTCAGAAATGGAACAGAAGATCATTTCTGAATTAGTTTCTTGATATAAATATTAGTATTATAATTTATTTGTTATAACATTAAATGTACAGAAACAGCATTTTGATTAATGACTGGGCCCAAAAGCCAGGATTGGTCCTCCTGAAAAGGTAAACTGCAATGATATAAGAAAGAATGAAAAATAAGCAGTATGAATGTGTGTTATTCAATTCAACTGAATTATTTTGTTTTATACAACACCCTCCTCAATACATTTGTCTGAAAGTGCAGTTTATCTGTACAGAAATAAAAGGAGAGCCTAGTAAAAAGCCAAATTGAAGTTAATGATCACTGATCAATAATCATCACAGAGAGACTAGATGATAGACTCCATATGGAAGCGTAACTGAAAAGTATAAAATTATCCATGCAGTGACATGGTCAGATGGGTTTGCCTGACAGCAATTTAGCCTCAGACACGATATACTGAGAAATTGCTTCTGGAAGGCGACCCCATGAAGCCAGAGTGAACTGTGTGGACAGTAATGACCTGGAGAGGTACTGAGTGACTGTACATCACAGCCTTCTGACCCTTGACCCCTGGGGGGCAGGATGAGATTTTACAAGGAATCTGGCATGCATTCCCAAATCTGGGAATTTATCAGAGTCAAAGACCAGTGATTAAATAAGCAGCGTGTGTTAAAGAATTGGGGTTTGGCCCTATCAGATCTAGCCGTCTAATCATCCCCTGTATCTGATTGGTGAATTCTCTCCTGCCCCTTCACCACCTTAGCTACTGTGTGGTGAGTGTACTGGTGCAGAATGGCTGCCGTCACATCATCCAGGTGGGGGCTACACAGTGATGGTGGTTGAAGTGGCTCCTCATTGCCTCTGTAAAGTGCTTTGGGTGTCTTGAAAAGCAGCATATAAATGTAACTCCGGTTCATTCATTCAAAGTCAAGGTCCCCCTTGCTAAAAAGAGACATCATTAACGAAAAATCTGGGTTTTACAGTTATCTGAAACAAAAAAAAACTATTCAATTTGATTCAGTGTTTAACAGAGACATCTATATGAAGCTTTGTATTAATATGATTTATGATTTATAGTAATATACTATGTATAAATGATGCCCACCTAAATGATTTACGTTTTAGGCTAGACTTTGCATTATCTTACCTAATCCTTAAATGCCTTATGAATAAAAGTCCTCATGTCATCTTAGGCTGAATACCTTCAGTAGGGTCACCTCTACTTCTCCTTAGAAACAAATCAGCCAGGCAAAGCAAGAACTGTAGTCATCATTTATATATAGTATATAAATACAAAGATACAGTAAGTATTGCTCCAGGCAGGCTGCAGGATTAACATGTACTTCATCTGGAGCACATAGTGATAAGCCATGAAGGAAGTGAACATGGTCCGAATGTGACTTTATTTGACTCAGCAAACCAGTAAGGGAGAGGGAGACGGGTTACTGGTGACACTGGCATTATGGCTAAAATTATTGGGCTCTTCATTAGTTCTGAGGAATGACTTACTCTTTAGTTCAATATATGCATGTGCAGTTTTATTTACTTACTACTTAGGTATTATATTTTTAGCTAATATAAAATATTTTCAGTGCAACACCGTTCCATGTTGAAGAGTGAAAATAAGATAAACTGGTCAGGATTTCAATGGTCCCTGTGACCATAGATGTAAATAAACATGGTTATAACTATCATTTTAAGACAAGTAAAACTAAATAAATCAAAAAGAGCAAAAGTATTTCAAACCACATGCAAAACCCCCTAATTACTACAGAAATAAAAACTACATTTCTTTTCATCCACAGAGCTTCTGTCAGTACCCAGATACTTTCAAAGCAGTTTCCCCTTAATGTTAACTTAGGCAGGAATCCCGGAATCCTTCTTGTGCAAAATATTAATTTCAGGAATTTTTTTTCAGGAATGTTTTTATTTGTTTTCCTTTCAGGGCAGAACATTTTCTATAAATGACACAATTCACAGGGCAGCAAAACGCCATCATTCAAAAGCTTCCATTAAGGCTTCATTTGCAATGTTTGTTGCATAACGGTGTCTCATTAATAAGCGTAAAGAATGACTAAGCACATGGGGTGACTTCTCCCATAGATTCTGTTTACTGTATGATGCCAGGACACAAAATTAATAAGAATTCCTCATTGACATCACTCGCTGTTATGCCACACTTTTTGCATTTAGAGAAATCTTCTGACCAGGACCAGATATGAGGAAAACACTACACTCTTCCTGACTATTAATTTGACAAAAAAAGGCAGTTTCTTTTAAAAGAGAGCTTTAACATTTTGGTTACCTTCAGAATCCAAAGAAGTATCTGCAAACAAAGAGTAAGTCCTGGAAAAGGCACAGGTCTGCATTTATGCCCGCATAACGCATTTTGAAAAATACAGTAACAGATTGTTGTATGTAAGTCTTTGCCAGCAGTGATGTGATACTCGTTTTGATAAAATGCTCAGGTTGATACGAAACAAATCTACTTCTCCACTGGTCAGTTAGTCATCCCGGGAACAGATGGTTGCACCCTCCGTTGATAGAGGTCTGGCTGTTACCTCAGCCTTCCCTCTGATCAATGAGCACCAGGGCTGCGAGAGGATTAATGAAGTTAAACACATATTATAAGTGTAACAGAAGTCAGTGTCCATTCAGCCACAATGCATGAGGAAGAGTCTGTCACCAACCATGTTGGGCATTCGCTTGAAGTAAGGCAACGACGACATATTTGTGATTAAGGTGCCCTTGCACAGGTGCTCTGGAGAGGAAGCAGGCCTCCACCATCTTTCCCACTTAACTTCAATGTCAATATGAGCAAATCTCTAAGCTTGAAATTGTGGAAATTCGTGAAGCTCCTTATAAACAACAACAGAAAGACCAAACAGTCCCTCTGCTCTGAAATATCATTCCCATCGAATGGCGAATGGCTTCATCAGCTAAATCGATTTCCTCAGACGAATAAGTTCGCCCTTCGGGCATGGAAGGCTGAAAAAGGAAAAAGTTTCAGCATCCTCTCTGAGCGAAGCGCCGCTGGCAAGGTAACCTGAATCTTTACGAAGTGAAATCATCTCACACCATTTCACTGTGTACTAACGCGGCTGGATTTGGACAAATCCAAGAGCAAAATAATAATAACAATTAGATCATTTCCTGGCCAAGATCACAACCTGACGCTTTGAAATTCACCCTTTAAAAAGTCTTGTAACAAATCGACAGCAACGATACTTCAGAAAGAGATTATAATTGAGCGTGTATGATTATATTATGAATATTCTTCATGCATCTACAGGCACCCCAGGCTTCTGATTATGCGATTCTGATCTTCTATTTTGTGGAAACAATCTTAATAACTGTACCAGGCAACCATAGAATTTTCTAGTAATTTACTGGAAAATTCATAGTTACTGAGCATAAATAAAAAATATTTACCATTATATATACACATATATGATCCTGATCTAATTGCCTGAAACAGGGATCTACAAATCACTTCTTTCATTTAACCTGACGATATACAAGGAGTCCGGTTTCAAGATCCCACTTCTGGTTCGGAAAGAGTAATATGCTAGTTGGCCGGCACCGTTAATGGTGATCGCTTACAGAGGCTGACATATCCAAGACTCCCCTGTAAAATGGCTGTTGCGCCTTTAAACCATTCAGTTATATGCTCTTCATCCAACTCGTAAGGTACGTAAGCTACCATGGATTAAGAAAGAAACGTTTGCTAATCGTAGAAATAAAGAGAAATGAAGGCTAAGACAAAAAATTGTAGCCAGAGTCTATTTTCAGCATGGCAGTTTATAATTCTGCAGTGGTATAACTGATCACACCTCAGTATGGAAGAGAGATGCGATTATGAAATGTTGTTATGACATTTGGGAACATTCCGGCTCCTGGGCCACTTCCACTTGCCCACAGCCTGTGGCGGCAGGACTCATTAATGTGTCTGACCCCGAGAAAACACCTTCAATGTGCATTTCAGACCAACAGGCTAATATTATTTTCAATTAACGGGCAACCGCCAGAGACATAAATGTCTGACTAATACAAGTTTAAGCTGCCACAGGTGAACGGTCATTGACGCCGTGAGAAGACAGTCCCCGTTTATAAAATTTTTAGATTTTTAAATAATTTTTATATCTTTTGCATTTATCCCTCTAAGCGTACACAATAAAAAGAAGCTATATAGTACCCAGTTTCCTGAAATAGGCTTTTTTTTTTTTAAAGAATAATTTTCAAAGTCCCAGGTTTACTGTATATGTTTCCTCTCTGTGGAGACTTTATTTCTTTGTATGCGCTGTTATCTCAATCATGCTAAATCTTCTTTATGGGAGAACTGGGGGTGAAACAGCAGCTGGAGACTGGGAAAATGTGGTTTAGCACATTTACAGTAATATCTTACCACTGCCTACAAACGCGTGGAATCCAGCTCCACAGCTGTCTGTTACTGCTTATAAATGTAAAATAATGAGTCAGTGGCTGTGGCTTCCATTATCATCTCATAATCAGAATTGTGCCCATGCCTTTTAAATAGGACACGCTTTTCGGCACAATTACCCTCAGGACAGTGAAATCTGGCATGGCTTTTCAAATCAGATTCTGTTGTTCTATTATCCCGAAATATACATAGGTTACGACATTCTCATCAAGCGTAACAGATCAAATCGAGACAAAACAAAACGAAATAAGTATCACTCATCACAACAACTCAATGAAACTTAGTTGATGTACCAAACCACATCTGATTCACTCTCAACTTTCAAGACCTCAAGACTCATCCATTCTGGGAACGTTTCTGCTAGCTGTAGGCTGACGTCCTGCTCCATGATCCCTTAGTCACTCTCCTGTATACCCTGAATGCTGTTAGTGTTCCACTTCTCATTTGTGTAACTGTTTTATTCCTAAGTTTGTACATACTACATAGCTCTTGCGTCTATGCTACTTACATTTGCTACTGGTCACTCATGTGAAGCTTAGCCTAGCCGCGCTTAGCCTAGTTGGCTCTCTGACAGCTCTATGCTTGCGATATATTATCTGCCTCGCCTGTAAGTCTGCCAAATAAATAAATGTAAATGCAGTGTTAAAGGGAGACATGCTGACTGTGCCTCACCCCCAGCTAATTATGCTCTCCGATGGGAGAGTCGACACAGAGCTGCTGTGGTTGGTGGACGTAGATTTATTGTTGTGGATGTGCTGCTATTCTCAGTCGGTTCCTCCTCAACCAGGCTGCTTCTTAACCTGCAAACTCCGTGCACATGTAAAGCGGGGGAGGGTATGGAGTAGGCTGGAGTCATTTGACAAGCTCCACCTTCCTCCTCCATCCAGTTTGTTTACAATTATACATATAATTATACAATCTTCTGTTCGTCTCTCGGCCAACAGACTCCATGCCCAGATCTTATGACCCCATGTATCGCACCTGATCCTCAGCCCATCTTATTTCCCTGCTTGGTTCTGGCTTCCTCCTGCCCATTCCCCTCTCCCAAAACCCTTCAAAAATACCCTCTTCAGTCATCCCTTTCCCAAGGGTCAGGGGATCATGTCTTGTTGATATAACTCTACAGGGCTGAGCACATGTGTCTCATGGCTGATTGATTTCCAGGAAAAAGGCGAAGGATGGCTGGCCGGAATTCATTTTGACGATGACTTGCGCTAGATGGACCTGGTAGATTTATCTGAAGCCATCTTCTTATGCCAGCTGAACCGAAAACGAATTGAAGGCCTGGGTGAGTGGGGGACCCCGTCCGCCATCTTGCTGTTACGTTTCTACTCTTCGGTTACTTGAGTTACGAAGTCGCAGCTCGACTGTAGAAATAAACCAACCCCCGGACCTCTTAAATCACTGCACTGCATAAACAAAAGTGTTTAGTCTTACGCTTTCATGTCAGAATTTAATCCTGAGACGTTTATACAATTGCGGCCTCGTTTTTCTAGTGCCTGTAAAACTGAAGTGAGCGGAAAATGTATTTGACCGGCACTGGTCTGAAAGTTAGTAAGTCACCACCCAACTATCCCAGGCCATAGTAAACACACAAACCGTAAAACAGGACGATTGTTTCCAGTCTCTTCCAGTAAAAGCCTTCATGCAACATGTAGATTTTGTGGCCATAAAACTTAACCGGATCAGAACCGCCTACGGATGTTTGCGACACTGACAGAACACAGCCTGGATTCACCAAGACTGTTAAGTTAGAATAAAATAGAATAGAATAGAATATCTTTATTGTCATTGTACATGAATCACAAAATTCTGTGTGCATTCCCACCAGGTGTGTGCTAACCAAATGAAAACTTGATTCTTTGACTGATGTTATTACATTTTACATTATTCACATTTTACATATTTAGCAAGTGCCTTTGTCCACAGCGACATAGTGTACAAGTGAGACAATTAGTACACTACAAATATACAAACTGTCAAGGAGTCTACTATGCATAAATGCAGCTAGGAAAAGCTTCCAACCAATGCCCAATTTCAAGTGTAATTAGTACTGCAGCAGGAGCTACACAATAACTTCTAACAAAACAAGATCATAATATGACTATTCAATGACCAAAAGTGCAACATAAGACCATTCGGGGAACATAAAGAGGCATCAGGCTAGTATCTAAGCAAGTATAATTTTCTTATATTTAGATAAAATTCAAATTTCATTAATAAACTGAGTAACAGCACATCTTATGAATAAGGTTAATTTGCTTGCATTTAGGCATGTTAGGCACATTTTAGCAAATCTTACCAAGTACAATTTTCTTACTGCAATGGCAGATAATTTAGCTCGTTTTAGGTCATCTTATCGCAAAACAGAAACAGTTCATCTTAAATTGGCCATTTGCAGTGTGGAGAGGGAGTCTGATGATCAGACATGAGTTGGTAGCTCATTCCACCGTCAGCAACCACACAAACCCAATCAAGCATTTAATAAGAATGCTGTATTGGTCTGTATAATCTGCTATTTCGTTCACCACTTGCCTCAATTATTGCCATCAAATTAACTCTTAAATTTGATTAAATTTGTTCCACTTCTGCCCGCATAATTTCACATGAGCCGGTGATAAATGTAATATAAAATTTATTACTTATCAATGCAAATCAAGAGTGCACAACAATTTTATTACAACGTTCATTCTATAGCTGTCATTTTGCAAATGGTTTCTACTTATTTTATCTACAAGCAAGAAAGAAAGTCAGCATCCCTGCTTCTGACTGTGAATTCATGACTGATTATACTGTCTCAGGCCAACTGAACAGTATTAATTATTACAGGACTTTTTTAAAGCCAGTACAGCAGTCACTGCATGACTGCCTTGATATGTAACTCCTAAGGCATCACTTCACCTAGACCACACGGCTTTGGATCCAGGAGAGGGACTCAGAACATGCAAACTGTGCCTCTATGAAGCTGGCCCGAAATCGGACCTACAGACTAGCATTATCAATGCAGATTAAAATCTTACATGAACAATGTTTATATGAGACCCGCATTTCCATAAGCCAGCATCAGCTTATGACAGCAGTTGTTTGGGAGTATGATTCTGATTGGTAAGTCCTTCACTTGATGATTTACATTTTTTTACAGATCCATACCCAGAGGAGGGGGGGGAACAGCTTCAGTAACCAGGTTGAGTCAATCATGTGGGGAGCTCTGCTTCTGCTAATCAGGCTTCTCGTGTTGCCTAAATTAAACCTTAAACATGTCTTGTCCTCAATGATGTACGAATCTTTTGGTTTCTCACCGCTGTAAGGAAAACCGCTTTGCTACCCTCATTACTATCTTCCACATTCTTCTTGCTGTTTCCACATGAGGCCACAGCAGGGATGAAACACTGATTTGTTATTATGTCCCGGGAGCTTCTCAAAGATAGATTTATCGTCCACATCACCTTCACAGCTCCTGCTGTACTCATGGGCAGACCCGAGTCCCTAGGAAATTAACAGTATTCTACAAAATAGGAGGCTGTACAAGATACGAGGTTCTCACATTGGGTGCAGCTCTTTGTTTCTACAAAGTGGTCTAGTTTGTATAGATACGTCACGAGGAACAGTTACTAAAAAGCACGACGAGCCTAACTTTACACTTTTCTAATGAAAGACGTTAACCCTGTACAATAGCAGTAATTACAAATGTCGTTCCTCTGAGTGAAGTTAGAGAGTGACTTCTTTATTTATGGTAACTAAGGAGGATGAAAAGCTGACATTCATTGTTGTGTTTGTTTGACATATGGATGGATGTTTTAGAAGTAAAAGTAAAGTTTACCTACCCTCCTAATTAGACACTCAAGCATCCTGATTTAGAACGGCTGAATCACGGAATCATGGCAAAGTTCAAGTTTGTAAGCACAATTTGTTTATATAAGGGACAACCCTGTAGACCCCTGTATGACCATTTAATTATATTTTAACAAGCAATCTCCATTTCTATTGAGTTGGCTGCTTATCAGATGTCTGTTACTTAAATATGTATGCATGAACAACAATAAAAATAACTTTAAAAAATCATAAGTAAATTAAAAATTATATTGCTATGTGTAATATTGGCGGCATTGTGCTCTAAGCCTGGAGCCCATCCTGGGAAGCTCAGGACACCAGACGGGTTTGCAGGGCAGGACCCCCTTCACAGCTGGGGGGGGGGCGAGACAGCGAGTAACCGCGAGCTGCTGAACAGCGATAGGAAACCTGTGCTGACCCGCAAATCACACACACACACATGTAGGGTATACATATCCTTATGGGGACCGCTCATTCATTTCAATGGGAAAAATGCTAACGCT
>JABJVO010000062.1:27646001-27661055 GCA_026770805.1 Boulengeromyrus knoepffleri | reverse complement strand
ATTGTTTCGTACAGGTACTCAGGCTGGGGAGGACATCTTTACACGGAGCAGTAATGTTATTGTTTCGTACAGGTACTCAGGCTGGGGAGGACATCTTTACACGGAGCAGTAATGTTATTGTTTCGTACAGGTACTCAGGCTGGGATATCTGATATCTGCACCTTCGTCTTCTTGGCAGAGGAACACCCTGGATATAACTTCACTGCTACTCCATTCATACTTTTTCCCAAATTATCTTATCTGCTTATATGATCACTGCATGTAAATCTACATGCCTGTGATGTATATCTACCACACAAGGCCACTGAACATGGGCACCAGCAACCCAATGATTAGAACTTTTATCCTCTTTGTGAAAAAGCTTCTTGCCCTATGCGTCTAAGAGATGCAAAACCATTTTGTTTCTCTTGTATAAATTTAGTAGAAATTCTAGTTTCTACCATGAACTTGCCCAATGAGCAGACAAAGCAAACCTACTTCTCACATACATTGATTACAAGTTATACAACCAGATTTTAAACTATTTAATCCATAGGGTCCAGGGGAAATTTTCAAACATCTAAGACCATTGTGTTAATGCCTTATGTAATGTATTTTAAACGCTCCTTAAAGCTATGCTGACTTACACAAGGGCTCATTACATCACTGACACGTAATTTAATACATTCAATAATAATAAATCAACTTCATTCAAGTTACTCATTGTAGAGGCTGCCGTTACATCACGTTGCCTCGTGGCGTGTTTACATATGATTGCTTAACTCGGATGAAAAAATGCGGGAAAGGGAAAAAGGATAAAAATAGAATTAAAAAGCCGCGGGCTGGTAAAGTCGGTGCCAATATGTCATGCAGCTGTTATTTAAACGTCCCCGTCGGGCGTCCCTATTGGTTCAGCCGCCGCTGGCCATAAATTGGCTGTGGGAGGTGTTCGCCTTCCGCGCACTATAACTAATTTCCCAGTGGCTGCGATCGCACATCGAGGACCGATCCCAGTCTGCGCAAACCGAGGCAGGGCAAGTAAGAGAGATCCTAACTGTGGCGTGTAAGTCCTCCTCTCAAATAAATCCAAAGGCTTTTGCACATACATAGGATGGCCAGGAGGATGCAGCAGCTATACCAGGCGCTCTTCTGCGTGTTACTGCTCGGCAGCCTGCATGTCAGTCGCTTTGCGGACGCCTGCTCCTGCCTCTTATCCCACCCGCAGGATGCATACTGCAACTCCGATATAGGTAAGAAACAGGCGCCGATCACACGGTGCGCGTAGCAAAACCAGTGTCCCAAGGTGGCAAACATTATATATCTATTAGGTTCTTTAGCTGCATGCTCAAAACTACGTTGGGGCTTAATACATTAATCACTTTCACTTAAATAGCTTTTGCACAAGTTATTTAACTTCTGTTTTATATATATTTAACATGTTGCTTTATGTGTAGTGTCAATATATTATAATGCACTACTATATATATTTCATATATGCAGGAACGCTTTGCACAATAAACACACACGTATATGCTATATAACTATTGCACAACTTTTGCTTTGGGAAAAGTGCGCATCACCCAACGTAAAGTCCGTCAAATAAACGTATTCTGCAGATATTCAAATCAAGTTTTCAAGGTGAAGAAAGTTACAGTCCAGCTATAACATCTGAAATATTTGATGTAACGTAAATAATACTTTTAAGTATTATATTGTATACTGTGAATGCCAGTTTTCCAGAGAAAGGACAGGAGGCATCCCCCCCGCTTTGATTGACAGGAAGAGTTAGCGGTATCCATGGAAACCAGCCTCCGCCAGGGTTGTTTTTCATGGCAGTTACTGTCTGCTGAGCAATAAAACAGAGCTGGTAGACAGTAGCTGCCCTGTTTTTTGTTACTGTCCCTTTAAAGTGAGGGCACGTAACCTCCATGTATAGAGGTTACTCAAAAGCCTTCGGGCTAATAAATAAGACCGTCACTACAGAGTATTTCAGACTGTGCGAGAAACACAGGTGCAAACCCTACTGTCGTCTTAAGAGTGTTTGCATTCCTCCGTTTGTTTTAATAAGCTAAATCATATATTAAATTAGATTTAAGGAAGATTTCACACAGTGAAAAATAATTATTTAGCACAGTTTAGTTGATAATCACTATAATTCTATAATAGTATTATTTTCTAAATTGATGTCATCACATATTTCATACACGGTCTGCTTCTCAGATGGGCTTGGCATGACCTGCCTGGGATTTCGGGGGAGTTTCGTAATGAATAACAAACAGATTGTGTTCCTTGGTTGGCCGTTCGCTTAACTCGGTGCCCATGTGACCACTCTTTGTAAGTGCATGCAGATCTGATTCTTTATACTTCCCAAAAACCTCCTTTATCTTACCGAACCACTTATCAAGACATGCCTTTAAACCAGCCCAAGTATAAACATTTAAATGATGTTAGGTCATTAGAGTGGCATTTTAATAGCTGGAATATTGTGTAATAGCTAGAAGCTATGAGTTGTTTAATGGGTGAAGGATCACAGCATAATTCGGTGTGACAAAATACCGTTTGGAGTATGGGGCTCCGTCAGGGAAATAAGAACAGTAGAAAACTTTGCAGATATTCGGAGGAGAGGCAGGGGGACTGTCAGCAAAAGGCTGTGCTGACTAACATTTCCTCAGTGGGGGGGTCTTGGGAATGATCCAATACAAGTAGCACGTAGCACTTGAAGACGCAAACACGCTAATGTTCATTTTTGCTTCAAGAAGCGCTGACCCATGGTAAACTGGAGTGAGTGGTTTATAATCCTTTATTTAAATGACGCTATGTTTAGAGCATTAAAGACAGCAGAATACATGTTTACACGGCTGTAATAAGCTTTCGACAATAAACAAAAATAGTTTTCTTACGGCAGCTGCATTGTGTAATGAAGGTGACAGAGTGTTTGACCTGTTGACCTGCCAAAGCTCTGCAAGTGTAATATGAGAATATGAACCATGTTTCATTGCAAGTAATGGTCACATTTTCTTTCTGGTTTAGATGTATCTCATATAGTCAGTCAGGGCTCCAGATTCCTCAATCTAGTTAATTCCATTGCTAAGGAGCAGCACTGGGCTCAAGACACAGTTTTTGACCTGGATGTATGAAATCTAACCAACTGAGTTCCAAGAGGCACTAAACTTTCCTTTCAGGGTAGTTTTCCCCCTTTCAGACCTGAACATGCCAGGGCATGTTCATACAAATATTAATGCACGAAAAGACAAAGCACTAATTAATTCCCATACTGTGAAATGTTATATATGGTGTCACATTTTCCTCAGGCATTAAGCAATTCATTTTATTTTTTGTATTCCCAAAGATCCAAATATTCATATGTGTTTCATTAAGTTCCAGTGCTGTGGGATGGGTTCACTGTGGAAGCTACACTGGTGGGTAGCTGAGATTATCTTGGTGACAAACAATTTTAATGTTGAATACTGAGGGGAAGGGTGGGAAAAATCACTGCCCCTCTGACAACACACTTCCCATAAAGTTCTGGGCAAAGTTCAGGCACATTTCAAATCAGCAGTTGGCTGCCAGCGACCAAAAGGGATCAAGCTGACGGTTTAACATCGATAACCAACGACAGCTCCGACAATCCCTTTCACATCCCTCTAGAACGGTGAAACGTGCTTCAGGCATTTTATTTTTAACCTACAATCCTCTGGCATGCAGCAGACGCAATGAAGGCCACGTTCTTCTACAGTACATCAGCGAGAGGAAGCTCTCCTGGCCTGTGAAGCACAAACTGGATAAACATCACAAGAGGAAAGGCATCAACTTTTGTGTGGTTCAGCCTGTTTAATCATATACAGTATATCCCTTAGCTAATTCCTTTGCATTTATGGACAACAAAAGGCACATTGATTTTCGCCTAATTACTCTGCTGCGTTCCGAAGAAATTTAGAAGAACCTTAGTCTTTTTGAGGTGACCCATTAGCTGCAATTTTGAATCAAACGGAACCTTACAGAACGAGCCATTGAAGTAAAGGAAAGGGCTGTTTTTTTCCCCCGGCTGTTTTAATTCATGGGATTAGTGTTTACTTCACTTGGGGTTTCAACTCCCACAAATAGGCCAGAGGGTAAAACTTAAAGTAGGGGATTAGGGTAGCTATCCTGTAACGTTGGCTGTCCTCTTTGAGCAGACACGTTGGCTTCGCCGCGTAATGTGAGGGCTGAGATCAGAGCCAGAGAAAGCCTGGGGGTCTGGGGATGAATTTCCCCTTGGAGGCCAAGCGGATCTGTCCGGAGGGACGGGAGCGGGCAGGAACGACCCCACTCTCGGCTCCTTCCCCATGGGTTAGGGCAGCCGGGGATGACCGATGGACGAGGGCACCGGCGTGTGAGCGGAATGACGAGGAAGGCCTTTGTGCTGCAAGGCGCTCACTGTGCCGCTGTATCCGGGCAGCTACCAAACGGAAGCTAGCAACCACACAGAAGAAGGACGAGTCCAAGCCAGTTTGTATTCTGTCTTTTTAAACTTTTTTTTAAAAATTTAAGATCAGCTTTGGAGACTTAGCAATGATCAAGAAATATAAAACAAACGCATCATCAGACTCCAGTGTCAGCTTTAAAAGTTATTAACCTGTTCTTCTGAAGAGACCCTATAGGGCACCTGATAAGACATTCCTAAATTTGTACCAATTAGATTAGATTAACAGGTCCTGGGTGCACGGTATATGAGACATGCTGATACTGCAATAACTTTATCTCCCATGCACCTCAGATGCACAGGACTCATTACGTCCCTGAATTATGGAGACGGAATCTTTGGATTCAGAATATGCGTGCAGAATGACCCCGTCGCTAAGAGACAGCTTTGAACAAACGCAGGCTTTGTAATGTGCATCCTGGTCCGGAATTTACATTACAGCCCAGAGTGCCACTCAGAGGAGGAAGAGCAGAAATGCTCAGCTATGATTGATTGTGCGCTGTTGGTGAGGGGTGTGATATGGAATACACATCATTCTCGTTTATTTCTACCCACTGACAATGCTGTATTAGCATTTCAATAATAAAGAAATAGTTTTTCTTATGGTAACTATATTGGGTAATCAAGGTGACACTGAGAATTTGGCCTGTCAAGACTGCAAGTATAGTATGAGGATATGAACTGCTTTTCTTACATTCTTTAAATATTTTGATTGCTTTTTTTTCTGTGGTCTCCTTCCGTGATTAATTTCCAGCCTCATGAAGTTAAGGTAATGCTTTTTCCATGGATTTACGAAGATGTTTCTCTTTCCTTCCCTCGGCGTTTGATAGTCCTTTATCCCCAGGAAACATGCTTAAACTGCAAACGGGACACTTCAGGGCACCGGATCTCAGCTGGTTCAGCCCCAGGAGCCACATTATTCCTCAGTCATTAAGTTACAACCTGAGTTTTTTGTTTGTATTTCTGTATTAGTTTAAAAAAAAAAAAAAAACAAAAAAAAAAACAGATTTCCGGGATGACACAAAAGTCCAACATTACAAACAAAAATATTTGTGTAATATATGTGATGACATCAATTTAGAAAATTATTATTTTTTTAACCACACAAACCGTGACCCAATGAAAATGACCCTCAGGCAATGAGTCACCAGGAGCATTCTGATGGCGCGCAGCTGGACGCCAAAATATAATGTTTAAGAACTGTAAAGGTAGCCGATATTGTAAAGGACAAATTCTGTAGTGGATCTGCCATTTTGTTTTAGGCCTCACAGACCTAAAACACTACGAGACTTCCGTTAATGTATTTGTATGATGGTTATACGATTGCCAAAGGCATTTGTGCTCATGAACCTTGATCTGTATTCTTGGCAAATCAGCATCCTTGTGGCACTAATTATGCCAATATAAATCATATGCCTCTGTTTTCCCCAGAAGAAAACCTATGCAATTGCCAGACTTCATATGGAATATATCCATTAGCATGTTACCTTGTATATTTTTTCTTAATACCAAGGTAATTATCAATTGATTGGCACTAATTTGTCTGACAATGGATGGATGGATAGGGTTAATAAAACTGCTTTGCATTCTTGTGTGATTGTGTGTCAAAAGTCCAATACAATTTTTTGGGTCAGTGAAAAATAAAAATGTGTGTAAGCAGAGACCTTTGGAATTCTAGAATGATCCCCTGCTATTGTGAGGCCACAGCTACATGCATAGATAAGCCATGGTTATCTGTGTGGCACAGTGATGGCAGTTCTGGAGAAAATGGCCGAGTGTTCTAGAATTCCGTTGGCCGAGCCCTCCTGACCAGCTTGCGTGCGATTGGCCGGCTCAGAGCAGAGAAGCAGCAGCTTTTCCCAGGGGAGGCGGGACACAGCTGCATACCATGTGGCCGTGTCACTTGCTGATGGTTCGAGCTGCTGTTTGTTTGTTCACCGGGCCACGCCGAGGTTTCTGCTAGGCTTTCCCTTTGCTGTTTGTTTGCTTCTAGATCCTTCTAGTGCCAGTGCTCACATTCAGCATATTTGGCTTCATTTTATAAACAAACATCATATAAGACCCACAGCCCTCACATCATTGACAGCTTGTTACTGTACGTTTTCACTCAGAAACGATAAAATCCTGGTTCCTACAACTGATGGGCTCCTCGACAGCTGCCAGCATGAATCGCCTGTTGGCTGACTGCCAGACATCATGCGATGCGACTTAACGGGGCTTTTGTGCAGGTTTTTCCCAGTGACGGTCTACAGGCAATTTCCTAACTTTGTTTAAACCCTCTCAAATGTTATTTTCCAAGGTTTTATGTTTGCCCTGGTGCGTTATAGACCTGGCAGCCTTCCAAAACTCAAAATATATTTTACAGGCGGTGTGTATTCTTCTCCTGTCAACGACTTTCTGTCATGTATTAAGAAGACAAAGTCTGGCTACTGCCAGGAGAAAAAAAGATATTTTTCAGGGAAATGCTGGTAACCATTAAGTTCAGACAGAGTTGGAACTTGTAGAAGAAATGATTTAGGTACTGCTGTCCTTGAGGATGGAGGCTGAGTAAGCCCTTGCGATCTCGGGTTTGAAGGCCGCGTGGAGCCACCAAGGAACAAATGCTGTTTACTGGCGTGATGACACACAAACGCACACGTCTCACATTGATGCCTATTGGTTATCCACAGTGATCCGGGCCAAGGTGGTCGGGAAGAAGCTTCTAAAGGACGGACCTTTCGGGACCATGCGCTACACAGTGAAGCAGATGAAAGTAGGTGGCCCTCTCACTCCAAAACGAGGAATGTTCTCTGCGCCGCATGACTGCTTCCCGGGAACAAACGGCCACAGAACAGGCCTGGGGAAAAATAAAGAGGCACGCCCCGTTAGGGGGGCTGTTTTTAATCAGGGATCGTGTTTGTCTTTGCACGAGAAGGAGCTGGCCTTAATTGCTCTGTGCATGTCACGTTTTCTGGGGACGTTACATCATCGGCAGTCTGTGTCTCCGTGCGAGCCCTCTGGTCACATGACACACGTGAAACACGATCCCAGGTCACCCTCTGTTTCCCGACTGCATGTAATTCCGCAGCCAAGAGGGTGGCGTAAATGAGGGGTCCTAAAAATCAACAAGGCACAAAATGTGCAAGACTAGTGCTCAACAGATGGTATAAAGTTGAAAGGATCTCCGACATCAGATCAAAATATTCTCTCAGCGCATTTTAATCCTTTTACTGTCATATAATGGGATTGTTTGACATGGGTTACAGAAATACCTTTTACAATCGTTTCCTCTTGTCATGTCGATGCTTCATCACTGCTGCATCTGTTTACTTTAACAACAGCCTATGAATCAATGCTAATTCATCACGCTGTCATTCTGCAGATGTACAAAGGTTTTGAGAAGATACAGCACGTTCAGCACGTCTACACCGACGCTTCTGAAAGTTTATGCGGAGTCAAGTTTGACATACATAAATACCAGTACCTGATCACAGGTAAGGATTTTTTTGTGAAGATCACAGTTGTACAGGCAATAAAAGCTGGGTGCTTAAAATACGTTGGTAACTTTACTTAAAGCAGTTATAACTGCATTTTAGAGACCATAATAATGCATTGTAATACATTCATAAAGTATTATAAACACGGCTATAAATATTTATAACAAGGCAAAACACATTATAGCCATGATTACTATACATTATAAATGCTCTCAGCAATAATGCACTATAATGCATTATAATAGTCAGTATAATGCATTATGAAGGTATTATGAAGGCATTTGTTATAGTGCATTACAAATGAGAGCTTCACAGAGCATTCATAATGCATAATAAACATGTCTGTAATGTGTTATTCCTTTTTATACATATTAATAGCCATGTTTATAATGCTTTATGCATTATAATGTGTTATGAGGGTATTGCTGATTAGAACAAATTTGTCAAGTTGTTATAATTTCTAAATGAACCATTCAGTGGCTGTCCTATAAAATGCTAATACCCAAATGTTTACTTGTTTGTGGTGTGAGCTCTACATTGTCATGATTACATGTTTTGTCTCAGAGGTACAGTAGTGTGTATACACAGGTGTAGCATATATTCACCTCTGAAATGATGGATTTACCATATGCCCTCTAAAAAAATGGAGTTACCATATGTCCACCTAAAAAATTTCAGAAATGCTTACCAGATGGAGAAGCAGATATATGCAATTATACGGTATAACAGTATAGCTACCTACCAAGTCACAAATACACCTGTTTATTGTATGGTTAAATTTAATTATTTGGGTTCACTGCTTCCTTTTTAGTGTTGTCTCAAATCTCAAAGGTTTTTCGTATGAATTGCGTTATTTATTTACTAACATCAGTGCTCTGTGCTTATAGAGTGAATTTTTGTTTACATTGCCTGTGGAGTGTGTCTGAGTGCACCTGCATGACAAACTAATCGTAGCAGAAAGAGTTTCTGAGCTGTCATATTCAGCCGTATCTTTCTATACTGAGAGAAGACGTCGCATTCAATGCAGAAAGCGTTTCAGATTTATGGCTTTACTAAGCTGTGACCAGCACATTCCCTTATACAGCCGAGCAAATGAAACAGCCTTTCAGTATGAAACCGATGTGAAACTATGGTCATTCCAGTAGAATATGTCTAAGCTATTTCAAAAATATATCAAATATATAAAATTATAGTATCATAATAAAAAAACAATCCAACTCTGACATAAGTGACCTTCAAATCTTGATGGCCTTCTTTCAGTTTTATAGTCAGGGGTGTAATACCCCGGGGGGGTTATACTGCCCAATGTTTATTTTGGCTTCACTGGCACACTCAATGTTTATTTTGGTTTATTTTTGCAGTTCACATTATATAGCATACAGTGAACATTAGATGGGTTTCATTTCACTAATAGTACTGCTGAAACCTTCTCCACGCGAGTGCAGTGCTGCCGCTTGCTGAGCAGCTCGCCCTGTGCAGCTCGCTCTGTGCAGCTCGCCCTGTGAAGCTCGCCCTGTGCAGCTCGCCCTGTGCAGCTCACCTTGTGCAGCTCGTCCTGTGCAGCTCGCTCTGTGCAGCTCGCCCTGTGAAGCTCGCCCTGTGCAGCTCGCCCTGTGCAGCTCACCCTGTGCAGCTCGTCCTGAGCGGTTCGCCCTGTGAAGCTCACCCTGTGAAGCTCACCCTGTGCAGCTCGCTCTGTGCAGCTCGCCCTGTGAAGCTCGCCCTGTGCAGCTCGCCCTGTGCAGCTCACCCTGTGCAGCTCGTCCTGAGCGGCTCGCCCTGTGAAGCTCACCCTGTGAAGCTCGCCCTGTGCAGCTCGCCCTGTGCAGCTTGCCCTGTGAAGCTCACCCTGTGCAGCTCGCCCTGTGAGGCTCGCCCTGTGAGGCTCGCCCTGTGCGGCTCGCCCTGAGTGGCTCGCCCTGTGAAGCTCGCCCTGTGCGGCTCACCCTGTGCAGCTCGTCCTGAGCGGCTCGCCCTGTGCAGCTCACCCTGTGCTTTCTCCTCACACAGGCCGCGTGTTTGAGGGCAGGCTCTACACTGGCCTCTGTAACTTCAACGAGAGGTGGGAGCGACTCACGCTATCGCAGAAGAAGGGCATCAACCACCGCTACCAGCTGGGCTGCAAGTGCAGGGTGAGTGCCTGTCATTTTGGGGGGGGGGGGTCCATGCCGTGCTGTGACGAGCCCCCCATTCCCGTTACCGTGACGCCCTTCAGGTCACCCCCTAAACTGCACAGCCTGGAGAGTCATGGAAATGAGAGTCAAATTTCAGATATTTAGCGGCAAAAGAAAGGTGGGAAAACAAGGACGGATTCACTCCGATGTGCCTCAGGAGACGTCAGGAGAATCCGGCAAAGACACCTTTCAAATCAGACTATACCTTGGTGCCGCCCCACCCCCATGCAAAGGACAGGCAGCGGGGGTGTCAGGAAGCAGCCGGTTTGCTGCCGTTCAGAAAAAGCGCTTTGATGCCGTTTCACTCACAGTGCCAGCTGTCAGACGGAGGCTGCTCACTCCCGAGGACCCTCAGGGCCTCTAAGTGTTCCAGCAGCCCTGGCTGCAAACAGCCCGCTCCAAGCTCCACGCTCTCAAAATAAGCGCATTTCCAGATCCTTCCGCCGGCACCTTGGAACTGTATCTCAAGGCCTCCGGCGGCTTCCGAGGAAGAGACACTCGCTGGGGCAAAAACACACGGTTCTATTTTAAAGACGAGACCCTAATGTTTTCACTGCCATCACGATTAAACTTAAACGTTTTTATACTTAAAACAAGTGCTGGAGCCCCTGGCTTGCTTAGAGCACATTGTTCCGTTTTCCGCCTCTCAAGACCACTTCTTTTCCTGCAGGGATTTTTAGACCGCGGTATGAAATAAACACAGGTGAATGTCACGGCTTTTGTGGCGGGCTGCCTGTGCTCGTCTGCGGCATCGGGCTACCCGTCGGGGGCGTTAAAGTGTCCTGCAGCTCCTGGAGATCTGAGTAAATGGGGACCAGACAGCCAGCTTAGTGTTTCGGGCACTCGGACAGCTCTCAGAAGTGCTGCGGCCATCTCTTTTCCATGCCATAGTAGCCTTGGTAACGTTCCCCAGAATTAGCCCTCACACCTGATATACTCGTTTCCTGTGTACATATTTCTGTACATAAACGTAAATCTTTGGGATTCCTTGCTCTGTATTTTTTGTATAGCAGGACTGTCAATTGTTGGTGCCCTGGAGTATGTTTCATATATCCGGATGTCTTAATATCCATCTTCAATAAACACAAATCTGGAAGAGGCTGCCACTAGGCCGGGTCTCTATCCCAGCATGCACTGGGCACAAGGTCGGGGACACCGCGGACAGGATTCCGATGTATCACAAAGCAGACATATAGACACACTCACACAGGGGCAATGTAGTTACATCAGTCCATCTAAATACACGTCTTTGGACTGTGGGAGGAAACTGGAGTACCGAGAGGATCCCAGTGTATACATAAAGAGCTCTCAGAGTCTCAGAATAATCTGCTTAACTACATCCAACTTCATAAAGTCTGTACACAGTGTAACGTTAACACACTATTTCAGACAAAGAAACAAAAAAGGACTTTAAGATCAGATCCATTTAAGCATTTATTTGATCTCATGCTATCTGGCTCCTTGAGGTTTAATAAATCCCATAAGCCTACAGTGTAAGGCTGGCAAGTTTCAGGAAAAGAAAACCACACTTCAAAATGTTAGAAGTATCAGCTTTTCAAAATAAATTTATGAACCCCAGAAATGTGGCTTTAGAAAACAGCATTTTTGGACCCATCTGCAAGCCAGCCCCCAGCTGGCTTCCAGGTCGCCTTAAATCCTGAACGGTCCTGCCCTGCTCACTCTTTGCTCCGCTCTCACGCTGCCTGGGGGGGGGGGGGGGGGGGTTTTTTGATATACTGGTTTCAGTAACATATCGCCTTACCAAAAAATTAAAACGGTGTGATTCTCTCATTCTACAGATCTCGATATTTAAGAAGTTACATCACACAGTAAACGTAGCAGATCTGCACTTTGTGGAGAGAGACAGTCAGGCTCATTTCACACGTCTCTTGTGTGGAGAAGCCACACAGATGGAAAACGCTGTTGCCCACCTCTGGCTGATAAGCAAAGGGCCAGAAGTGAAATATAGCGCCATTTTGGTTTTTAAACCGAACAAAGATCCAACAGCCAGGGTGAACTGTCACTCCCTCACCCTGATTTATACAAGGGCAGGTGTGCATGAAAACATACATAATACAGATGATAATGTCGTCATTTAGTGGTTCTTATGTTTTGTGTTTTTGTTTAAAGTCATGTTTACCCTGCATGTTTACCCGGCAAAATAACGGACAGAACAAACACAAAGACAAACCTAGTATTAATATATTATTGATGAGGTTTTGTGACTGTTGAGGCCAAATCAATATCAGAGTCTATGCAGTGAATTAATCTATGCATATTTCACTGATAACCTTAAAACTATTTCGCCTATTACGGTTTTACCGTAAATAGGCCTGTTCATTTTATTGCATTATGATATTTAAATGGGAATGTTTTGCAGTATCAATTTGGTATTGATATCAAGGTATCTAAGCTGGTATCAAAGTCGAAATTTTGTTATCGATCCAACCGTAGCCCGAGGCTTATCCTATGCTGTTTCCTGTGTGTTTGTAGATCAAAGCCTGCCACTACCTGCCCTGCTTCGTCACCTCCAAGGACGAGTGCCTGTGGACAGACATGCTGTCTCACTTTGGATACCCCGGCTACCAATCCCGTCACTACGCTTGCATCCAGCAGAAGGAAGGCTACTGCAGCTGGTACAGGGGAGTGACCATTCGCGACAAAACCACCATCAACGCCACTGACCCCTAAAGCTGCCCCCCTCCTCCACGCACCCCCCGTTTCGGGCATTGTAGGACTCGCTTCGCCAAGGGTGGGGACCACGCCCTATCTTTTCAGATGTAGATATCTGCAGTCGTATTTTAACATGTGCCGCCAACTCGGGCTCCCTATTTAACGGGGCCTCGTCCGAGCGTCACGCTTCCGGGATACGGAATAATTTGGCAAAGCGCTGGGCCAGATGCTGCTGTTTTGTAAAGACTCCCTTTCAGTACTACAGCTTTCAGCAATAAGTCAGTATTCAAACATGGCCGCCGTAAGGGGACTGGGCCGTAACATTACAAAAAAAAAAACAACAAAAAAAAAAAACAAGCTCCGGAAGTAATCTGTATAGAGGGCTAATTTTGTTTTTAATATATTTATCCTCACATTTAACACAATTATTAGACATGTTGTCTCCAGAACAAGGGCGACACTAATACGGTGTACTTTGTATAACGGCCGACTCACGGTCCGAGTGTCTGCTAGTACTGGTGTTAAAAAGTATATATCTTGAATATCAGAAATGTCCTTTATATGATAAACGTCATCTGTATATACACACACACAGCGTGCGCTGTAACATATTTATTGACGACTCTATCCCTGTGTCCACTACTGTTTGTGTTGTAGGGTTCTCTTTAATGCTGTCGATGTTGGCTTGAGTTGACGAGAATGTATTTGGTCTCTTCTGCGTGGTAAATAACGGTTTGAAATGGTTTTTACTTATTTTGTACGGTACAAGAGAGCTCCACAACACAGACTGAGGGGCACATTGGGTACGACAGCACGGAACGGATACTCATAGTTTTGTCTTTGTCTTATTTGTGCTGTGTGTTATATAAGCTATGAAGGAAGTCAAGTGTGGACCCAGTCACAGGCTCCCAGGTCAAGTTGGGGTGGAAACCAGGGCTCAAGGCATGATGGGAAATCCATCTCAGACAATCGCTGTCATTTTCTTTGTCATTCTCCACCACTTCAGAAATGAAACAGCATACGTACTTTTAAAAGTTGTTTTCTGTCAATTGAAAGAATATTACAGAAGTCTTTATAAAGAAACATCTCGTAAATGAGGTACAAATTTTCTAAACCATTTCTATATATAATACCTGTGAAGGTAGAATCATTCCTAGAAACAAAGTTAGCACGGTGTCTGGGACAGCCGCAGAACTTGTCTTCACTTTGGCCCAAATATTTCATTCTTCACTCAGTGAAAGGTCTAATTTACGGTACTAAACTAAAACTGTGGGCCCCAGGTGCCGAGCTTCTCAGTCACTATCCTTGCTGGGCTTTCCTCTGCGTTTCTGCATCTACGTCACGTTTCACTGCTGGTATCTCTCTCGAGACACCGTGCCGGCTTAGTTTCATGTCTCTCTCCGCGCGTGTAAATAGACCGAATGATTAACACGGAGGTCAAGAAAAAGGCTGTCAAGCTACTCACCGAAAGGCTGGTATCACTTTCTTTCCAAAGAGATACCATCTCTGCTGGACCATGTATGTTTTACGTTTAATCTGTGTTTTATATTTTTATAATAAAGATTTAATGAAAAAGAATTAAGGAAAAAGTCCTCCCAGGGTGATTCTGTGACGGGAAACTGACATTTCAACTAAAGAAGCACCAGACAGGGAGGTATTAGGAATGTCTGTCGTGACTGTGATGGTTACACACTCATGCTAGCTAGTGCAGCTACACGTTAGCAACACACCCCGCTAAGGCACGAAGAATAAAGGAAGTACACAAGTGCGAGTATCTGCCTTGTACAGAAATGGCTGTCACAGACAAGGACCTCTGGTTTCCTGGAAACATAAAATTTAGCAGTAATAAGGAATGTCATCTTCACTAGAGCTGCTTTATTCTTCCTAATGGCCGAGTTTATGCTAACTGCTCCCAGACCTCTTACGTACGCGTGTGCATGCATACACACAAACATACACATACATACACGGGGACACTCCATTCATTTCTATGGGAAAAACCCTAATCCCAACACTAACGACCTTAACCTCTACCCAGCCCTAACCTTAACCATGAATATATAAACCTTAACTATAAGTAACCAAATAAAATGCAAGATTTCTGACATTTTTAGTTTTTCAATGCAGTCTTATAAAATTGAATTTCCAAAAATAGTGGTTCCCAGAACGCAATCGGCACAAGGTGTTTATTGCATTGTGGAGACCATATACATCACACACACACACACACACACACACACACACACACACGCACATGTAGGGTATACATATCCTTATGGGGACCGCTCAT
>JABJVO010000062.1:27605977-27616060 GCA_026770805.1 Boulengeromyrus knoepffleri | reverse complement strand
GTTGGGCGAATCAAGGTGCCTACTGAGCTAGCCTGAGCAGTTCGGTGAATCAAACTGACTGTTGAACCTGCCTGAGCAGTTGGGCAAATCAAGGTGCCCATTGAGCTAGCCTGAGCAGTCGGGTGAATCAAGGTGCCTACTGAGCTAGCCTGAGCAGTTCGGTGAATCAAACTGACTGTTGAACCTGCCTGAGCAGTTGGGCAAATCAAGGTGCCCATTGAGCTAGCCTGAGCAGTCGGGTGAATCAAGGTGCCTATTGAGCTAGCCTGAGCAGTTGGGCGAATCAAGGTGCCCATTGAGCTAGCCTGAGCGGTTGAGTGAATCAAGGTGCTTATTGAGCTAGCCTGAGCGGTTGGGCGAATCAAGGTGCCTACTGAGCTAGCCTGAGCAGTTGGGCGAATCAAGGTGCCTATTGGGTTAGCCTGAGCAGTTGGGCGAATCAAGGTGCCTATTGGGTTAGCCTGAGCAGTTGGGCGAATCAAGGTGCCTATTGAGCTAGCCTGAGCAGTTGGGCGAATCAAGGTGCCTATTGAGCTAGCCTGAGCAGTTGGGCGAATCAAGGTGCCTACTGAGCTAGCCTGAGCAGTTCGGTGAATCAAACTGACTGTTGAACCTGCCTGAGCAGTTGGGCGAATCAAGGTGCCCATTGAGCTAGCCTGAGCAGTCGGCTGAATCAAGGTGCCTATTGAGCTAGCCTGAGCGGTTGGGCGAATCAAGGTGCTTATTGAGCTAGCCTGAGCAGTTGGGCGAATCAAGGTGCCTACTGAGCTAGCCTGAGCAGTTGGGCGAATCAAGGTGCCTATTGAGCTAGCCTGAGCAGTTGGGCGAATCAAGGTGCCTACTGAGCTAGCCTGAGCAGTTCGGTGAATCAAACTGACTGTTGAACCTGCCTGAGCAGTCGGGTGAATCACGGTGCCTATTGAGCTAGCCTGAGCAGTCGGGTGAATCACGGTGCCTATTGGGTTAGCCTGAGCAGTTGGATGAATCACGGTGCCTATTGGGTTAGCCTGAGCAGTTGGATGAATCAAGGTGCCTATTGGGTTAGCCTGAGCAGTTGAGTGAATCAAGGTGCCTATTGGGTTAGCCTGAGCAGTTGAGTGAATCAAGGTGTGTCTTGGGCTAGCCTGAGCAGTTGGGCGAATCAAGGTGCCTATTGGGTTAACCTGAGCAGTTGGGCGAATCAAGGTGCCTATTGGGTTAACCTGAGCAGTTGGGCGAATCAAGGTGCCTATTGAATTAGCCCGAGCAGTTGGGCGAATCAAGGTGCCTATTGGGTTAGCCTGAGCAGTTGGGTGAATCAAGGTGCCTATTGGGTTAGCCTGAGCAGTTGGGTGAATCAAGGTGCCTATTGGGTTAGTCTGAGCAGTTGGGTGAATCAAGGTGCCTATTGGGTTAGCCTGAGCAGTTGGGTGAATCAAGGTGCCTACTGGGTTAGCCTGAGCAGTTGGGTGAATCAAGGTGCCTACTGGGTTAGCCTGAGCAGTTGGGTAAATCAAGTTGCCCACTGAACCAGCCTGAGCGGTTGGGTGAATCAAGGTGACTGTTGAACCTACCTGAGTTGTTGAGCGAGTCAGGGTGCCTTTTGAGCCAGCTTGGTTAAATGAATATGATGCAGTGCTTCCAGAGTATTGAGTAGTGGTGTTGTGTGTGGGGGATGATAATGATTTTGATGAGCTAGGGTTTGTGTTAGAGGAAGACTGTGTTGAATTGGAGGTCCAGTAAAGCTGTCTAACATTTACTGACGACTTGGAAGAAATGGCAGTAGATGACGCAGAAGCTGGCATCCCAGTGGAGACTGCATTTGATGAAAGAGGATCTTGCAATTGGTTGGACAATGCAGAGGAAGTGGCACTGAATGAAGGAGGAGCTTGCAGTTGTTTGGACAATGCAGAGGAAGTGGCACTGGATGAAGGAGGAGCTTGCAGTTGTTTGGACAATGCAGAGGAAGTGGCACTGAATGAAGGAGGAGCTTGCAGTTGTTTGGACAATGCAGAGAAAGTGGCACTGGATGAAGGAGGAGCTTGCAGTTGGTTGGACAATGCAGAGAAAGTGGCACTGGGTGAAGGAGGAGCTTGCAGTTGGTTGGACAATGCAGAGGAAGTGGCACTGGATGAAGGAGGAGCTTGGACTGGACTGGAGAACACAGAATAGGCCGTACTGGCTGGCACTGGATATTGCCAGGAGGGGGTTGTCTGCACAGTCACTGTAGATGAAGACCACGTATCTTCATCGTAATTGATTAGGTATTCAGGATACACCTGGTGCTTTTCAAACACCACAAATATTGAGGGATTTTTGACATCGTCCACACAACTGTCATAGAAAATGGTGTCTCCTCCATCCTTTGAGGGCGGGCGGACATAACTTTGGTTTCCTCTAGTATACTCTCCCACCAGCACTCGACAAACAAACATAGTCTTCAGCTCTGAAGAGCTGGTGTAGCTGTGAGAGTATTTGGCATCCCTGGCAAAGTAACTGCCTGAAAGTAAGAAAAAAAATACAATTTCATATTTAAAATCTCTAAACATTTTCACAATATTTGGAAAGAAAAACAAAATGTTTTTTATTATTATTTTAAATTTACCAACAGCGTCTACTTTTTAGCACAAAAATGGAACTCGCAGTATAGAATGCACCTGTAAACACATAATTAGGACAAATAATATTCTGATGATCTTACATTACTCCACCTTCTGGTTTGACTTGTGTACTACAAATACAGCTACTGTTAAGGCTGGTTCATACTTACTACACGTGCAGACACAACAGCCACACGGACATACTGTGGTGCAATGGCGGTTGTGTGGCCAAGTACCACTCGAAAATTAAAACAACGTGAATGGTTCATTCTGTGATGCGAATGTGCCTGGACTGTTCATTAGCCAGGGAACAGTAACAGAAAGTCAGAAAGAAGATCAGATCAAAAATATCTAAACACCTTTTCTACCCTGATCAGACTAAAACAAATATGACTAGAGGATTTGAAGGAAGGTTGAATGAGGATGTCTAGAAATACAGATGCTCCTTGGCATACATTGGGGTTACACTCCACAGAACCCATTGTTAGCTGGACATATAGCAAGTTGCATGTCAAAACTAAACGGCGATAAAACACAACATGAAAAATATAAACCTGAGAGTTAAAACATTTTGTGCGCATATTGTTCTACTCGTGAGTGCAAATGTGAAATTTGCCAGCATAGAAAGAATTTTGTATGAGCAAAGTGAAATTTTTGCCCTCAAGTTTTGACATGGGGGTAGTTTTGATAGTTTGGGGGTGGTGTCATGGCTGTTTCTGTTGGCAAGTGCTATTGGCTGATGGTTCCTGGTTTTGTGATTGACTTCACATTATGAAAAGCTTCTCCAGAAGACAAAGATCACTGATGAAAGTCATGGGAAGTCAGGCTCTTTGTAGTGAGCCAGATCATTTTAGTGATGGGAAAAATGGCTCTTTGAAAGGAGCCGGATCTTATGGTTACGTTCCTTTCTGAGAGCCGTTCATTTTTCTTTTTTAGGGGGTGAGGGTTACTAGGCTTATCTGTGAAATAACAACTAAGATAACGATAGGGTAAGAATTGGATCAGACTCAGACTTAGACATCACACCAATGTAATTTCATTCTGCATGAGTGGACTAGGTTTAGCAGTAGTAAACTACTCATTGTCAAAACCTAATGTCAATGATCTGCACTGTAAACATTACACAGTGTGGTATTTAAATGCTGTTCCTGTAAGCTGTCATAATAAATTGTTTTTGAAATTTATTTTGAAATTTTCTTTTTCATAGTAACACAGTTGCCCTATGGACATCCCCAAAAAGGGGACGTGATGTCACTGCCGTGGTATGTCCTCTGGCTGTCCCTTGTATATTGTGAAAGAATGTCCTATGGCTGTCCTCTGGATATCCTCATGGAACATTAATAAGTAAAGAAATACTTCAAATAAAATGAAGTAATTTTAAAAGCTATTGCTGCGATCTGTCATAATAAATTGTTTTTGAAGGATATCTTTATTTTTCATAGTGACAGGGGCATCTTATGGATGTCTTACGGACACTGGTAAAATGGGAAATGATGCAGCAATATGAGGGAAGTTGTCCCTTGTTTCTCTCTCTTGCAATACCGCTAAAATGTTAAATATTAATCATTTATAAATATGGATATGCATGGGTTTAATGTCCATACTATGCTCTCAAAATGTCCATAATTGGTCCTGAGAATGTCCTTAAAATGTCTATAATACTCTAGACATCCTTAGAACATCCTTTAAAGTTGTTTTCAGGGTATAAAAAAAAACTTTCTATTTGTATGTCCTAAGAACATTCTTTGAGGACATCATCCAGACCGAAATAGGATGTCCTAAGGACATATTGCTGTTTGCTGGCCAGATGGAAACCGGTTCCTGTTGTTCACGTAAAACAGCCGACTTGATTCGTTCGCAACCAACACATCTCTAGGGGACAAAATGTCGACAGGTGGGACTGTGGCTTGGTGGATGCTGCCATTGCCCCGCATTAGCAGAAGTTATCCCACAGCATAACACAAGCCTGGGAACAGATGAAAAATCGAGATGCCAGGCATGTGATGACTAGTGAATATATATCACTACCTTGCCATTGTTGAACCATCATAAAGTGAGGAGCCTTGGTACCGGCATTCATATGATTCCTTGGTACGGGATTATAAAGTTCTATATGGCTACAAACTTAAATGAAATACGTGTTCGTAACCGTCAAAGCAGGTGCCAGATGCAAAGGTACTGGTCTGTGACCTTGCATACTGTAAGTACAAAATACAGAGTTAAATACATATTTTTAAATTAACATCTGTACCATACTTCATAAACGTGACCTGAGCAGCTTTGTGCACTGTGGCACTACCATAGTAAGTATGAACTAGCCTGTAGCAAACATAAAGTAATATAATGCTTGCAGATAAGCATAATCATGCAGGCACCTTTGCCGTAGGCCGTCCCGTGTGTTCCACAGATCCTCCAGTCGAAGTTTTGCTGGCAGATGGCATCCACGTGTTTGGAGTCAGTTCCGTGGAAAAGTAGTCTCTCTACAGAGTATTTTCCAGTGTTGATTTTTTTCATTTGGTCTCTCTGCCTGAAATGGAATACATTCATAATTGTTTAATGTCACTGAGTGTAAAAAGCAAAACACTCCAAAATAACAACTCTTTTCCCCATTTCTATTCAAACCAGAAAACATATTTTTTGAAGCTCTCAAAACCATTTTTAAGGCTCAATTATACATTGTACAGTTTTCAGATTATATCATAGCTGACAAATGTTTTTCCAAACATTGGATATACATACCATTGAAATACTTCCCACAGAGATCTATTCTGGATTCTTTCCATGCTATGAATTTTGAAACCACGCATCGTTTTCTGAAAAAGATCCAGAATTTTCTGATATTCTTCTGTTGAACTCTGCAGTACAACTTTCTGCAAGGGAAAATGAATAAATGATTAAATGTGCATATTATTCAATTGCATATCTTACACCATTATCCACAGTGGTCTCCATAGTTTACATTCTGCTCAGCACTGAACTCTACTGGCGATTTATTAATAGTCTTAACACAAGGATCACATCCAAGGGTAAACAACATATGTGCAGTGTTCTGATATAATTTTGAAAGGCACAGAAAAAATTGATAACTATTAGACAGCATAACTTGAATTTGTCCAGTTTCTCCAGAAGGTGGCAGTATTTCATTCCCTGAATGACATTATAAAAATACATGTATATATGTATACCTTGTGTCCAGTTTCAGGAATCAAAGACTTATCCCAGTATTTTGGCAGTGCTTTAAAATTCTGGGTGTTGTTGGGTCTTTTGCTGAAGTTAAAACATAGAAAAGATGTATAATTTTATGTTCTTGTAGATCTTTACTATGCAATCATATTATTAATATCTGCTTTCCATTGTGCATACTGTATATTTAAACTGTCAATCAAGATAAATACAAAAACTAACATTCAATGCTAAAATGCCAAAAGTAGCACTTTTTATAAGCAGAAGAACCTTCAGGCTTGGTTCATCCTCCAAGATGCATCTTACACTTCATTTACAAGCCATGTTTTTACCTTCTGCTCTGTATTGTACACTTTTGTATTATTGGCTAATGTGCTGGTATTTTGTGATGTCGCTGGACAACAAATATTTCACCCTGGGGTTAAATGCCTCTTATCTCCTCTCACTTCATGACATGTGACCAGACCTACCCGGTCCTGATCTTCTGTGCATCGACCGATGACACGAACACAGGACGGCGCCTGATTCTCCTTACGGTGCTGTACTTCTCGTTTCTTTGTGACATATCTGTGCAGGGAGAAGCCAAGATGGTCAATGTGTGCAGCAGCTCAAGTTCACAGCTGGTAATAACCGGCAAGATGGGTATGACATAAAACTGCACACACTTTTATATACCTTGTTCATAGTTACTTATGTATTATTTATCTACTATTTATCTATTTTATTGTTTTTATAATAACTATATTTTTACTGTTATTGTATGTCTACTTAATTCTAGTCATACTTCTATTCTTAGCTGGACCAACTGTAATGAAACCAAATTTCTCCCCAGGATTAATAAATCATTCTGATTCTGATTCTGATACTGACATCTTTTCCAGTGATGTATGTATTTTTCTAATTAGATTTGGTATTCATTGGTAACATCAATGGAATTAAATGATCAAAAAAAATTCCTGGAAGCATGTTTTTTGTTGTTGTTTGTGTGACAGGATCTCTATGTCAGTGTGGCTTGCTGTGTTAGGACTCTATGCCTGTAATCAGAAGGTTGCTGGTTCAAATCCCAGGGTTCCCAGATTGATTTCATAGCTAGACCCTTAAGCAAAGCAATGTCTGATCCTGCCTTCTCAATGGCACATCACATTGGATAAGATAATCTGCTAAATAATTGTAAAAGCCTCTGCTCCGTGGTCTCAGCTTGCATTGCTGTACCTTGCAGACTGACTTGATATGCTTGATTCCCAGCAGTAAATTTGACCTCCACGCTGTTATCTTCCAGGTACTGCCTCTCCAGACCCTCACTGGTGATGTTTGACAATCTGTGCATTCCCTGCTGGTAAAAAAGATACACGTGTAAAATCAACACTATGCAAATAACAGCAGTTTATTTGAAATAATTGAAAAGATTCTCACATACACATGTTATACATGTATATATACACATATGAAGACTGCAGTTTTTTTGGCATCCCTCATTCAGCTGCTGCACAGGTCACGTCATGTTAGATACATGAAAGGAGTGTGTTGATGCCGAATTGTCATTACAAATAACATGTTTGCTATTAATGTTAACGTGTTCACCATTAAAACAATTGTTAGTATAATGACTTGGATGAATTGGTCACAAGTCACAGGTACGAAGGGATATGGGCTGTGTAATGTGGGAGAGCAGGAACTGATCTCTTATCAGATCTGCTGTTCTCTTTCTGTTCTCTCCACTGTTTTTTCAGATAAAATGACACGACTTAGGGCCGTACTTACAGAACCTCATGGTGTGCTTAGGGCCGTACTTACAGAACCTCATGGTGTGCTTATCATTATACAAATGATTTTCAGTAGGTGTGTCCAGACTTTTGCCTGGTACTGTATAAGAATTAACAGGTGACTCTGATCTTCACCCCTGTCTTTAACTTACTATCGATCCGTACTTGATCCAGTTCCCATGCTCATCCTCCCAGTACCAGGCCCACTCAGTGGTAAGAATGAAGTCAGGTTTTTGCACAGAGGACAAAGTAGAGAGACGTCTCACTTTGGCCAGTCCTCGTGTCATTGTGTCAAAACACACAGGCTCCTGTCCATCACTGAGGAACCAGAAAACAGCACTTAGTGAATAAACAAGACACGATTTCTATGAATTTCAGTCCCTTAGTTGATAATCAGCATTACTTGCTAAGGATTATTAATGTCCCCGGAGTTGGTAGTATTCACAAGAGCTTTTCTTAATCATGTTTCAGATTAGACTTAATATACCTCTTTATCATGGCCGGGTTACAATAGTCTTTCTCAATTCCTTCATTGTTTGGAAGTGGTGACCAACCCTTCTGGTCCTGCACCTCCCATCTGTAGGGCATGTTGAAATGGACACGCCAGCATTTGCCTTTAAGAGAAATGAAACACATACAGAAAACACATACTTCACATTTTGTATTTAAGTTTATGGAAGGTCAGACCCTTCAAAACATAAATAAAACATTTTGATGACCCGTCCATTTTCAAACCAGCTGTGGGAGGTGGGGCCTAGAGCCTAACCCAGGCAGCACAGGGTACAAGGGAGGGGACACCCTGGACAGGGTGTTTAACTAAACAAGGCTTTCCCTTCACTTTGCAAGTTCCTTTACATCACGATTAAAGGAAACTCCAGGTGCAAACCTGGACACAGAACGCGTGCAAATACAGAAACTGCAGTTATCCATTCATCCATACATCCGTCCGTCTTCATGCAGCACAAAATATAATGGCTAGTCACATATTCATACTCTCACCTCCTTGTTTGCAACTCCCCTTCACAAAATAAAGGCAGATCTCAGTCTTTTCTGAAAGAAAATGAATACGAATATTATAGCAGAGAGAGTGAGAGAGATTGGTCTCTGAGAATCAATCAAGAAGCTTATGTTCTCCTTTTTATTTGAATTTACTTCAGGCATTAATGTCTTGCTGTCCAAAACGCACACAGAAAGGTTCTTTCTGTACATCCCTGCAATCTAAATCTGAAAATCTTTTATCTGAATGGTCACTGAAACATTTCAACATTTTTGATAAGCCATCTAAATGTATATAATGAATGATGACCTGAAACGGGTTTCAGCTTGTCTCTGCCGTCTCTCGTCACACTGTTTTTAAATTTCAAGGCCCTTATGTTCTGGTAGACAGACAGCATGGATGTGATGAGGTCAGTGGGTATTCCTCTATCCTGCAAGATGGTCATTGGGTGGGGCTCAAAGAAGTCATGTGACCTGCAACAGTCCGTCCCAGAATCACAGATTCCCCGGATGTACTTGTCACAGACATGAAGCCTCCTACAGCCCGCTTGTTCGGGGCAGTTTCCGTATTCATGGCTGCCTTCGTTGAACGAGACACACACCTGATAAGAAACATGACCCATTTGTCAGGAAGCTGTTACACAAAGAATGCCAGTGGGCAAGAATTCTGACCTGTGATCTCACTGAGCAGTTCAAATCTTACATCATCTGGATTTCAAGCCTAGTGCTATATCAGGACTGTTTCTTTACATGCATCTGTAGAAATCAGTTCTAACTTTATTTTGTGACCCTAATAATGCAATATACACATTTCTATGTTACATACCTGGCTTCTTGACGGCCACTTTGTCTATGGAATTGTGGATTTATTTCCAGAAAATCTTAGCATAACTGGGCCTTACTGTGATTTAACTGCCCACTTTCCAAAAGTACATGTCTCAATGCACGTTTCATGTTTAAAACTGGCAATGAGAAAACACTAAAAGAAAACGTTACCGGAGGTAGGAGAGTGTTGTCGTTCTGAAGCAACAGCGTCCGCAGTTCCTTGGTGTCCAGCAGTTGCAGGTTATTCTCCGCGAGAACCTTGCTGTTGTGCCGCGAACTCATATCATGGCAGAAACGGCATCCGTTCCTGTGCCCGAAACACGGCGATAGCTCACGTCAGCAACAGAGGACACACGCTTCACCCCTGCCATCATCTTTCCTGAAGCCCAATCCACATCCCTGCCACATCTACAATATCAAGCTTCGTGGTATTATGAGTGCGCCGTCATTACACATCAGCAACACAAGAAAATCACTTTGTTATTGTATTGTGTTTTCTTTTGGGTTTACACCATATAAATTTATTTTGTGCTAAATGATAATAAAAGTCAACATAGTGCAGTAAAGCTAAAGTTCACAGGTCAGATTATTGCACTGTATCTTTATATACATGGAAAACCCTACACATACACAATAACTTGCAGTTTTTATACATTAAACCATAAGAACATAAGAACATAAGAAATTTACAAACGAGAGGAGGCCATTCGGCCCATCAAGCTCGTTTGGGGAGAACT
>JABJVO010000062.1:27591017-27605877 GCA_026770805.1 Boulengeromyrus knoepffleri | reverse complement strand
TTAGACTAATATCGAAATAGTCATTTGGCTGAACAGCATCCAGACCCGTTAGAATCTTAAAGACCTGAATCATATCCATTCCCTAATACTGTAATTTGGGGCCCAAGAAATGTCTCCCAAATCATGCAGTTTGTATATTCAGTTACATTCTGTACTCAACATATTTTTCATTTTTATTTTACCTTTATCTATTATTGGCCAATGTATTTATACTGCTACATTAATTCAAATGGGCTTATTTGTCAACGGCCTGTGCAATTCCCTATTAAGAACAAAACCAATAGTGTTACCCCATATTATCGAGAGCACGTGGAGAATATCAGTTAAAAGTAAGTAGTACGTAAACAAATTATTATTAATGTAATAACAGGTATACAATAAAGAACCAAACTTAAGAGACCGATTAACTTTAAGGGTACAGATTTTGTCTCCAAGTTATGGTATCTCATATGACGCAAGTAAAAGCTAGAAAAACAACCCCAGCTGTTATTTTGGAAGTCCGGCTCCTTACCTCCTCCTGCTGGCTTTGCAGTCTCCATAAAGGTAAAACTTACACAGGTGTAAATTACTGCAGTCCACGCATCCCCCTACTTTGCACAGCCTAACGTTTGTTTTAGCTATGACTCTCTTTTTCCCGTTAAAAACAACAACAGAAAACTCCCTGGGATTTCCGAAGACAATGTCAAAAACTCCTTTTAAATCCATCAGGCCAGATCCTATATCAACCAATTCATCGTAGTCCATCGCCCCATTATTGCCGCAAATAATTTTCATTATAAACGCATCCATCGTGCTGATTTATAAAGGCGAATATTATGCTGAATAATACTCAGACACGCCGTGTCTTAGGCGAGTATAAACGCGACTGGTAAACTGCAGCACAGGAAACGCCGCGCTCGACTTCGCTGGAAACCGAAACCTAAACCGCAGCTCCAAAGATCTTTCATATGCCAAGACCTCGGACACTCCAGGATATTCACTCGTGCTGTTCCGGGTTTATGTCATTATATAATATCTGCAAAAACAGAATGATGAATCGACTTCCAATATTTGCAGTAAATAATAAAACGATACAGATTACTGTAGGCTGAGCTTCGCAAGTAAACCGGTATTCCTTTAAAAATGTATGTCTACATGTCGAGAAACTTCACGGCGGACAATGAGCAGTCATTGCTTTGACACAGACCATAATAGGAAGCACCAAGGGTTGTTTTTACTTTATTTATTTATTTGTTTTAATCAGTTTCTCCTAATACTACACAGTGGCGTTACTAGGATACCGTTCTGGGTTTACCGTACTATATGTGTCACGTCCTGCACGCCTGACCCTCCTGTCTCCTCCCTAACGTGCCCCTGCTCAGCCACACCTGGTGTTGTTACCCCTCGTTTGTACTTGTATTTAAGTAGCTGTTTATCTCATCAGCTGCAGTCTGGTCATTCATGTTGGACCTTCCTGTTCCCTGTGTCCAGGGCTGTAGCTATGAGCTTACTGAGGTGTAGACCTTGGTCATTTTTTAAGAACATGTAACTAATTAAAAAAAATGAATAGCTTATGAAGGGGACGGTATCAGGGCTTATGATTTATATCTTATGAAGGGGACCAGACCCACCCCCACCCCGGGTCCTGGACTTCACTATTTAACAAACCCTGGCTACAGCCCTTCTTCCTGTGTCCCTCCCTGGGTCCAGTCGTCCTGTTTTGGATCCCTCGTGGTCCTATTTGTTTCCAGACTTTGTTCATTTAGTTCAATAAACCCCTTTTGTTTCACCACACCACCTGCCCTCGTCCTTCGTCCCTCAAGTTGTGACGATATGGGAATGTTGGGTGGGCACCTGTATTTTAATTTGGGGGGGGTGTGCGAACATAAAAACATAAACAGCACAGGTTATGTATCATATTTCTATTGCCCATATATTCAAACTCTTTGACAATAAAGGTTTGTTTTTTTTCTGTTGGACTTTGGTTCCCAGCTCAGAGAAATGGCATGTAAACTAGTTACACACCCCTGTGAAATGCTAATGAGTCTTACAGACGATCACCACGCCATGCCCATGATACTACTGCTTTTGGTTAACAACATTTTAGGCACGATACAAGACACAAGAATTAAAACAAAAACTAATTTCTTTAATAACCAAGTTAATCCATTCTTTTTCTACAACAACCAGTTTCTATAATAAACCAACAGCTCTAGTCTCAGGGGCATGGCTATGGGTGGGAAGTGGGGGGCCCTTATCTTTGTTTGGGGGGGGGGGGGGGGTCGCAGTGCTCACCCAAACGAGTCGTCCGCCCAACCAAGAAAGACAGTCCAAATTTAACCAATCAGTAGTAATTTCATAGAATTACTGAATTAATAATGCATTCCATATGAACTCGGAAGTTGGAAATTCTGGGTTCCTACTCGGGAATTTCAAATGGATCGCCCCCTGAAGTTGGAGGAACCTCTGTGACCCAGACCTCAGAGTCCAAGATGGCTGTGCCCTTTATCAACAGAGGTGGAAGCTGTAGTTATATGCGGTTTAGTGGCAGTTATGTCTTATTTGTGTTTCATTAACTCGGTCATACACACAGTAATGTCCAGCTGCTATGTGTGATAAATGATCAATCATTTAGTGCAAGTACAGGTACACTGGAATGCTTCTCTTCACCTATCCCACATACTGTAGCTCTCCATAGTTTGGGGGTCACAGAGCAGAGTTAGCCAATGTGTGGTGCCCCTGGAGCTGGGAGTTAAGGGCTCAGATGCTCACCACCCCCACAAGTGGACATTTTGTAGGACATGTTGCTAGGTGTTTGTATGGGCAAAATATGGCATAATGCGTTGTTATTAACTGATATTGCTAACAACGGCTAACGATGAAACTGGGGCCTGTTTCAGAAAGCAAGATTTCTTGTTTAGCCGGATAACTTGTTGGATTTAAGGTAGTCTGTGCTAAATCTAAGTGAATAAAGATAAAGGCCATTTAAATCCTGCTTTTTGAAATGTTCCTGGTATTGCCAAATGACTTTCTGACTTCTTGTACTGGAACGCGGATATTCCCAGCTCTAACTTCCAACCTCTGAGCTAAATGGAAGGTAGCATTAGACTTATATCGATTTCACTCCTTGACAACTGTATGTTTTTTATATTGTAGCTCCGGGCAGACCGAGGCATCGCAGGAGCAGAGAAGGACAAAGAAACTTGCTTGCCAGGGAAAACACGCTCTTTAATAGTAGTCCTTAACAGGACTGTAACAGGCACCCAACGAGCACCGAACCAAATACACAGATGGGAAACACAAGGTTCTCCGACGCTGAACTGCAAGGTACACACACGGTGGGAGAGTTATGCAACCTAAATATATGCAAGGATCGGACAAGGTCCACACAAGACAGGGGCAAACACACACGTGACAATAAGGAAATGCAACCATCAACAACAACAACAAGGGCTATTTACACTTGCATGCAGGGCATGCTGGGACATGCAGGGCATGCTGGGACATGCACCCTGCTGGCGCTACAATATACTCTTTGCCTCACTAGTATGTAAATTTAGAGAATGGCCTCAACCAAATAAAATATAAATAAATACTTAGAACCTTGTGTATTAAAATAATCAGCTTTAAAATTATCTGTCAGATGAGAGCTACACAGTGTACTGCATGGGTCAACAAAAATGTTTATGCATATGAGAAATTCATATACATCTTACAGTGTAGAGTCAGAGAAAAATAAAAAGCTGTATATTTAGTTTGCATATGAATTTATATACTCTTCTATTAGCAGGATTATGGATCGTCATCGTAAGACGAGTGTGTCCTGCCTTGTGTTTGTCCTGCCCGTGATCTTGTGTTAGATATGCAAGGATGGAATATGGATGGACGTCATGAAAGAATGACAGTAGACCAGTCAGCCCAAATACCAAATTCAGTTATAGATTGCAATTTGAGCATCGTCTTTCTAAGCCTGACGAGAGCCTTTCTAGCATGCCACAGAACAAAATGGCAGAATACTAGTTTTCATTTATTAACATTTCATTTATTAACATATTTCTAGTCACCCCTTGTGTTGCAGTGATCCAGCTCCTAGGAAATATGTGAATGTAAGAGATGCAGCTTAATCCTGAACTGGAGGCCAGTCCATTGCAGAACACTGATGGTTACCTTGAGCCTAGAGGTACGAAGAGTTGTGTGTATGTAAGAGACTCCTGGTGTTAAGCCATCTCAAATAATCACACTCATATGACCGTGCTTATCTGTGTTTTAGAGTTAGAGTTAAGCGTGACCTTTAGACCGATACAGAGCTGAACATGAACACAGTGGAAATAGACATTCACACTATCAATACGCCACAAGTGAATACATATCCTGATGTGCAAGCTTAACATCCACGCAGCAATTACAGGAACACTGTCTATATTATGTCATTTCCACGGCTTCCTGTTAGTGCAAATTGGCTTAGATAAACTGCTCATACTATTGCTATGGCAGTAACCTTAAGAGGAACTGATATTGTTTTGTGAACAGGCAGTGAATGTGAGGGAAGGTTTTTCTGTTGAAGGACAAACCAGATAAACTCTGAGTCCTTGGTAGGAGGTAGCAGCTTGCCAGATGGAGGACAGTAGTCATGAAGCAAACCAGAATAAGACAAGAAAGTTTGCATCTCAAAATTACACTCCCAAAATTACACTCCAAATTTGACACTTCCTAAACAGAAGAAATCGCTTACTTGTTCCTCACCAACCTTCCTCATCCTGTCAGAACCGGGCAGCATATATCAGGTACTTTTGTAGGCATCAGTAGATGCTCATCAGACAGATGCTCTGTCCTGCCTTCTACATGGCCTGTTATAGAATCTTACAACTGCTCTGAGAAATCCATTACAACATGTCCTGTAGTTCTGACACTGGTTTCCATTTCTAAATGTTTGATATGCAGGGATCTCTTGAGCAATCAGAAATTGGTAAGACTTAAAATGTATGGAACGGATGCAAAAATCTTGAATTCAAGTGACAATGACATTACTTTAGGTTATATGCTTTATTTATCCTACAGTAAACACAATCAGGGCTAATAAGGAAAATATTATATCCTTTAGGAAAAATACATAACCATATTTTGAAACAACCAACTACCAAGACAGATGATTTGATAAACAGAACAAATTTCCTTCCAGAAAATAAACAACTCACTTTTAGCCTTAATGACTGCTTCACTGAACCATGCAGGATTTGATGGCTGTTGTTTGGCAGGACACTGGTAGCGTCTCTCTCTTTCATAAAAACAGTGTTGAAGGTGAACATGTTGGACTTGTTTTACAGTAAATCTGCATTTCAATTAATCCTAGCTCAAGATATCCTCAGGAGTGCAATATCCTCCAGTCGTATAGGTTGATTATTTTAGGAGTTCCCAGCAAAGAAAAATGCATATTCAATTCTTATTCACCACAGTCAAATTTTCCATCAAGGAAATCTGACAGCACTGAAGAAATAATCGAAATATGTACAACACAGTTCAGTACAGCCTCATCATCGCACTGCCCTGAATTACATAAACGTTCATGCAAATTGAGAAGTATAAATGTATATTTTACCTTAATTTCCTCCAGATATTCCATAATAAATCCAAATCATATCTTCAGGAAAAAAACCAAAAGATGTTTTGCATCATCTCTAGATAACAACAACTGTAAACTTAGCTTCACCCAAATCTCTTGATGAAGGTCAATTTCTATTACACTTACATGAATGTAATTATCAGTCGTTTTTATTCAAAGTGATGTTCTATTGCGGAAACAGGGTCAGCCTGTCGCTGGAGCACTAAGGGCTCGGGGCCTCGCTCTGGGGCCCCACAGTGATACAACTCTCTCGGCCACAGGATTCGAACCCGTGCCCCTCCATTCACAGACATACACTATTTCATGTTAAAACAGCAATTATTACTGTAAACCCATTCTTTGGTAAACTGGTAGAACCTGCAATGCATGATCCTCACATATAAATTTATGTGCACCATAGTCAAACAGAGATTTCAGGTAATTATCACAGACACACTCAAGCCATTTATCAGTTGTAAAATGATTAAGGTCTCCTTCCATTTCATAAATATGACATTGTATTTCCTAAGCCATATTAACATGGAAAAAATACCAGAAAAAAATCCAATTCTAAAAAGTATTCGTAGCATATTCTAAAGGCACAGTTTTGGTGAAAATGGACATAATTCCATTGTGACGTGTTATTTTACCTGTAAGCCAAAATATTTTTTTTAAAGACACATACTTTAAGAATAAATCCCAGCAGTTATAACAGCAGTTCAGCTTTTCACTTTGGAACATGTTTGCTAGACATCTAGCATCTGGGATGCACAGATTTTTGAAAATCACAACATATGATATCTTAAAATACTACCAAACCGATTACTTAAATGTAGAAAATTTGACACACAGGACTTCCAGTAGCGAATTGTTTAGATCCAGCTTTTCTGTTACACATACAACTTAAACCCTCATTGCCATTTGATTTTAGTAAGTCTGCACAAAGAGAAGAAGAATCAACTGATGACACAGGAGCTGTTTGAATCAGAGGTGCTTGTACTGGCACTTGAGTTTATGTTTGAGTATGAAGGAGTAGGGGCTGCATTGGGGGCTGGCTGGGGAGCCACTCTTGGCCTCAGTGGTACGTTTGAGTAGTTGTTATAGGCACCATGTGGATGACACAACATGTCCTCATAGTACTGGATGAGGTATTCGGGGTACACCTGGTATTTCTCAAACACCACGTAGATGGAGGGATCGTCGATGTCATCCACGCAACTGTCGTAGAAATGGACGTCACCGCCGTCTTTCGATGGCGGCCGGAGGTAGCTGGAGTCCCCCTCGGTGTATTCCCCCACCAGCACGCGGGACACGAACATCGTCCTGATTCCTGAGGACTTGGTGTAGCCATGTGAATATTTTGCATCCCGGGCAAAGTAGCTACCTGTGAACAGTAAACAAAGCAATCAAATAAAGTCATATATATATTTTTTTTTGCAATTTCACACATGACCATCCATCCATCCATTTTCCATAACTGCTTATTCATCACAGTGGCATGTTCAGCACAGACCTTCACCAAAAAAGCACAGGGAAATTAAATGATCTTTTCTTTTCACATACCCAATATCTTTCTCTCCTTTAAGACATACACACATCTATACACCAATGAGCTGTTACATTTTAACTACTCTCATGTGAACTAAATAATGTAAAAAACATTGTATTTCAAGTTCTGGGATATATTAGATAGTAAGCTGACATTCAGTACTCGTATTCGACATGTTGTATGCAGACGAAATGGACAGGGATCCAAGATGTGAGTGGCTGTGACAAGGGCCAAATCATTATGATCAGATGACTGGGTCAGAGGATCTCTAAAACAGCAAGGCTTGTGGGATGCTGACGGGCTGCTGCGGTCAGAACCTATTGAGAGTGGACCAAGGATGGAAAAACCATGAACCGCCAACAGGGAATAGGGTAGTCAGGACTCGGTGATGTGGGATGTGACTATAGGTATCCTGTCTGGTACAAACCAACAGAAGGGCTACTGTGGCACAAATCACAGATAATTCTGATGATTATCATGGGAGAAATATGTCACAAGGCACTGAGCCCTGTTGTGTATGGGGCTGCATAGCTGCAGGTCAGTCACAGTGCCCAGGTCAGTCACAGTGCCCAAACTGGCTCCTGCGCACTGCTGAAAACACCTACAATGGTCACACAAGTGTGGGAACAGGACCTTGGAGCAACTAACAAAGGTCGTCTGCTCCGATGAATTCCGTTTCCAATCGCATCATGTAGAGGGTGGGGTGTGTGTCTAGCATCTGGGCATATGTAGCGTGTAGCATGTAGCATGGCCACATATGCAGCAGGGCTCCATGCACTGTATTACCTATGAGCATCAAATATCAGCTGACCATATAATATATCCCAGACACTGACACGCACCGATTTTACAAGACAGTCAACATTATCCGCTTCACATGTGGGTGGTCATAATGCTTCGGCTCATTGCCAGCTTGGGGTCTGGTGCCCCTGACCCATTTTGTGGGGTTAAAGGCCCAACAAAGATGCGACTATTCTGCCGAGGATGGGACTAAAACCGGTGATCTTCCAATCGCAGGCACAGAGGCCTAACCTACTGAGCTACAAGACTGGATCTCAAATCCACAACACTGTAGGTGTGTTTCAAACTGATCATGAGAAATGTAAACAAGGTAAGACACGTCACCCGTTACACTAATGCATACCTTTGCCGTAGGCCGTCCCGTGTGTTCCACAGATCCTCCAGTCGAAGTTTTGCTGGCAGATGGCATCCACGTGTTTGGAGTCAGTTCCGTGGAAAAGGAGTTTCTCACAATCTCTTCCACCATTGTTTTTTCTCATCAGTTCTTTCTGCCTAAAAATGAAATGTGTCATTGTGTGCCTTGACATCTGTAGGATATTGCTCATTTGTGCTGGACTTTCGTCAATAAATATGTATTGATTTATAGGTTTCCAATTCAAATATTAGGTATTAGAATCTTGGAAACATATTTCAATCGCCATTGGCTTCTACCGGACACGATCTTGTATGTGCTGTGAGACCATTATCACCATGATAGTTACGACAGGTAATTCTGTTCATGGGCTTCTGTTGGTTTAGACATTTCCCAATAAATGGTGCCTAAAACAATGCATTTATCAATAACAGCTTAGAACAAGGAGAACAAGGAGTTGCCTTTATCCAGTGTGTCTGTGTGTCCAACGTGAATCATCTTAAATAATCACAAAATTTCTTGCAGCTAAAGTGTTCCCTAAAGTACTTTGCAGATCCAGAACAGCCTCAGGCCTTTACACAGGGTCACAGTGGGATCTGGATCTCAGGCAGAATAAGGCTCAATGCTGGAGTACATTACGCAAGACAGATATACACAAACGCACTACAGGCACCTTAAAGGCATAAATTAGCCTAACTGTGTATCTTTCTACATAGAGAGGAAACCTGTATGACACAGGGAAATGACGAAAACTCCACACTTAGAGAAGTGGGCTTCAAAACCTTCTGAGATGTTCAGCAGCAGTACTACCCAATGAGCCACAGCAGGTTTCAGATAGAGCTAAAACAAATTCCTGGCATTAACAGACTTATTAATACATATCTGTGTGCCAGACACAAATTCTGTTCCTCATTAGATGTTGCACAGCGAGATAAACCAGAGGGTAGCTGAAGGCACAGTAAGAAGTGATGGGTTCAATGACTTCCACGCTGGCTTTGCTATTAACGAGACATCGGAAAAACTCACCACTGGAAAACTTCCCATAAGGCCTTGTTCTGAATCCTTTCAATATGGCGTATACTGAAGCCCAGCATGGTTTTCCTGAAGAGAGCCAGGATTTCCTTGTACTCACTCGAGGACGGGAGCAGAGTGACTTTCTTCAAAGAGCATAATAAACCAAAGTGTAAAATAGTTACAGGCAATTCAAAATATTAAAGTGCATTTTCATGACCAACCTTTCCTTTCATACTGATCTGGTAACATCAGCTGATACATAATACGCCGTCACACAAATGTAAACTGTACCTTGTATCCTGTGTCTGTGACCTGGGACCTATCCCAGTGTGCTGGTAAGGCTTTGGAATTGGGTTGCCTGTACACTGTTTTTTTGCTGAAATAAAAACAGAGAAACAAGCTTAGGAAAAAGGAGTGGAAGGCCACAGTCATGAAGCGCCCATTAATCGTTTACATTTCAGCTAATGTCCCTCCGTGAATCGCCACCGTATCATGGTGGAGGGGTTTGCGGGCCTCTATGATCCTAGGAGCTATGCTGTTGGGGGCAATTGCCCCTGGTAGGGTCTCCCCAGGCATATTGGTCCTAGGTGAGCGGCTAGACTAAGTGCAATTCATAAAGACTCCCATGGAAAGTTTCAGCAAGGATAATGTGACCCCACCCAGATCGGGGAGGCTGGGGCGCCGCCCTGGAGGTAGGCCGGCAGAAAGCACCGAGGCGAGTGCCCGGTGACCAACTCTTTACCCCCAGGGCCTGGCCGGGTACAGCCCAAAGGGACTACAAGGGTCCTCCCTAGACGCACTCATCGTCAGCTACGAAATCTGGCTTTAGGAACATGAAATGAATTTCCATCTAACATTTCTACCTACAAACCAGATTAAGTAACATGTAACTCATTTGCTCTGCATTACCTTGTTTTGATTTTCTGTACATCCGTAGAAGACATAAAAACGGGTCGTCTTTGGACCAGTTTTTTGGTGCCATATCGTTTGTTTGTCTGGATCATGTCTGAAAAGCAAAAGAGATTAGACAAATTCTGACATTAGCATTGTTGTTCCTGTTATTATCAGACATCCCATTGTAGTGTAAATCAGGTCAAGAATCCACGCTCGAAAGCCACAGTGTGCCTTCACAGATGGAAATTAGAGACATGAACATTTGAGTAAAAAACAGAAAATGAGCTCCAGACTCTTTAAGACAAACAAATGATTACAGAACCCAAACAAACTAAGCAAAAAAAAAAAAAGAAACTAAAGAAACCCCAGACTACAAGATAATATGACTGTGAGGACAACATCTCATGCAGCTTGTGTGGACCATCTGAACCAACAACATACCTTGGAAATTAAGTTGATATGACTGTGAGCCTGCAGTAAACTCCACAACAGTAGAGCTGTCCTTCAGATACTCCTGTTCTATGACTTCACTAGTGATTGATGCAGTGTTGTACCCCTGATTCTGGAACAGAGAGGAAATGTGTGGCAGCCTTTTAATGGTTCCCTACACCTCCATCCAGGTGTAGATTTACCATTAGGCCAGGGGTAGGCAGCCACTTGGGCCCCGGAAAATTAGGGGGCCTATGACAACTGAATTTCCAGAAGTTATGTTTATTCATATAAGATAATATTATCGTTTAAATTACAGCAATGTCAGCTGTTTGCGTTTTTACCAACTACTTTCAGGATACACTAAGTTGCCCCCCCCCCATCCCAGCTGAAATGGACTATTCTTACTTTGAGACTTCATGCTGCCCAGCATTCTTTTCACACTGGATTCTGGGGGTAGGTTACTGGTCATTTCACTGCCAAGTGAACTGGCACCAACTAACCCAATAGAAGAGCTCAAATCACACCCTAACTAGCATTACATTTCCCATATCTTTATATACTTTATATACTATCCCGCTAGAGTGGTAGACAAATTGTGATAGACATCGCGAGAGCACAGTTAAAGAACATATGAGAAAAAAAAGACTCAGGCGCACAATAAGCTGTAGACTACAGTAGGCTGCAGCCTAGGGCCACAGCTAAAGAGGGAACGGTTAAACTTCTTAGATTTGGCCGACTGATCCACTGGCACAATATTCCGCTCCCCCCGACTGGTGATCAGCCAGTTTTAGCACTGGGAGCCTGCGCTTCAATTAGCATGTTATTAATATTCCATCATTTTTAATTCCCTCTCATTTCTGTTTCTGCTCCAAAAAATAGCTCAGATAGCTCACTTAGGGGGCCTCTGCCCATGTCAGCCAAGGCCCCCTAGAGATAGTCCAACCTTGCCTCCATCATAAGGTCAGTAAAAGTCAGATCAACAAGGGGCTCACCGACGATGCATACTGGACCCAGTTCCCATACTCGTCCTGCCAGTACCAGGCCCATTCGGTAGTAAGAAAGAGGGTGGGTTGTAGCACAGAGGACACGGTAGACAGACGCCTTACTTTGGACAGTCCTCGCGTCATTGTGTCAAAACACACAGGCTCAATCCCCCGACTAAAACAGAAGAGGGAACATGGCAAACAGATATGCATTTATCAGTCTAACAGATTACACCTTAACTAATCAAGTCACTAACAAGTCAGAAGAAAACAAGTTGATATATATGAGCTGTACTGACACACTGTACTGTAGGGGAAAGGACTATCTGAAACCCTGTGTGACATGCAGAAACACCCATACAAACACCCATACATGCATCACTACCTGTACAAACACTAACATGGTATTGTGCAAAAGTCTTAGGCAGTCAAAAGAAATGTTTAAAGCTATTTATCTGGGTAGTTAGTGCACATTTGCTCAGAACAAAACACACAATTGGAAAAAGTGCAAAGTAAATGTAACACAAATACTAGCAAAAAATTCTTCTGTTCTCCAAAAAGTTACTGATATCTTGCTGGATGACTAGATGAACACCGCTTCAGTTCCCAAACCTCTCATAGGGGGCACCTCAGCCATTCCATGTATTTATTATTATTATTTCCCCACCAGCTCACTTAATTAATTAACTTAATTAGTTAACAAAAAAATCAATGAGATATGGATTAGCTATATGAGGTGTGGTAGTGGTCAAAAAATACATGGGTGTATTGTATGGTTGCTGCAAATACTGTGGTGATATTAGCAGAGGTTTTGAAATGGCTAAGCTAACACACTTTAACAGGCATAATAACATAGTTTTACACCAACATAAAAATCATTTAACATAATTTTCTTTGGCGAGCTAAGACTTTTGCCCAGTACTGTACATACAGAAACACCTGCACCTTCATACAGGCTCAAACATCTGTACAAACACCTGTAAAAGCAGAAAAATCTACACACACCTGTACAATCATATATACACAAAAGTCCAGTCATACATGTACAAATACCTGTACAAACACTCATATACACAAAAACACTTGTACATTCATACATTCACAAATATGCAAACATCTGCACTAACTCATACACGCACAAACACTTACAGCTGTAGAATTTACACAAATACTCACACAGGCACAAACACCTACTCAAAGTCATACATGCAAAAACACCTGCACATTCATCTGTACATTGGCACACTAATACTTGCGCAAACATCTGTACAAAAACTCAAGAACACTCACACAATCACTCATAAAGACACAGATACTTTTACAAACATGCACAAATCCATAAATACTTGCACAAAACCTCATACATGCAAAAAACACCTGCACAGTCAACTGACCACAAAATAAAGTTTATGTTATGGTACAGGAATAAAAATTGACCGAAAATTGGTATTAAATTGTTGATTTATATGTATTGTACCGATTTTTATAATTTGTAGATTTTAAAGTATATGAAAATAACAACTAATAAAAATGTCATTCCTCACAAACCTGTATGTTTTGCATGGGTTACAGAAAGCTCTCTCAACCTCCTCGTTGTCCAACAGAGTAGACCAGCCTTGAGGAGTCTTTACTTCCCATTTGTACGGCATGCTGAAATGAACTCTTCTGCACTTGTCTTTGGTGCAAAAAAACACAAAGGTAAGCCATTGGTTCCTTAGAAGCTGTTAATTTATAAGGCTTAATGGGTCAGGGTAGAGAGTATCCTTAAATGACACATTGCTGTGTTTACGTGGGAACCTAATATACTTAATGCACCTTCTTAAATAATGTATGAAAGTATTATGTACAAGCGTTGGTAATTTTATTTGAACAAACAATACAACAGGAAAACAAGCAGAACAGGGATGTTTATCAGTATCAGGTCTAAAATCATATCACACCCCTGCTTGTTTTATCAGAACTTGGCTTGACTCAGCCCCAGACAGGCAGAAACCCTCTGGCACTCTGGGATAAGGACTCAAACTCGCCCCCCTGGGCAGTACTTCACACCCCCCCCCCCCCCCCCGATACCTTAATCCATTTTAACAGGTGGTTCTTAGAAAGTTCATTTTACTGGATTTCCATGAATTTTTTTCCAGATTATCCTGAACTGTCCGAAAGTGTTTGTTCAACTGCTGCTGTCACTGGAATTAAAAGCTTAAGTGCTTTTCTGTTCATTCGTTTGTTTGTCCCTTGCTTGCTTGCTTCCTTCCATCCATCCATCCATCCATCCATCCCATCATTCATTCATTTTGTAACTGCTTGTCCTATTCAGGGTTGCAGGGGGTCCAATGCCTATCCTGGAGGCTATGGGTGCAAGGCAGGGAACAGCCTACCAGAGGGCACCCTCACACACCATTCACACACACATGCACGCCTAGGATAACTCCAATTAACCTCAGCATGTTGGGGGACACTGCAGTACCTGGAGGAAACCCCACGATGACACGGAGGAGAACATGCAAACGCCGCACACAGAGCCGCAGTGGAGACTCAAAGGTGTGAGGCAACAGTGCTAACCACTGCGCCGCCCTCTTTTCTGTTGCTTAGTTTCCTTATTTATTCACATTGTTTGCCTGATCTTATTCAGTAGCTGTTGTTAGAGATACAAAAATACTATTAAAATACTTCAGTGAATAAAAGCATTACTGTGGTGCAAAGGCTTTTCTTACCGCTACGGCATTTTCACAGAAATAATAGTCTTACCTCCATATTTGCAGCTGCCTTTGACAGAGTAGATGCAAATGTCAGTTTTGTCTAAGGAAAAAGGTACAATTTTAAGTACTGATAAGACTTCTGTTGGTCACCCGCTTTGGACAAACTATGCCAACAGTAGCTCTGCTAAATCTCAATACAGATTTACTGATATCAATATTCCCCATGATCCTGTACTAGATAAATGGTTTCAAGATGAATGATCTCAGTATCGATAACATCCAGGCCTCTTCTGTACAATTATCTTGATCAGGGTTGCTGGGGGCCTAAATCCTCTTCCAGGCAGCACAGGGCACAAGGCAGATACAGCCTGGACCGGATGCCCATCACAAAGCACATACGCAGATAAACTACAGGTAACACAGAGACACCCATTAGTCTGACTGCATGTCTTTCTGGGAGGGAATCCACTCAACACATGTTGTTTAAACCAGGGTTTCTCAACCCAGTCCTCAGGGACCACCAGACGGTCCACATTTTTGCTCCCTCCCAATTGCCAGGGA
>JABJVO010000062.1:27570704-27584361 GCA_026770805.1 Boulengeromyrus knoepffleri | reverse complement strand
TTTTAGCAAATGGCTGCAATATAACAAAGAGTGAAAAATTGAAGGGGGTCTGAATACTTTCCGTACCCACTGTACATTTATCTAGGTAGCGGATGCTTTTATCCGAATTGAGGTACAGTTTAGAAATCAGGGTCAGCCAGCCAATGGGCCAATGGTGACATCACTCTGCTGACCATGGGATCATCATCATCTTTATAAATGAGTTCATGTGCAGTGTTAAGGGAACATAGCATGACATGGGTGGCATAATAAGTAGTTTTGTTGTAAGGGCTGGGGTTTGAATCCTGTCCCTGCTCTATGTGCATATGAATGCTCACTCTTCCATTGTTCTGCAGGTTTCCGCACGCAGTCCAAGAGTGTGCAGTTTAACTGGTGCTTCGAAATTGCCCAAATTGCACACATGACTGTGAATGTGTTTGTGTGTGCTTGTGTGTCCCTTCCGATCAATCCCAGGTATTCTGATACCTTGTGCCCTGTGCTTCCCGGGATTGGCTCCCCCTCTGCCCTGTGATTCCCGGGATTGGCTCCCGCTCTGCCCCGTGCTTCCCGGGATTGGCTCCCGCTCTGCCCCGTGCTTCCCGGGATTGGCTCCCCCTCTGCCCCATGATTCCCGGGATTGGCTCCCCCTCTGCCCCGTGATTCCCGGGATTGGCTCCCCCTCTGCCTGTGCTTCCCGGGATAGGCTCCAGACTGAACCTGTAAACTGGAAAAGTGACTGAAAAACGGATTAATGGACATAAAAGCTAAATATATAATTTAAATTCTAATAGTACCTGTTATTGCATGTGCATCATCCTGCACTGTAACATCATGATCAAAGCAATTATCTGAAATAGTAATTTGAGACGTTGCCTCAAGGTATAACTGCTAAAAAACATTCAGCCTGTTCCGTTTCTAAATTCCTTTTCCCGTATATTTTTGTTTATCTAAAAATCTAAACTTAATCAAAAATTGCAATCGACACATATATTATATGTCAAGGGCGTAACTTTGGCTACAACATTGGGGGGGTTGAGGTCTCCACCCATTACGGGGGGGTTTTATTAGCTGGTTTTGATTTATTGGGGGGGGGCTACAACCCCCCTATCCCCAACGTAATTTACGCCCATGTTATATATGTATGTACTTGTATATATACGCATCCTGTTTTCTTACATATGTTTATATTTATGCCTGAAAACGAACGTGATTACCAGACATTGCCCGAGTTAAAGGCAAAGTTGCGTCATGAGCTCTTTAAAAAATTATGTCACACCTTTGCGTCCCCATATATACATCGCTACTACAACACGCAAAGGAAGACCCAAAAATAACATGTCAAACCAATTAACACTATTAATTCACTTTAAGTTTAGTTACGTCAGTCGTGCACTGCGGAAAACATTTGCTGTAAAATAATGCATTACTGAACCACTGGTGAACAATCCCACCTAGAAATTACATTAATTTAGATTTTTGATGGCGTATATAAATACAAAATTGACTGCATATCCTAGCTGAATAAAATGTAGAATCTGTCTGATGTGACGATCATCTTCCTTGTACACATTTTATCCGGGTTCCTCGTCCAGTTCCTCATTTCCTCAATATACGCCTGAAACATGATCGGCAATTTCCTGGGTTGAGTTCCCCTTTAAGAGGGCAGCGCTCCGGTGCTGGGAATCCGCGTCATTTCGGCACTTCAATACCCAAATCAATGAGCGATGCATTGTCCGCCTCTCAGTTTCAGGCTTCCAGGAAGAAACTAACCTACAACACTGCAAAAAATGCACATCACAACATAGGAGGAAAACAAAGAAGTTGGACACCGCAGGCAGGAAGGCGCGTACGAAACTGCAAGTGTGAATGATACATGTGCATCGCAGTCCGATGAAAACCCGAGCGAAGTGTTTAAGTGGCGTGTGAACAGTTTCTTTTTTTTTCTGGGGTATTTCAAGGAAAAAGGGGGAAAGGAAAGTGGGGGAAGAAGGAGAACTTCCTGAATTGAGTAAAACATGTCCGAATCCCCGTTGCGGTTAATAATAAAGGTATTTACGGATTACTTACGGCCGATTAAGTTGTGAACCGAGGACTCTGTGCTGGATGTGCTTTATGGCATCGTGTCGCTAGGAAAGGCAGCGCTTTTTGCGGGTCTTATCATCTGTTGCGGAGGGAGCGTGTTGTGCGCAGCGCTCGGTAAGTGCCGTGCTGCGTTAACCGACCCCCCTGTGCACCGGGCTGGACACTCTGGGGGCCGATGACCCCCTTACCCAGCCTGGCACACGTGTGCCGATGGATAAACCAAGCGGTAACCCCCCCCCCCACCTCCGCATTTACGTGTCATTGAAAGTATCTGGATATTGTAACATGTAATGAGTAAAACGTAATTGCAACAACAAAGTTACTGCGCTCCTGTAAGAGGAGCATACTGTTGAGTTTAGATGTATTTACATACAACATAGTCATATTTAATATTTTGGAAATGTGCACAATGGTTTTAACATAAATTGATATTTTGAAAATGCTCACGGTTATTATTGTAAAAGCTCAGACTGGTTATAAGACTATCGTGGTAGGTAAATCAACGACCGTGTTATTCTTCTACTTCTGGATTTTAAGTTTTGAACTTCAGACTCGGGGAAACTTCAGCTGGCTCCGTAGGTGGAGTTACATTTTATGTTTGTTTATTTTGGTACAATTGTACATTTGTTGCGTGATCTATTTTAGTGCTACACAGATTGGAAACATGTTCATTTTATGTTCTATCTAAATGAAAACGTTTAAATTTAATCTTTCATGAAATATAATTTTACGGTCTAGTTACCAATGACTAGATAGCAAGAGGATGCTGTTATTATGAAAAATTAATATGTAGTCTGAGCAAAATTTTGTTCATTGAAACACGCGAATTGCACTTCACATTTAAACTATGAAAGGTAAACTGGGCTGTTTCCACGCATGTCCAATAACTGACAAGATAAACCCACATGTAATAACAGTAAGTTAAACCTTATTTTTATTATTCTGAGATGAGTTAAATACACAGTCGCACGTGTCCGTTTTGCTGCTGGCTGATAATGGACAAAAAAAGGAAAAGACGTGAAAGGCGCAGACGTGACTGGAAGAGCTGCGCTAACTTAGTAATTATTAGTATGTTAATTTAGACAATTCAGGTTTTAATTTTTTTTACTATATTCATTTCAACCTTTGCTTTTAAGTATTTAAATAGTTTTTTGGGTCAGCCCAAGCAATCTTTGCCCAGGGCATTCGATAACCCTGTCTTTTCCTCATGAAAAACTAAGACATTGTAAAAAAAAATAATAATAATTATTTGCAAGAAGAACAATTGGGACATTTAAAAAGCTCAGCCAACATGCTGGCATTTTCCTTCTATTGGCCTGTGAACGTTTCCTGTTTTCCTGTAGTTTTCCTTCAGGTGGACACCGGCGTCTTAGATGTGCAGCTGAAATTCTTGGTGCTGATTTTCTCATACAGTCTTACGGTTGGAGGTTTTTATTGTGATGGGGAGGCTGTGCAGTCTGACCATCCAGCTGTTTGGCAGCTGTGTAGGCCTTGGGTGCTGCTGTGACCAGCACAGCACACACCACAGATTCCAAATAGCTGTTGCATGCCGGACACTCAGACTAATAAACCGATCGCAGTCCAGTCTCTCTACCTCTTAATAACAAGAAAAGTTGCTGCACAGTGATCAGCATTAATGTGCCAGAAGGGCACATGACGTTCAAACACGTGCTGAGAGAATTAGGAAAGGCAATTGGTTCTCTACATAGCTCTGGATAATGCTTCCATTTGAGATGGCTAAGACCCCATTTAAGATTCAAAAAGTGCTCCTCTCTGCCGAAAACACCTCCCATCTCACTGACTCCTCCCCCCTATGGTTATGATTCTGAGCTTGCTGAGAATCACAATTTTTGTGATTGTGTTCTCTTTTTCTTTAAACCCTCCATAGTGGACCAGATGTCTCTTGGCCATTAATGAACATTAATGAAAAGGTCGCCCTGCCTGCTTCCTCTGTCTCCTACGAGCGGCTCGGTCCCCTGTGGGGTCTAGTCCATATGCACACAGAGGCCATAAGACTGATACATTTGGAGGGGTTTGGTTCAGAATGGAGAGGGATGACCCCCCCCCCCGCCCCCCCAATGAACTCACAGTGACCCTGCATCCTTTAAACGATCATAGTATGCAAATGAAGAACGTCTTTTGAGATATTACTTTGTTTATACTGCTTTTTGGCTGAGGGTGACTTCACCGCACTAACCACACTCCACGCTTCACCTCGTCCGTCTAACCAGAGCCGGCTGAGAAAGTGCAAGTTTCCTCATCAGCAACCGTTTTTCATATGGATAGAAAAATTCTGAACGAATGCACTAATCTTCTGAACTCCTCCAGTACGATAATGCTGCACTGCAGTGACGTTCTTACAGCAAAACAAATAGTCTGAGGTCATGGGGAGATCTCCAAGGCCTTTATGAGTTCGATAGCTGGGTGAAACGGGCCTACTGTGGACTGTGTTGGGTTTAAAAGAATCTTCCAGATGGATCCATTAATCCACATTACGATTGTGCTCCTAACTGATTCAGACAGGAAGATATATTTATTCTCTCATTACGCTTGTGAGTCCATTATATTCTTACAGTGGCTGCACTGTTCAAAAGAGGCACAACTTCCACTTTTTATATGAGTAACAGAAAAATCAACATGCTCCCTGGATACTTTTGACTGGGGGGAAAGTCCACTCAACTGGACAGTTTCCCGTTTGACTAGGACCTGTTGGAGTCTTGATGTACAATGTTGTAAATATTGAATCTTTAAATACAGGTTTAATCTATTAAGCTAAAATCATTTGTATGTTTTATTGTTCTGTTTGTGTAGAGTAATTCATTTACCTGCTTAACTTTTCCCATCTCTCAAAACGAAGGGTGTATTCTGGGTAAGATCCCAGTCAGTCGTATGGTACACACACATACAACAGGCAATTTAGTCATTCAGACTCACCAGTGGAGCTGAACAGCATGACTTTGGGTTGTGGGAGGAAACCAGAGTAGCTGAAGGGAAGATATGTATGTCTTTAAAAATAAGTAAATAAATATATTTTTGCCTTGACAGTAATATGGTTGCTGTTTTTTTTTTTTTTTTTTTCGTGATGCCATTTGTTGGGTGTGATCAGTCCGTGGGTTTAAAGATGTGCTTTGTGTTCTGTTTCTATTCATAGCAGGAAAGGGTCCTATTCAGCCCTTCAGAGAGCCCCCTGCCAAACTCCACTTCCTCTCCTCTTCATGTTCCAGCATCTCGACAGGCCAGCAGGATGGAGGAAGAGCCAGCGCGCCTGCCTACACACCTGCGTGAGTGCGCGCAAACACACACACACACACACACGCACACACACACACACACACACACACACACACACACACACACACACAGACATACACACACAGAATGCATGGACATGTGACTCCAGAAAACACTCATGGTCCAGACTTCGAGCTACTGCACCTGCACATTCTGTAACAGGGGGGCCGGGCGCTCGGAGACGCTCTGAAATGCATACCTACGCACAGAGCTTCAGGGCGCAGCGGTAGGGGAGCCCTCGGCGTGAGTGAAGGTCCTCTTTGGGTTTGGGGCTGTCAAACATGTGCCTGACTGAATTATGCGCATGGAGACAGACGCGCACTTGCCGTCATTTGCGTATTTGTTTTTACGTGCAGACACATACTCAGACACACTCAGCAATGCCTTCGGGCTGGATGTTGGTGGATTCGTAGGTGTGGCACCTGTCTTGGTATATGTCAGACTGCATTGTGTCCCTATGAGTGGCATTTCCAAGATGCCTAGGGTTGGCATTTGGGTGTGTTGGGTGGGCACCATTGTTTCATTTGTCAGAGGTCTTGGGCGGTCTGGGGGCTGTTGTTTTCTGTAAAAGTTGATGACTAGTGCTGATGTGTAGGTTAGGCAGGCAGTCTGCTTGGCTAGGCATCGCTCACTCTCTGCCCACCTGTAGCCAAACCACTGGTTCCAATCCTTTTTCTGAATGACCTTCGGGTTCCTCGTTCACTTTACAGTCCAGTAGCATGGGTACTACAGGGCTGCTGTAAAGGGGGGAGAGATAGGACGACTGCAGGGGCCCCTGAGTGACAGGGGGCCCTAAAAAAAATCATAAATGGGATGGTCTGGGTTGAGGGCTCAGATTATGTTTTCATGGGGCCAAAAATCTCTAGCAGCATCCCAGGAAACCAGCATTAGTAAATATATCCCTCCTGCCATCCCGAGCTTATCAGTACTGGAAAGAACAGGTTCTCCTATAAAGAGCGTTGAAGAAATTTCTTAGTATTTCACTTTTTGGCCAAACGTATGTCTGATTCATATAAAATGGCATTCCCTTTTTTGGTTGCTAGCGTCATAGGCTCCTGATCATCGCCGCCTGGACTGTCATCGTTGCACGTTTTAAATCCCCAGGCACCGTCAGCCCTTCCGCCCCCACCAGAAACCTCTCCCGCCGTCATTTACCGATAATGTCCCACCTGCACGCTCTGTAGTGATGCGCGGAAGACACAAGCTCACCCACACGCCGAGCGACCGTCACTGCAACTGTGGTCTTTCTGCAGTTGAACGGAGTGGGTTCTGTCTATCTGGATCATTTAGTCTGAGAGTTGAGTGTTAAGAAGTGACTTGCTACCCATGGTGTTCTGATTGAACAGCCCACTCCTTGATCAGCCTTCCTGTTGCCCCCCCCCCCCCCATCTCACTCCAATCCCAGCTTGGGGGGGGGGCGGGGGCTTGTTATTCATTCATTCATTAACCAGTCCTTAGGTTAGACTGCCTCATTAAGGACTTCCTGGAACAAGCCAGTTCATGCCGTCCTGTTCTAGAAAAATGAGCCGCGGTTCCAATTGGCCTAAAGGACACTTCAGTCTAACACTGGGAACCAAGTGCTCAGGTGCCTATTCCCCAGATGACTTTCTTTGACCCTTTTGGGGGTCTTCACACCTGTCGTGGAGGTGACCTTCACCCTGTGAGCGATCATACGGACTCCTGGCCCGCGGGACCGCCGTCGACCGCCGGCCTGAAACGCGGCGGTGAGCCCGCGCCGTCCGCATCGCTCTTCCGAGCGGCTCGCTGAACTGATTTTTTGGCTCTCACTTCCTTTTCCCCTTGTTCACTTCCTGCCACTTGGCAGCGAAAAGCCTTAAATTATCATCAGGAGATTTGAGGAGGAACTCGGAGGTTGGCAGTTCATGCATTAGCGCTGATGAGCACGACTGGGGCGCGGCGGCGTGTTCAGCGCGGATCTCAGACCGACGGGCTTTTTAGCGAGTGTGGCATTTGGATTTTGACACAAGGTGTAGGAAACCGAAAGAAAGGAAATGACCTAGACTGTTAGTGATGTCGGTAAATGACTTATGTCATTTATGTGCTTTTGTCCCTTCACTAATAGTGAATCAATATAAAATGTTTGCCGCTTGTTTTTCCAGTGTGGAAACGACTGATACATGTTATAAAATGTTTTATTATCGATTTCATTTATCTCTACCGTTCGTGTGATATTGTTGAAGTACCGTTTGTACGTAGCCTTACACGCGAAGGCGAGGATGAATAGAGGGGCAGGAAATGTGCCGTAATTAGGTCGGGTGTCAAACTGCTTCGTCAGGGTGAAAGAAAAGATCCGGGCAGAAGTCCACGTTCCGTTTTCTCCATTTCCTGAGGGGGAAGTACAGCTCCTGTAAGGAGGCGATTCGTCGTGTGGTTTCGGAGTCGCCTCTGGCCCCAGGAGCCGTCAGGCGTCCTGCGTCCCATAAAAGACGCGCTCGGTGCGCGGCGTTCGCTTCGGACCGAGCGTCCGCTGAACAGGCCCGTTATTTCCTCTGTTTTTCACGCTGCGGGACTGTCACAAATGCGGGGTAGCCTTAAGCCAAACGTGCCTCAAACTGCACTCCACAAGACACAATAACGATAATTAATCCGGCCGTCGGCTGGGCGGCTCGACGATCTGAAGGCTTTGGGCGTTAGCCTTACCTGACCTGGGAGTGCCAAACCATGATCGTTGGGCTCTTTGCTGTGGATTTCCCATCTGTTCCCCGTGAGGAGGAAACGCAGTGAAACTGCATGTCTGCTACCGAGAACAGGTTTGCTATTTTGAGAACAAAGGAGGAAGACCGGGCAACCGGGCTGGTGTCGGTGGAGAGCAACAAACGGAAATTAAAAGGAGCTGTATTTTGAGTTTCCCAAATATATATAAATATATACCCTATCAGCAATTAAATTTATGGCCTCTCAGTACCTGTTAACACTGTATTTTTTTGCCTTTGGCATTTCGAATGAGCAGGTGGAAAATGACGCGTGATTCTGTTTGGTGAAGTGCATTTCTTGCGGTGTCCTTTTACTCATCCTTAACTCTGGGATGTTTTTGGGTCCGAATCCGTACTGACAGCGCAGTGACTTCTCGGAAGATGTGCTGTCTCGAGTTTTGCTTGTTAGGGAAATATGCAGTTATACGACGAGCTCCGGAAGAAGTCGAATCGGGACTTAAAAATAGCCTCCCTGGCACTTGGTGGAGCAGCATATTCTGCGTTAATTCCATGAGCTGACACCCTGTGATGGCTTACATAGTCTACACTAGTTACATAGCTGAGAATTACTGTAGTTGTTGGGATTTAAATGGCTGGTTCAAGAATAAAACTGAGGTTTCCCTCCTGATTTGAGCCTGATATTTTAAATGTATTACATTCAGTGCTTCCTCCTGGTGCCTCGAGGGGTTTTCCAATTCATGTGGGGAACAATCTTTCCCCAGAAGGCAGTAGGTTCAGTTCCTCAGTATTTCCTAAGCGTTTCACAGAGTACCTTTTCTCACGTGCCAGACCTTTGCCGCATGTCTTTGGGGTTTAAGCTGCATTGAGAACTTCTTTTAGATCTTATCCGTGTCTTTTTATTTTTTTATTTATTTTAATCTCTGCCCTTGAGTTGCACACGGTGACCTCAGGTTTCCCAGGAAGACTGAGGCACGGATGCTTCTCTCCCTCTGGCACAGCTCGGTGAGACAGAGGGGTAAATCCCAGCTGATTTACCCCCATTCCCTGAGAGGAATGAACCTAAGGCTGCCGCTGCTACCCAAAGCTACCCAAAGCTCCCGGCGAGCGACATGCTCCGCTCTCACATTGTCACCTGGCTGCCCCGTTGGCTTTGTTTCTGTGCACCATTTGCTTCCGTGCTACTGATTCAGTACAGGGTCATGTGGTTCAGCTAAATATACAGCGAAAAATCTATAAATGGCTAAAATAAAGTCGCATGGGAAAAATGCATTAGGTAATTGTGTAAAAATGACAGAGGTGGAAATTTCAGGTCCAGTAAGTAAAAATCCAGACCATGATTTAGTCTCAACCAATCAGTTGAGTATAAAGAGTCAGAGTCATAGAGTACTCAGCTGGTTGGTTGAAACAAAATCTTGGCCTGGATTTGTACTTTCAGGACCTGAAATTTCTACCTCTGAAAAATGATGATGAATGATGATTTATGATGATAATCGGCGTAGCAGGAAGGCTTTATAGATGTGGCTGTCTGGTTCAGTAGGTTCATTTGATGGTGTGTGAGTGTGTGTTTGTTTGTTTGTGTGTGTGTGTGTGTGTGTGATTGTGTTTGTCTGTGTGTGTTTGTTTGTGTTTGTGTGTGTGTGTGTGTGATTGTGTTTGTGTGTGTTTGTTTGTGTGTGTGTGTGTGTGTGTGTGTTTGTTTGTGTGTGTGTGTGTGTGTGTCTGTGAGAAGGGAAATTTCCTGCCTCTAGAAGCTGCTCTTTTCTTCAGGAATTTCCTGAGTGGGCAGACAGTCCTTCTTGAATAAATGTTTTCTGAAAGGGAAACCATTTGCCCTTGCCAGAAGCGAAGCAGCCTGCAGGAACAGGCACCATGAACTGGGTCTGTGTTGTACCACGGGTGCGCGTGGGGGGGAGGGGGGGTTCAACAGACATACGGTAAGCCATCGGCCTCTGCGTCACAGCAGACAGTGAAATGGGTATCTCTGTTGTAGAGGCGTGGTTGGTAGACACTTTTTATGTGTGATCGACGTACAGGCCAGTTGTGTTGTGTGGATTGGTTAGCTTAATGTTCTGCCTGAGCCTCTGCTGAATCTAGTACAGGGGTGTGTGTGATAAATATTGTTTGAATTATGGGAGCTCCGTATCTCTAAGAGCAGATGTCCTAACCCTAAAACAGTTGGGTGGGGGTAGGGCTGTGGGTTTCTCTTTTTGCCTCTGTGGGTGTCTTACACAGCCCGCGTGCTTAAGAGGCGCAAACCCCACGTCTGACATTTCCTGGGTGAACGGCAAGGCCCTTATTTGATCGTCGCAGGTGGGTAATACCACCCTGTTCTGTTTGACTTCAGCCAGACCTGTAGGGAGCGCCATGTTTCAGGGAGAGGGGACTGAATCTCAGCATAGGGCCTGGCCTTTAACCTTCAGTGTGCGGCCCCAGACTTTAAGGTGAGGGGTCATGTGAAATGGCATTGATACGTATGCAGACTGGCAGAGGCTTGCAGAGACTCGTAGAGACGCGCAGAAACGCACAGAGGCGGCAGTTCTGTGCGTCAGGGCCGGAGGAGGGTGCGTCACCTTGTGTGGAAATCTCAGCGCCCTTTCTTGCATCAGGTGGAGGCAGCCAAAGGCAGCTGGCCTGCAATTTTTGGACCTATATGGAACATGCGTGTACGTATAAAACGACGGGCTGTTTGTCCCTGCCGTTGGTTCATAGGGGCTTCCGAACAGATTTAACGAATGAGGAAGTGAGACATGTCACCAGGCACTGAGGAGCTGAAGGATTGTGGGAAATGCCTGCTTAACCAGGGCCTTGGCAAGCCCCATGTCACTGTGCAGAGTCCCTCCACTGTACGTGAGTCTGTTAATAAAAAAAGAAATACTGTGAAGAATCTCTCAAAATATCACATTGGTCGCTCATTAGAAGGTCCTGTGTTTGAAAGCGGCGAAGATTTGCAACTGGATTACTTCCTAAAACAGCCCGTGTTTCATGAGATGCTGGGGAGGAGGGGGAAGGGTGGGCCCATGGGTGAAATAAGATACTTGTGATCTCATCCATCTTCGCCATTCATTGAAAGTTCCAACAGGTTGCCTCGGTTACACTGAGGACCTCCTCCGATGTTTCCCTGCACGAGATCTATAAATCTAACGAGCCGTTATACATTTACGGGAGATAAAGCTTTCCTGTTACACTTCTACTTTTATCTGTTTACTTCACAAGCTGGTACGTAGGTGCTTCTGAGTCTGAGTCTGGAATGGCTTCTGTCTCGAGGCTTCTTTCAGTCTTAGTGATAGTGACTGTTGAAGGGGAAAAAAAAAAACCCGCAACCCGGCATTTCCTGTGCTGCCGGGGGGACGCTGAGGGTGGATGAGGAGGTGGGGCTTCCTGCCAGACGGGGTGGCTTTGGTCGGAAGCCTCTGCACTCCCTTCCTCCCCGCTCAGCAGCTGTGGACCTCGCAGATGGTCGAGGCCAGGCCCCTGCAGAGGACTCTGATCTGACTTTCAGCTGCACTGGGGGGGCAGGCGTTGTCACGACCCGGTGACAAGAGTTCATTTTATGGACAGCTCCGCTCGATCCTGCCAAGTGCTGTATGGGCAGAATGTCCGCCTTGCAATTCACTTGGCATGAAAACTTGACCTGCTCACTTCAGTATGCAACAGAAGACAAAATGGAAGGATGGGAAATATCTTTACATTGTTGTCCTCCTTCTAATGGGGGGGGAAATGCACTGTGCAGTCATTTGAGCCTAGTGCATAGAGACATTGAAATTGTTTGCAAAAAATGAAATTCCTGTAGAGCAGGGGTCTCCAACTCCGGTCCTGGAGAGCTACCGTCCAGTAGGTTTCCTATCATACCCGGCTTCTGATGAACCACACCTGTTCTTAGGTAAATACCAGGAGCAGGTGTGGCTCATCAGAAGCCAGGTAGGATAGAAAACCTACTGGATAGTAGCTCTCCAGGACCGGAGTTGGAGACCCCTGCTGTAGAGGAACAGCAAGATGCCCATTTACATGAAGCAGACATTTTTATCCATGGCAGTGTGTACTTTTTTGAGAATGAAGAGTCAGGGGCTCCCTGGAGAAATTGGAGGTTAAAGGCCTCCAATGAAATCCAACAATGAAATCACACTGCCGCTGTTGGGATTTGACCCAGCGACCTTCTGATTACAGGTTTAGGGTCCTAACACACTAAGCCACAAATCACCATCAAACTGACCACGTTGTCATATCCAGCATGAACTACACAAACAACTTTTTGTGGTGATTGCACTTAATGAAGAGCATTATGGATTACTCACACTCTCCAGGATTTCCCTTAATTCAGTTGGTGTTTCCAGCTTTCATTATTGTGTTTTTTAGTTAAAACAAACTTCTCTAGATGAATCACGGTTCAAAGTGAAGTGACACAAGCAAAACTAACAATCCACAGACATTGGTCACCAGTCCAGCGTCTGACGGTAGACACAGTGCGACAAGTAGTTGTATTGTTTCATGGTATGCAAAAGAATGTACAGCGCTTCAACTTGGAAGAATGTTTCCTGCATTGGTAACAAGGGCTCAGTGGGTTAGGGGATGGTACCTGTGGCCGGTTGTTGGTTCAAATCCCTGCATTGGTGGAGTGATCTCACCTTAGGTTTCCTGAGTGTTTCCAGGGACCTGCTTTCTCAAAAACACATATCATGTAAGATAAAAGTGTCTGATGAATGTATTCAAGATGCCCCTGATGTTCTCCTTGGTATTCCTCCGTCCTTGGAGGTTGAGCTTTTTGATTGAGTCGTCCTCTATTTTGTTACATTTCTGATTATTTACCTGGTTCTAAGAGAAGCTCATGGCCATAGCAGACATGAACAGACTTGACGGCGCAATTAACATAATCCTCTCCCTGCCGATACTTTTTACAGAAAAATAAAAGCACCAGGAAGTCGCAGGTGAACGTGTGCTTTCCTAGGTGGCTGTGAGAACGACTCTGCCGTTAGCATGTCCCATCCTCTGACCATGTTTGCAGAACACCCGCCCATCCCAATCGCCTGTGATCAGTGATGATCTCCTTGAAACAGCTGTGCTGTCCCTCGCTTTCCTTCTAAAGTGTTTGTTCGTTTTCTGTGACTGTTATATGTCCATGTTCCATTTCCTAATAGAATGTGTAGAAACCTCAGATGTGATTTTTTTTCTTTCTTTGCCTGTGGGGGGGATTCTTGTCCTCCCACCCACTTCTTTTTCTCTGCTCAATTCCGTTTGTCTTTCCGTTTTTAAAATGTATTTACGTGTTTTTTTTCATTCTGCTATCTAAGAGGAGAGCGGGGAAGGCTTTCAGTCGACGCGAGTGCCCCTTTGTGCTTTGCTATCGCAGTGGGTCTGAAACCTGACCTGCTGAATTTGGATCGGGGGGGGGAACCGAAGGATTGTTGCCAGAGTGAAAAATCAAGGGTAGCAGCTTCTCACTTCCAGTGTGGCCGGACTCTACGGCCTGCATGCGCCTCCGTGACTTCTGGGCCAATGCCGGTGCTGATGCCATGTCCTCGCCGCCCCCCCCCCCCCCTTCCCCCCCCCGCCCGGCGCCGCCGTTCTGGGGCCGGGGGGGCGTCCCCCCCCGGCGCAAAGGGGGAGGGGGGGGGGTGCCCCCCCGCCCCCTCTCC
>JABJVO010000062.1:27547288-27570694 GCA_026770805.1 Boulengeromyrus knoepffleri | reverse complement strand
CCATGCCGGGCCTGATGCCAGGCCCCCGCCGCCCCCCCCCCCCGTTCCCTCCCCAGGACTGCAGCCGATGTTCTGGAGCAGAGAGGACGTCTCTCAGTGGCTAAAGTGGGCAGAGAGGGAGTTCTCGCTGCACCCTATCTCCAGCAGCACGTTCGAGATGAACGGCAAGGCCCTGCTCCTGCTCACCAAGGAAGACTTCCGCTACCGGTCTCCGCAGTCTGGTAAGCCCCATCCCAGGCATGTATGCAGCTGGCAAAGCCACATTCCCATGGGCTGAAATGTTTACTTGCTTATGCTGTGACTGTATGTTCGTATGAGATGAGTAGCACGTGGTTGTCTATAATAATCTGTAATGGAATAAATTATTTATACAGTGACCCCCCCCCCCCGCCTATTGCGGAAGTTACATTCCAGACCCATCAGCGATACGTGAAAATCCGTGATATAGAAAGACCATATAATTTTTTATATATATATATATATAGTTTAAGCCGTAAAATACCCCTCCCACACGTTTTAAAAGCTATAGGTGAAAATCTGTGACGTAGAAAGACCATATAAATAAACATTTGTTATAGTTTAAGCCTTAAAATACCCCTCCCACATGCTTTAAACGCATGTAAACTTATTAAAACAACACATATGATATATGGATGTTGGGCTAAGGATATGAGTAACATAATTATGATAATAATAAAAATTCCGCGATATAGCGGGGGATCACTGTATAATTCTTATATGTATAGAATTAGTTATATACTGTAAATAAAATTAATTGTGAACAATAATCCTAATTCTTCATGAGCTTGATCAGCATAAGCAGTTGGAGGATGGATGGATGGAATAATCCCATCTTTCTTAAAATTCTAGTTTGTTCTCATAATTTTGTGTTTAATCCATGACTTAGTTTAACGCTTCGCTTTGAGAAGTAGCTTATTCCGATATTCCGCCCTCTGGGCCCCGAAACAATGCCATTGATTGAAACCGCCACTCTTGTGGGATAGTAACTTTCTGATGCTCTCTAGAGGAAGTCGCACAGCTTAGTAGACAGTCATTCAGGAAGTCCTATTGTGTAAACGGCGCAGAGTGACCACATCATGCTCCTCGCGTCATGAGGAATTTCCCTTCAGATGGCCACTTCCAAGGAGCCGCCGTGGGCCCTTGGTGCGAAAGTGGGAAGTGGACGGAGAGGACGGAGCATATCGCCATTTCCCCAGAGTGAAATCATTTCTGGTTACTACCAGAAAGCTTTGAAAAAACAGTTTGTTCCGTTTGAAATGTACTACAATGCAGGATTCAGACATGCCATACCAGCACGGTGTTCTATATTCAAACTGTGTGTTGGGTCCAGTACCTGGGGCCCATCTGTCTCTCTCTCTCTCTCTCTCTCTCTCTCTCACACACACACACACACACACGCACACACACACACACACACACACACACACACACACAAATTTGTGTTTGTATCTTTGTGTGGACCTTCCATTCATTTCTATGGGAAAAACCCTAATCCCAGCAATGATGACCTTAACCCCTACCCAGCCCTAACCTTAACCATAAGTAACCAAACAAAAATTGACTTATGGCATTTTTTAGTTTTGATTGCAGTTTCCCCTTTGTGGGGACTGGAAAAATGGTCACCACAGCATCCAAATGACAGGTTTTTATCACAAATGTCCCCACAAGTAATATATACATAACCCCACCGCACCCCCACCCCCCCCCCCCCCCCCAACACACACACACACAGGACGTTTTATGTAGTAGATGTTTACCATGTGCTGACCCCTGACCTTTGCATTGATTTGTGGTTGTACTAAGATATAGGAACAGATTCTGTGAGTCAGGCTTTTAACTCTAATGGGGAGAATAAATAAAATACATGAATAACACCTGCTGCAGCAGAAACCCAGCATAGAGAGGAACATTACTCATAACGAGGCCAGGCTATATCAGCTGAAGGCTGCAGCAGCGCCTCTTACAGGTCTAATGTGTACCTGCATCTTGCCAATCTCCAGCTCGCAAAAGAAATACAACTGTATCGGAGGGGAGTATATCAGATGACCGATCAGAATGGATATAAAATAGTAGAATTTAATATCCAGGCACGGTGATGTGCAGCCTGATCTTTACACATTGTCTGGAAAGACTTTCTGTTTTCCATGTTTTCATTACTGGAGCAGAGGCCTCGCTAAGTGGCTGTAGGTCTCTATAGTGTCGTGTTATGGGTGTGGGAACTTGGGCATCTTTGGCTTGGTCTGTAGTGGCTTTCTTGATTTACTGCACTGAATTCTTATTGCAGAAAGGGTAGGGCTCTGGTGGGCGGGGCAGACAGGCAGCCGCGAGGGGCGGAGGTGAATTTGCTGGCAGGCAGTGGCCGGGGCAGCCCTGAATCACCTGTGCTCCCCTTTCACGTTCCCGTACAGGTGACGTTCTCTACGAGCTGCTGCAGCATATCCTGAAGCAGAGAAAACCCCACGTCTTCTATCCTTCCGCTTTCTTCTCGGGGAATTCCTTCCACTCTCCGGCAGAGGGGCTGTTCCAGCCGCATAAACTTGAAGGTGAGATGAGGTTTAAAGGTGAAGCCAAGCTCACATCCCCTGCCTGATAAACTGCTGTCTCACACAGGCCAACAAACCTCAGTCTTCTGGTCACTCGCAGCAGCTTTTGGGTATAATAGTGACTTCTCATCCAAATGATGACTTTCTAAAGTCATTAAGAGAAGCATCCCACGACTTCCTAAAAAGCCGGATCTGTTATCCTTTAGTTGTAGGTGCTGCGCTGTTTTTATACACTGTTTATAAGCTGTAATTTCTCGTCCAGGCTATGCTGACTGTCATGACACACATCAGGTTGACTAGTCATTGCGACATCGTCGAATAAAACATCTCAACGTGCCTTAAATCGCTCCGGGAGCGACAGAATGGATTTTAACGTGTCTGGCCTTGAGGGAATTCCGTTGAGAATGCTTCCTGTGGAACAGTCCTGTCGGGGTGGGTGTTTTCCATGCACAGAGGTAGACTTTGGACTCTTGGCTACTCGGAAACTGGAATGTTGACCGCGAAACCGGTCCTACAAGGAAACGCGTGTATTTATAAATGCACTGAGGCTAGCCACTTCCTTATCTTTCCCATTTTTCAAGGTGATTTTCTTTTATTTTAACGATGAGCTCAGAACTTCCCAGTTCTGTTCCAGGTTGCTGTTTAAACTGATATTTAATATGCCTGACGATCAAAGTTATGTTGATAGACGCACCATGTTTAGGACGATTATGTTGTGGGGGGTGTCAAAACTTTTGATTTCTCTTGAAAGAACATACATGAACTGCATTATTAAGAAGGCGGGTACATTTTATGATTTAACCATTTGAAATGCCTTGTGAATTATAGGTAGTAACAATTGTCAAACAACCTACAGAGCACCTTTTATTTAATGATTGGAGGTCATTGATAAATCGTATACGTCTTAAACAATCCCATTTTTTGCCACTTTAACACTTGTAGGTGTGCGGTTGTTACTGGAGTTAGTATTTATGTTCTTTGCATGCACTGCATTTCTTGCATAACTCCCTCGCAGAGCTATTTCAAAAATGCAAAGTGAAATTGCTCTCAGCAAGGCGCATCCTTAACCCACGACTGGGGCTGTCCGTAGAAGTCATGAAATTTTAAGCTAGAGTGCAGCTATAATCTGCTAGCTGACTAATGTGGAATGCAGGATCCTTTCACCCCGAGGGTGGACTTCTCGTTTGGGCCGGATTGCGCCATCTCCTGGTGGAGGTTGGTAGTGTCAGGCAGAGATCTCTTTAATCTGTTTTGCTTATGAAATGACGAGGTCAGAATCAGAATCGACTTTATTGGCCAAGTATGCTTCCACATACAAGGAATTTGTCTCTGGTTTTGTCGTTCTCAATGTACTTACACAGAACAGACATACAGTAAAAACATGTATAGATACAGATATACAGCAATAAAGTACAATATGTACAGTAAGGACGAGCTAAAGGACCATAATGCAATGGTGCAGAGTGCAGAGAGGCTGACTGCTGTATATACATGAGATCAGTGAACCTGCCAGTATATACATACGCACTGCTTTTACTGTTCAGCAGAGTGCCGACCTGTGGAACGTAACTGTTCATGTGTCTGGTTGTTTTGGTGTACAGTGCTATGTGAAACGTTATTTAGCAATCGTTTTGAAAACGGAAAGAAAAGATTTCCTTCATGTGGTGTCGTCTTTGTTTTATTTTTTAAATGGCTGTTTCTGCAATCGCGTCATTCTGCATCCTAACTCACAGAAACGGTACGGCGACCCGCACGGAATACAGAGCCCCTCCCCCAGCACACGCCCACCATCGAGCTGTGCCACCGGCCCCGCTCGCCTCTCCACCTGGGCCGTCCCTCTCCCATCCCCTGTTGCTCCCCCGCTGAGCTGACACACCAGGAGGACCCCCTGCAGGCGTCTTCCCAGCTGCCCGACAGCAACCACCACCCCGAAGATCACTACCAGCTGTCGGTGTCACCGGCCAATCGGAGCAACGGGCGCTGTGCCACCCCCCACGAGGCAGCTCGGCCGGAGACCCCTGGCCAGGAGAGCCCGCGGGTCATCCAGCTGGTACCCAGTGCCATTATGAACCCGCTCATCCTCAACGCCCGCAGTGGGGCCGCAGACTTCAAGCTTGCACGTGCCCCCCCTGAAGACGGGCGCGAGGGGAAGGGCTTGCCCGCAGCCCAAGCCCGGGAGGACATCTTCTACCGTAACCACATCATGTTGCCCATCTCGCCCCCCAAAGAGCAAGCTGTGCCCATTGGCCGGATAGCAGGTGAGGCTTAGGATACCAGGGGTCACCGCTGTTGTACCCTCATCTAGATTACCAGCTGTCATAATAAAACATCGCATTTCATGACACTTCTGTGTTTTTAAACAAGTGTTTTTTTTCCTCCTGTGTTGGTCCTAATGCATTTAAACAATTACAGTAGCTAGATGTAACACTTTTATTGAAGGCTTATTGAAGTCGTAAGATCTTTCAGGTTATTAAGTGCACTTTCAGTGGCTGTCAGGCTTCTGTTTTTAGAGCAGCTAGGGTACGATTGGCAGACCTTTGAAGGTACAGCCCCAATGACAAGTTAAGGTACTAATCAATTCAGCTTGTACTTGCTTGTAATTTTTTTTTGTGAAAATGAATAATCTGTACATCACAAGTTAAAGTTTTTCCATTAAAGAAATGTTAAAATATGGGCCATACACAAATTTGGAAATATTTTGGAAAAAAAAAAATTCTAATGAAATTCAATATATAATCAATTGACATTGATTTTTTTTAAATGTGAGTGTGTATGTGTTTTTTTTACCCTCAATTCTTGGATAGTTTATGTTACTTTTTTCTCATCTTCTTAAATCTTGCTGTGGATTTGATGAAATACTTTTGTTTATTACAGGAATAAATGGTAATATAACAAAACCAATTAACTACCCCAGAGGCAAGAGCTGTATAATTTCACTTCAGACTAATTTTAAAAATCAGAGAAAATTGATTTTACCGTAATGAGTTTGTGAGAATGAGCCGTATATTCCCCTTTGTGTTAATTCTACATTAATTTAGGGCTTCAATGTGTAAATATTTAGGATTGTAAGGTTTAATGTAATCACAGAAAACTGTGTAATATTATAAATACAATGTAATATGTATTAACATATGTCTAATATGAATTTACATATGTATTATATGTATTAACCTTAACCTCCTAGGTTTTGCATTTATATAAAGGTACTGTCACAAAGTCACATAGTTAAGTAATTTATGAAAGCAATCAGCAAATATATCTTAAATTGTGGTATACATCTGGTCATTATTACTGCTATCATTACAGAGCGGGGCGATGACATCATAAGGATCTTTGTACACATGAAGAGAAAGGGGGTTTGTTTACACTGTTCCTGCTTCCAGACTGCAGGTTACTATGGGACTACGTGTATCAGCTTCTGTCCGACAGCCGGTACGAGAACTACATTCGCTGGGAGGACAAAGTCACAAAAGTGTTTCGGATCGTGGACCCCAACGGCCTTGCTCGGTTGTGGGGTAACCACAAGGTAACTGGTCCTTTTGTGGTTTTAGAAGACATTGAAAGTACTGTGTATAAGTCATGTTAAGACTAGTAATATTTTTGCTAGGGCTAATTGTGATCATTTCAATTTTCTTTAATCTTACTCTGCCATGAAACAACAGACCGATGGAATTCCCCTTTAAACTCTCCATTCCAAAGTTTCCAGGCCACCTCCACTTAAAGGGCAATGTGTTCTAGATTCAGTTACGTTTTGTACTCTGTTGGGTGGCATTCTGAGGTCAAGTCAGCTTTGTTGTTATGTAAAATTCAGAACAGAACCAACATGACGTATGAGAAGATGTCACGGGCGCTGAGACATTACTACAAGCTGAACATCATCAGAAAGGAGCCGGGCCAACGATTGCTCTTCAGGTGAGAGGCCTGACCCTCGCCCAACAACCGCCTCCAGAAAGGATGGGGCCTGGACGTTAGCCTCGGCCTCGCACCTGATCGAAACGGGCTGCTGTATTTCGGTCATCGCCAATCTTCAAGGCAACAATAAAATGTTGACTTAAATTATAAACCCAGATTAGCTGCTACAGCTTATATACCCAGGCCGCTTGACCTGGACCAAGCATTTCCTCAGTCTTCTGCTCCCCCCATACTCATAAATTTATCTGTGTTTTATTTGTTTATTTTTGAATTCAGTCATTATTATTCTTGCTAATTCTTATTCTTGCTAATTGTTTAAGATCTTTGGAAAATCATGTTGTGGAGAAAAAAAAATTATCCTGAATTCTATAGTTTCCCGTTTACGTAACAGGCACTAACAGGTTACAGACCCTAACAGGTAACGGCCCGAACAGAAAACGGGCCCTAACAGGTAACGGACCAGTTTATTCACAAGTCCAGTTAACTAACTCATCCCTGCTCCGCCAATGCTCATTTGCATGTTATAATCGATTACGGTTTGTACGAAGTTGTTGACGTGTAGCTAAGAGTGCATCTTGGCTTGTTTAAGGTTTATGAAAACCCCGGATGAAATAATGAGCGGCCAGACCGACAGACTGGAGCACCTGGAATCTGACCTGGATGAACAAATGTACGTGAAGGAGGAATGCTGAAAATTCCCAAGGACTGCCTTAGAAATGGACCAGGCAGCCTGGTGGAACATGGAGCAGGTAATCGCTGGGAAGCCAGGGACTGCGACAAGCACAAGGATTTCGTGATTTCTTGGGTATGGCAAAGGAGCTTGTTACTTGGCCTCAGACCTAAGATTTTGTTAATGTTTATAAGTTTTTTTTTTTTTTTTTTTTAAAGAAAATGCTAACATAATATCCAAAAGACAATCCACTATGTGTGTAAGAACATTCCAGTTGTGCCATAGAAACTGCCAGAACTTTTTCTTTTGGTGTTGGGTTTTCCGAATATTCCTTATTCATTGTGGTGTTGCTATTCTGTGCAAATATTACTGGGGGAAGAGTTAGAGATTTTCCAGTATATATACAGAAATAAAACTGTTCAAATCTGTCTGTGACAACGGCAAATCCTTTTTTATTGTTATTTGTTTGAATTAAGATGAAATTTAGTTGGGTTACGAGTTCTGTGAGGAGTGTGCGGACTGCTCCTACTCACTGCTTATCTTCATGGAGTGATACAATCACGGCATGACTGTGAGGAAATAAAAAAAAAAATGACCTTTGACTTTTGCAGTTCATTGCATTTTCTTTTTCTTGGGGGTGTGGGGGGCATTAGTGGCACTGGAAACAGAAGTGATATGGCAAACGTGAGATCCGGTCTGGAAAGAAACCAGTGCAAAACCCATCAGTTGAACCTACAGCAGAACCGCCTTGTTTTCCTAAGAGACTCCAACATAAATTCCACGTGTAGCTTCTTGGCATAGGGCTACCCTACAGATCCATGCAGGACAGACCAGCTGACAGAATGTTAATCAGGGGAATATACCTAAAGGTATTTAACCTGAATTGCCGCAGTTACATACCCATCTGTATAATAAACCAAAGTCAGCTTTAGATAAGATACGATGATTCGACTTAGGATATTTCAGCTTTATGATGCGATAGCGATGCACATTCAGTAGTCGACTTTGAATTTTGATTTGTTCCCGGGCTAATGATATGCCGTACGACACTTTCCAGTCCCTGTAGCGATCACAAGTTGGAACATCTCATGCACTGATTAACGATGTATTGTACAGTGTTGTTTTTTTTTAAGTTTGATCAAATAAACTTGTCATTTACTTACATTTCAATTACTGGTATTTAGTTAGCGACAGTAATTATTTATTGACTTATTCAGTGACGGTAGTTATTTATTTACTTGTATCATACATCATATCATATCATATCATATATATTCAAATCCGACTTACAGCATTTTCCACTTACAATGGGTTCATTGGAACGTAACCCCACTCTCAAATCCGGGAGAACTTGTATAGTCATCTTGAGTTATACAAAAATTCTTTTTTAATGTAACATTTTTAAAATACAGGTCTAGCCATGACAATGTAAAGCTTCGTAAACTTGAGGCAGACTCCAAGTGGCTTGTTCCTTCCATGGTCCCTGCAAAGCCACGTGTGGTGGGTGATAGTGTGGATTTCCCTGTCTCGACTAGGCTGCTTTCCTGCTCTCCAGTTCTCCTGGGCTCTTCACTACTCAAATGAAGTTCAGTCCTTTATTTGGCCTTTGTCGGTGGAGAGTTCCAAAAAATATGGATCATCAGACAGATATCTGCTCAGACAGATATCTCCCATACGCTGCTGATATTCAGGCAATGACTTAAGCGCTTTTATTGTACAGAATGTTCCGGTTAATCTGTTTTCAATGAGGTTTTGGTGCTAGTTTGAAGAAATGGATATTCTCCAGGACTCTGCAATCTCGCCTCTGTAAATGTCGTCAGATATCTGTCATTTCTGGGGAAGTGATTCACACGATACAGAAAAAGGAAGAGTGTGATGAAGACAAGCAGGTCTGGAGTGGCAGGTGAGTCACAGGAAGTATCTGTTTCCGCCCCGGGAGGGGTGGGTGGGGGGAGGGAACATAGAGGAGTGCCGCGCTCAACGGATATGTTTGTAGATGTTCATCACGGAGCTGCAGTACCCAAAAACCATCCTCCATGTTGTCCTCAGTTCCACCGTTTCCCCCTCTGGATCTCCCAGCATTCTCTCTGTCTCTGTCTCTCTCTCTTGGTCTCTCTCTCTCTATCTCTCTGTTTCTGTGTTTCTCTCTCTGTTTCTCTCACATGGTCTCTCTCTTGGTCTCTCTCTCTCTCTTTGTTTCTCTCTCTCTCTCTTTCTCTCTCTTGTTCTCTCTGTTTCTCTCTCTCTCCATTTATCTCACATGGTCTCTCTCTTGTTCTCTCTCTCTCTTGGTATCTCTCTCTCCTTGTTTCTCTCTCTCTCTCTCCATTTCTCTCACATGGTCTCTCTCTCTCTGTCTCTCTCTCGTTCTCTCTGTTTCTCTCTCTCTGTGCCCCCCTCCATCAAAGCAGGCCCTGCGGCCGGAAATCCTTAACGACCCAGCAGTCCAGCGTGATTTTCTGTGGCGCCGGCACTCTGCTCCATGTCATCACACCTGACAGTCGTTTATATTCTGCTTCTTGGCCCCAATCCGGCTGCTGCAAGCGGGAAGCCGGCTGGTGAAAAATCACAGAATTCTCCTCAGCACTTCACACGCTTCCTGCTTTTCTCATTCCTAAGCTGTGGGTCAGAACGACGCGTCACATGCGGCCCCAGACATCTGGTCTTTAACCCAAAGTTGAATATCTAGTCTGTCTGTCTTGTCTTCTCTGTCTGTCTGTCTTTTCTGTCAGTCAGTCAGTCAGTCAGTCATTAAGCCCACAGCCTAAATATAATGTGCTTTTTTTAGCCAGACCTTGCCTTACATTTGCAGTTCCTGCTACTGCTGGCACAAGCTCTGCGTGCCAAAGCCGATGACCTGCCTTTCCCAAAACAGGCTCTGTGTCTTGTGTTCCCCATTGATTATTTTATCCTTGAGTTTTCTTTGTTCGCAGTAGCTTGTCTGAACAGGTCATTGCCAAGGTGTGCCGGTCTCATGAAGCCTACTACCATTCCCAGAATGTTCACTGAGCAGGAGAGCTGCTTTACAGTCTCCACAGCCAGAGGAAGTGCTGACCTCGTTTCCTCCCAGTAGGTGATGCATTCTGGGTTTTTTTTATGGTCCTTTTCAGTCTGGTGCTCTGCAATGGCATTGGTGCAATGAGAATACAGGTAGTATCGGATTTTTACTACTGCAAGTTACAGTGCCTGACGACAGCAGGTAGAAAGGATCCCCAGTAGCACTTCTTAGCACACTGGTGAAATCAGCCAGTGGCTAAATGTGCTCCAGGGTAGCGCCCCCTGGAGTGGAAGGCCAGAATTGTTCATGATGTTGTTAAATTTTGCCATTATCCTCTTTGCAAAAGCCTCCGGAGGGGGGGGGGGCAGGGTCAGTCCTGTGATGGAGCTGGCATTCCTGATGGGTTTAATCAGGTATTTAGTGTCACCTGAACTGATGCTGCTTCCCCAGCAGAGCACAGCGAGGCAAATTGCTGGCCACTGTGGGCTGGTATAACAGCCTCAGCTGCTTGCTACACACGTCAAAATACATCAACTTCCTCAGAAAGTAGAGTCTGCTCTGGCTTTTCTTCTACAATGTTGCTATGTTGTTCTCCCAGTCCAACGTGCTGTTCAGGTGGACCTCCAGGTACTTGTAGCCCTGCACCACCTCCACATCCTCCCACTGGATGGTGTCTGGTCTCAGGGGCTTCCTGATATATCAGAAGTTGACCACCAGCTCTTTCTGCTTGCTGACGGTGAACTGCAGGTTGTTTTCCCTGCACCATAATACAAAGTCCTTTGCTAGTCCTCTGGCTTGTCTCCGTTGCTGATGTATCCTACGATGGAGGAGTCGTCAGAGAACTTCTCTAGATAGCAAGAGCTGGTGTTGTACTGGAAATCCAATGTGTAGTGTATTAACAGAATCGTTTCTTGAGGTGTCACATTGTCACTCACCACTATTTCACACATGGATCAGGAGTATAATACAATGCAACCACAAACACTGTATTTTAACTCCCCTTAGGAAGGCCAGGGAACCTGTCAGAGAAGTTAAGCAACCTTTTGTTTGATGTAGGTGAGTTCTCTATTAAACTACAAAAACCTGTGTGTTTTGCTATAGACATCTATCACAGATGTTCATTTGCTTTGTTCTGATGATGAATTATAATTAAATATAATGAATTAGGATTTTTTTCAGCATTTTTTTTCCTGTGAAGAATTCCGTGTGCTACGTAGAATATCTCAAAAGTTCAAAAGGGGTGAATATTGTAACAAGGTGAGTCAGAGAATTATTCATTGTATTTGTAATGTATGTAGCCTTGCTAGGCAACTTGCTACCAACAGAAGGGGCTTCAAACTTTATAAACCTTTTTTTAAAAAAAATATATTTAAAGATGTGCAAATAAAGCAAAGAGCTGATGTACTGTATATTTTTAGCAAATCATAGTTATTTCATTTGAAATTTTGTATGTGGTAATATGTACTGTAAAACAAACGTTTTCCATGTTTATGGTCACAATCTGTCCAGAAACATGTTTCAGAACAGCAGTCCAAACCCCTGATGATCAGTATTGTGAAGATTCTGAGAAGGTTCCTTGGAGAGGAGGTTGAATTTCACTTCTAAAAATATTGAACCCTATAGTCTCTGGTGATATATAGAGGTAAAATCAGACTTGAAAATAAATAATTGCTAGTGGTGTGTGTAGGGTTGTCAGAAATTTAACAAGGCTTTATAATTATGAGCTCCTGCTGATATTGTTATTTAAGCACAAGGTTCAATGAGGCAAAGCTCAATGTAGAGTGATGACTAATACGTACCTGCTGAGTTTTTGGTTACATGTAATGTCCTGTATAAACAAAACCGTAAGTTAAAACAAGGTCATTTTTGTCCTGCACGGTCGGGCACAGAGCGGGGAAGCAGCACAGGAGCCAGGGGAATCAGATGAACGAGGGATTTTAATTAGAAAAGAACAAGGACCGCTATACACCATAAAAAGGATGGACGTCAATGACCGGACTGGGCAAGCAAACTTAATGTGGACTTAAATACACCAGACTAATTAGACACAGCTAGAAACAGCTGGTAACACGGGGATTCCACACGAGGTAGATGAGGGGGTGTGGCACATGGGAGGATCGGGGCATGACAATTTCCATTCCAAGTCCATATCAAAATCGCATTTCAATTTCTTTTTTAGTGTTTTCCTTCCAATATATATTATATTTTACACCAGTAACATTCATCACCAATATCATTTATTTATCAGACATTTTTATCCAAAGTGAAATTCTTGTGAGAAAGCAGGGTCAGCCAGTCCCCGGAGCACTTGTGGTTAAGCTATAGGCGCTGCTCACGGGTCCAGCGGTGAAATCACTCTGCTGACTACGGGATTTTGAACTGCTGACCTTTCAATCACAGACACGGGATCCTTCCCCCCGAGCGACACATCACCTCATTCAACTAAGGATCCAGGGGTCAAGAAATGCGCCACTGGCCCTTGGCAGATCTGCGGAGAAGGGTCTGGAAAAATTATGTATACTGAGTATCCACTTTATTAGAGGCACCTGCTGCTTAACACGAGTTACAGCCTTCTACCCTAAACAGCAAATCATGCGGCTGTAAGTCGGCAGACAGGGTCAACAAGTTCACCAACTGTGAGGCTAAGCATTATAATGACTAAGGTGTGATTATACACCTGATTCTGAAAGTGGCAGGATTGCTGGTAGTGGATCCAATGGACCCAGAATCCCAGAAACCGCCCTCCTGCACTCTCAGAAAAAATAAGTATCAGTTTGTACCTTTAAGGGTCTGCCAATCGTACCTTATAGCTGTAGGTAAATGTACCTTTTAGGGTACAAAAAGGGACTGACTCTGAGGAACATCGCCAAGGTACAAACAACATGAATGTACCCCCAATGGTACAAAAATGTTACTCATAGTCAATTTCTGTATCTTATAAGGTACATTTCCTCTTGAGGGTATAGACCCAGTGACAGTAAAGGTACAAACTGGTATTCCTTTTTCCTGACAGTGTGGGATTTTCACACACTACAATGTGTATAATTTATCGAGACTGGTCAGTGTCATCTCTGTGGCCATAAACGCACTGCTAATGAGAGAAGTCAGAGAAGAATGGCCAGACTAACTAAAACTGACAGGAAGGTCAAAAGTGCAAAAATAAGAGCTCAGAACAACTATGGTGTGCAGGAGGGCATCTCAATAAGCACAACCCTAGAAATGGTTCTGGAGACAATTAGTTCCTACCTGAGACTGTGTGGGGGCACTTGATAAAGTGGCTGTTAAGCATATCTTTAAGAACAAAGATTAGAAATGTTCAGAGTATGTTCTTTTTATATTGTTATATTTGTGAAAAGTGGACAATTAAGAAGCAGGCCATGGAAAGTATTTGATGCTTTTTGAGATTTGGTGCTGGTGAACACTTTTAAAAATACCACGGACCTCAAGGATAACAGGGCGATTCTTGATCAAATCCTGTCTGAATTTACACTTGAAATACAAATGACGAGATTGAAGCTGTCTTATTTTGAGTGTATTCTTAGAATAGCCGGTGTATTGGAGAAGGTAATGTGAAAACTTGGAAAACTTTGGAAAGAAGCGACTAGCAACAACTGCCAAAAATGCAGTGTGATATAAAAAAATTAACTGTAATCTTGCATTATCGGCTAACACTGTGCGTCCTCAATATTTACACACGATGGCGCTATTGTACCGCTCTTAATTATACATAATTCCTTTTCTTATGGGTCTTTGTTGACATGTTCACAATCCTGCACTAGGCAGCTCACTATAATATTAAGCATTCATTGATAAGACGTTTTAGTTTTTTTATTAGCCTGTGTATTCAATTACATCAAGTTATTCTATTACTTTACTATTCATTTCATAAATACTTTTTGGCAAATCTTACTGGCAGATGCTGAAGTTCAGCATGTAACATAAACGAATATTTCTCTATTTCCTGCCATAAAGGGGGTAAACCCTACATTTTCGGAAAATACACGTGTATTGAAAAGAATTTCCAGTAACTCGGCAAAACATCACAGTGCGATTCTACTGATTAATGTTACGCTGAGTGCATCTTACACTTTGCCAGCGTTATTATAGATCTAATTTAACTGAATTGGAAGTTATTCTGGGGTATCGCACAGTTTAAATTAACCAGTGAAGTGCGTAGGTCAGATCAGAAATAGTCGTGTGTTAATTATCCATTGTAATGAAATGTGCCTGAGTGAATGCTTTTAATTGCTGGCATGACTGATCTGTCTACACTGGTATATTTGGTATTAATTGGAGGCGGCGCTGGCCAACCTCTGGATGCTGTTGATAAGTTGGTGCGCCGGAGACGCGCCACTCAGTCTCCGGTGCGGCGCCGCGGAGAGCGGAGCGCTTTCGCTGTCACCGAAGCTGTCGGGACGGATTGATGTATCTCACCTGTCGCAGTTACCATTTCACTTGGCAAAGTGCCTTCGACATAACCAGTAATTTCACTATTTTCACTTTTTTCCGGTTCACGTGTGTTGGCACACGGAAGGTTGCCTGGTCGGTTTTGCTGCTTCGAGTTAAGTAGAAAATCATTGAAAAGATATCTCCAGATAAAAAAAGCACAAATACCATACAATAAGAGAAGAGGGGAGGACTGGGCTCCGTCGCTACAGATGTGTTGGTGAACAGCCGGATTGCGCCGAGTGGCCGCTCTTTCATGATTTTTAATTACTTTAAAAAATCGGATCGTGTCTGTAAAAGGAGCGGATGCTTTCCACTGGGTCCTGGCTTTTAAACATTTGTCTGGGGCTTTTCGAAGTCTCAGCCTGATGAAGGGAAAATAGACACAGCGGTTTTCGGGAGAGCAGATGGATTAAGCGTGGCTATTTTCTGAAGTCAAGGTCGAGAGGCGGTAGCGGGGCACCAGGTATGTAGCCGCGACGGGGGCTGGGATTTTACCACGTCTCTCTGATTTGGGTACTGTTTTTAATGAATGACATCCATACATATCAATCCGATCTATCTCTGGTGAAGGCACTAACGCAATATATCCTAATCAAATGGATAAACCCAGATTAGTATCTCGGAACTTCAAAGGCGTTAAATGTTAAATAATGGGGCGTAACGTAAATTATCAAGTTGGTATAAGTACAATTAATTCAAATTAAAATGCATACAATGATATTTGCATTACTACTCTCACTAGTGCGCTGTAAACTGAAATAGTAAATGCGTAAATTTTCAGGAAAACGTTTTAAATCTTGTTAATCTTTTATCTTGTTTTTTTTTTTTTTTTTTTTTTTACCGACCTCGGCTAGAATATCCTATATATAATGTTGTGTTTACTTCCACTGCCAGATTATGGGTTTGTTATTTTTTCCCCTACATTTTAACGACTTTCCTTTGCTTTATGTCGCACACCGTGTCATAATTAAGAAACCCGATTAAAGGTGTATGTCGGTAGTTATTTCAGAAACGCATGTTAACTCTATGGCACAAAATCCGATTTTTTTCAAACTGGGCAGTTAAGAAACTTTCAGAAGTTATTTACAGCGAACTGTTCATCTTGAACTCAATGTTACTATCTTTTTTAATGCCATAGTTGTGTTTGTTGAAGTTACATGGAACAATACGCCTACTGATATACTTTTGTAATTTTATAATTATTACATGCCGGCTACATAAAACAACAAAATACAATGAAGTTTTCAGTCTTTTTAAAATGTAATACCTTTAAATCATAAATGATAAACTGATAGGTCTGTCATTGACAAATCAATGCTTGCATTATATATTTGACCCTTGACATCACATTAAACCCCTAAGAATCACAATTTCGTAAAACACCCGACAATGAAACACAGGCAATAAACTTTAAATGCATGTGATTTTCACGCTTGGATTTACATTGATTACGTTGATTGTTATTCACAAAACAGCAATATGAGATTTTTTGAAACAGGCCAAATAAATAAATGGTGAAATGTGTCCAGAATCGCTGGACACACGTTTTTGGGTGTATTTACGTCTGGTTTTATTCTGTAACACACGTAGCTTGTTTTCTGACTTTGGCGCTCACCAGAAACGCAGTGTCCTCTGAGCCGGACTGAAAACCCCAGAACGCCGAAGCGGAATATTATGCGTCTTACGTGGTAGTGTGCAGCTGTTTCTTCAAAATCAATGCACTTTTTTTTTAGATTAATGTACAGGCAAACCCATATGAAAAGACATAGTAATACACACCAGGACAGCAACCCGGATCACACATGCCAGGTGGTTCATGGCAATTCATGAAAATGCATTAAATGCAAGTGCATGTTCAGAAATCGGCCCCATGGCTTTTTATTGACGTACTCCAGCTAATGTTCTAAATAGTGTATCCAGACCAAATGTTTCACTCCCCCAAGTTTAACAGTAAAATTACAGAAAGATTAAGCTTCGCAGTGCTAATGACGTGGTCATAAGGCAAGTCAGGAGCTGACATTTTGTGTTTACGTGTCGCATGTCAAAATTTGGTACAATGGAAAGAAGGAAAATACAATATAGACCAAAAAGTTCAATTATTCATTATTCATGGTGCGGAAAGCAAATAGCTTGGAAATTCTTCGGGGAAGTCCATCAGCAGTACAATTTTTGCTTGATTAACCACGGAATTAGTGATGTCTACAAACGTGCCTCATTTTGACAGATATGGCAGCACTTTTGGCACAGAAAAAAATTGAAAAAACATTACATCTGTTACACGTGATGATGAGAAAGCCATTAAAAAAAATAGTTGTCTAGGATAATCATAGAAAATATTATGAAAATGTGTGTCATTAGTTTGAAATGTATTTTTCTTCCCGTTTTTATTGTCGGGTTTGAATAAAATCTCAAAAAGTATTTTTAATAACATTCAAAATTCAACATTTAGAATTCATTGTGACATGCAGTTTTCTGTGTATAAAAAATAACTTCTCAGATGGAGTGATTTATAACAGCATTTTCCTTTAAATACTAGTTTCCTGTGGACAGTTTGAGTATATAGCGAATAAATACAGAACATTATATTGTTAGGCATCCGAGTGATATCCTGAAACACACAGATGTCTTGAGACTCTCCCATAGTATGCCTTAACACTAGAAGCCTTTCCCTGTAATGTGCATTTAGGTGTGCAGATGTGTTTATCTACATGGGTCAGTTCACGTCGGCTCTGGTGAGATTTTGCGAACTGGGGCCGACTAGTAACGGCCTGTCGGTGTCAGCAGAACCTACAGGCCCACTGATGTCCCAGCTCTGTAACCAAAGCCTCTTTAGACCCGATCTCTGGATTGAGGAGGTCAGCCTTTGGCCCACGAGACGTTGGCGTCGTCGATCATGGCCTGCCGGAGCTAGCTGCCCCACGGCATATGAAGCGAGCGTGCGGGGAGGCAGGCCCCCTGCCCTGATGTTCTCCTGGGTCCTGGGATGGTACCAAACCCCACATAATTCCTGATAAGAGCAGCAGGCACAGGTTTCATATAAACTTTGATGCTTAGGTGAAGCTTGGTTTGTGATGTTATGGGGAATTCTTGGGAAAACCAGTCATGGAGTGACCTGGTCCAATGTATGTTCCTTTTGCAGACCTGTAACCAAAGAATATCAACAGCAATACGTATCTTTTGGTTACCTTCATTGGTACCGAGTGTGTTTTTATGCCGTGTTCCTTTAATTAAGATATATGACTTTACACTTACATTTAGGTTAAAGTTACTTCAAAGGGTCATACAGTATTCGGATATTTTATTTTTCTATTATGATGATCAGGATATGACCATAATAATTAACTTGGTATAGACCACAAACTCAAATCAAGGGCGTGAGGTTGGGCCAACCTGTTTCAGCTCTGGAATTTCACTCTTTGTTATTATTTTGTTGATGAAAGATTAGGCTGTTTATTCAGGCTTATTTAGTAACATCTTGTGAATGGAAGCAGCAATTTATCTTTTTTTTTTGCTTTCTTTTGCTTTGTTCCCCTCTGTAAATGTAAAGAGAGGGGGAATTCGTGCACCATCCCCATAACTATCCAGACCTTGCTACGTTTGACCCTTCATGCAAGCTGCATTTAAAGTCACTTACCCGTTTACTCGCTGTTTAAGATTCTTTGTGCATGCGTTTGAAAGGCCTTAAGCGCACTGTGGGTAGCAGTGTGTCTGTTGGCATTAAGCCTGCCCTGAGCGTCACTGCGACGTCTGTCCCCCGGTTCGGACGGTGACCGTGTGAGTGAACCGCCCCCCGCACCATTAGGTCAGTGGAATACGATCCGACCGCAGGTAATGGTAACGTATCGATCAGCTGTTTGGGGTTATTGGTACACCTGTTGGCGTAGACAGCGAACTTTGGGCGTACACCATAGCATATAAGGCATGCTGAACTGAAATAAGCCCTCCATGCTGAAATAAATGGTTTTTCCATATGGTGATCATCTTGGAGAATGGCGTGGACAGTTCACAAGTAAGAGGACCGCAGTGATCAGGCTTATTGAAGTACTGTTGTGTTTACAGTGTGATGTCACCATGATTTTTTTTGTCCGTGTTGTTAGGGCTGATGTGAGGCATGGTAATTATGTTGATAACTGAATGCAATATTAGTGGGGAACTAAGTGCCCTCTATTACGGCACTGTTTCCCAACCCGGTCCTCGGGGACACACAGACGCTCCATGTTTTCACTCCCTCCCAGCTCTCCAGCTAAAATGTGGACTGTCTGGCAGGGAGCTGGGAGGGAGCAAAAACATGGACCATCTGTGGGTTCCCGAAGGACCGGATTGGGAAACACTGCCTTAAGGTTAAGTTTGGATAGATAAACTTCAGCTCCTCATCATCGTTAATATGTAAGAAAGTTGAGAGTGATCAGAGAATTCCGTCAGACCGATATCCCTGCAGGGCCTGTTTGTCAGCGTTACTATCCTTGTGACTCGAGGATCTGTACACAGAGACACCGGGGGACAGATACACCCTTAGGCTTTACTGCTTACTAATCTGTCCCCCTCCCCTCCGGTGCTGCCAGTACTTCCACTGCCTGTCCGCCTTCCCAGCATCCGTCTTCTCGCCGTCATCCTCGCCCGACACTCTGCTCTGCATCGGTGCCCCGTGGAAGCGGCTGTCACCAATCGGATGCCCCTTCCATGTCTTGGCAGCTGCTAATTGGATTTCATAACGCAGAGCATGTGCAGGACCTGCCCATGAGCCGGTGTTGTCTGCACTCATTTCGGATGTGATGCGGGAGGCTGCCTTTCTATAAACCACCATTTATGTCAGTCACAGAGGATATATAGAGAGAATAAATGTTTATCTCTGAACTTAATACTTGTAATCACAGATTATTTTCATGTATCTCTGGTAAATTCTTAGGAGCATTAAATACATGATAATGACCCTATACAGCATACATGGTAGAAGATGATGGATGGATGGATGGATGGATGCATACATGCATGCATGAATGGATGAATGGTGTGGCACACTGGCTCAGTGAGCAGCATTATAGACTCACACCTACAGGGTGATGTGGTTTCCTAAATTTCTCGTATTGTGTGTGTTCTTGTGTGTGTGCCTTTCAATACCATCCAATGCGTCCCCCGGCCCAATTCCCTGTATTTTCTGGCCAAGGATTCACATAACCCTTTTTGGGATAATTGGTTATGGGACATAGATCCATATATCATGCCCAGACTGCTGTTTGCTTTAATTGATAGTGTGCAATTTCAAATACCACTTTTATAGATATCAGTGGTATTGAAAGGTCATGCTCTTAAACTTTATTGCTCGGGAAAGACTGCCGCCTCTTTGGCTGCTACATTCCATGCCATTTCTCTGCCTTGGAGGTGCAGATATTTCTTTGGTAATAACCAAAGCCCTATCTTCAGGTTTGGTGAAAACACAATTATCTTTCCGTATATACATGATTTTCCAAGCCAACCATCACTTGCCGTGAATGTGAATCTGGAAACAGGTTTAGACACTAAATAAAGCGGCATTCCGATTATTTATTCACGTGTTCATTAGCATATTTCTTTCTACATTCATATTTCAAATCCATTTGTTTTGAGTTCCCCCCACTGGTTATAGCTGGTCTCCTTCTTTCTTCTGGGTAGCTGATGTGTGGCAGGTATGGTAATGTGAGGTGATGGAGTCTGTTTGCTTTGACTTAGAGGGGCCACGCTCTGGGGGGAGTCGGGGGCGGGGGGTGGTCTTGTTTTGCTTGCTGCGACGAACAACAACAGAAGCCGTTCATTTCTGCTTGTCAAGGTTTCCTTTTGCGGTTTTCCTTATTTCTGGCTTATTGTTCCTTCATTGTAACTCGGATGATCTGAGCGGATGCGATTCCTCTTCCTATCGAGCTCATGAAGAGATGACCGGCACGAAATTTAGGAAACAGCAGCGAGGAAAATCAGCATTAATTTCACTTCCATATGCATGAGGCCAGCTACAGAGGGGCCCTCTGGTTTGTTTCATACGCATTAATAGCAGGTCTGCTCTCCGCTGGAGAACCTGGTAATCTTGCCTCACCTCAGACGAAAGCTCTGCTCCAAATACGAAAGATAAGAAACTAACACCGATCCGTGTTTGACATGGACTTAAAGAGCCACACGCGCTATTTCATTGTGTCAGGCTCACACGTCAGCCAGATGTTCACTACAGAACCTGAGGCCTACTTTGGGAAAGTTCTCCAGTTTTTTTTTATCTTGACAACCTGTCAGACTGGTGCATGCACATCTGCTCGTCCAAACTTGACGGCGTCCTTCTCCATCTTGTTTGTGGAGCTGTGTGTGTGTCTTTCTGCACACAGTTTTCCTTTAACGTGTTCTGCCCTTCAGTGTGAGGCCAGATGCCCATGCTGCTCTGGCGCGTCGCGAGCGGCTTCTCTGCCCGGGGCCATCTGACCTTGAGATTTACCCAAAGGCCGCGTCCCGTAGACAGCCAAGCGTGGAAGGAAATAAAAATCACCAGCTGCTAAATCTGCGAGATCCCCGGAATGCGCCATTTTAATTGCAGGCGTCACAAAATGAGGAGATAGAGAAAAAAAAAACATGAAACATGATAAGGCATGTACATGAAAAAAAAATCTAATATCCTGTAAGGAGGAGGTGGTTGAAACCCCCGACAGCAATGCTGTCGATAAGCTGTGTTCCTCGGGACTCTGGTGACAGCAGGACGGCGTGACGGAGGCTCCTCAGTGGCTTCTCGCCGGAGACGGATCCTGTGTGGCCCACATCGCTCGAGGGCTCGTTCCTGCGCTGCGGCCGACCAGCGGCTAATTATCATAAGTAACCATCTGGAACATGGTGGGATTTCCGCGGCTGATAACAGTGCTAATCTCAAACCTTGAGTTCAAAACCGTTTCCAGAGAATCCGGCGAGCTTGTCGAGTGCTTCCAGTAGGACACAAGGGAATCCGGCGGACTTGGTTGTTTAACCTGAAATCCATTTGAGGGGATATCTGTTTAATAAAAATACATGCCAATGTAGTTTGCTGAGAGCAGAATGCAGCTGTGAAGGTACTGCTTGCTTATGAATGAATCAGAATCAGGTTTATTGCCGGAGTATGGTCACACTGCAGGGAATTTGTTTCCGGTTGTCAGTGGCTCACATACATATAGTAGATACATGCACAGTAAAGACAAGACAATGGTGACATACAATTCAGTTGATACAGAAATGATTGTACTCTGAGAAGTTTGGTCCAACCATAAACACTATTAGTTGCTCATTGGGTAACATACCCTCCTATCGTCCTGTCCTCTCTCCACCAATACATTTTTGTCCTCTGTACAAAAACTACACATACCACTTTATTAAGTTCTGTTGGTCCTTAAAGAGGAAAGCTCGGGCTCTCAGATGACATCACAAGTGTGGGGGTGTGACCTTGCCAACTTCCTCTTCCTGTCAAATCAAAATAATTTTAATCAATAGTAAAAGACTTTTTTCCCCTGGATCTCAGAATGCATACATTGTATAAGACATATAAAACCCTTAAGTCCATTGTTGTCCATCTAGACTCTAACCAAAATCTTTCAACATCAGATGTTCTATTTGTCAATGTTTTATATTAATACACGAAACACTAGAAGGCAAAAAATCTGTGTGGTTTAAACCTCAGACTGCCACACTCAGACTGCCACACTCAGACCGCCACACTTAGACTGCCACACCAAAGACAGCTAACCTACCGCTCCGTTAGACTGAAGCTCCTGAAGACAGCATCCAGAATGACTACAGCATCACTCACATTGAAAAATGATCAGTTTTAAAGCCTGGCTATGTGTTAAAGTAGCAAAAGCTTGTTTGTTCCTCGGCACTGCAACTGAAACACCCCCCACTCCCCACAAACACACACAATCTACATGATACTTTTCTGAGCGTCGAATTTTCATTCGTGAGCCGCTTATCTTATTTTTGGCTTATTCTTCCTTTTTTAACTCAGTAATTTGATTGGATGTAAGTTCTGTTCCTACCAACCAATTACATTCGTACTGGAAAATGATTTGGTCATAATTACCTTTTTTATTGCAGCCTTCCATTTACAAGACCAAAATTGTGTTGAACGAGTTTGAAACACATGCGGAATGCTCAGTCAATTTCTTCTAAATTTTTGTATGTATATGTGGTATGTTTAAAGAGGTGTTTTAAATTATGTGTGTGTATCATGATTTTCCCCTAACTGGGAGCCTAATATGCTTTGTGCTACCTCAACTCCAGTCAGGGTCTTTGAATGATCTGGCAATATTGCTACCAGGGCAGATAAAACTCAGTAATTATAGTGAGTCCGTAATTTTTAATCCTGTGTCTCAAGAGGATCACTGGCTCTTTATTGATATTTCCTCCGATGGTCTATGAGGAAATTTGATTTTGAGGTTGTTTAATTGTATGCCAACCCCCCCTTGCTGGAGTAAGTCACATATCTTGTTGATTATACTCAACAATAGTAAGGAAGTAGATAACAGCTGATAGCTGTAGGAATCAGAAAACAGCGGCACAGTGAGCAAAGCATGTCAACAAATATCCCCAAGGTTTTTCCTTTGAAGAAATTGCATGTGGAGATGAAACCTTACATTGGTGCTTATTGTGTGTGTTTCATTAACAATATAATACTTACACTTTAGAATCACTTTTAAATTACCGAACTATATAAGTTAAATATATATTTTTTTCAGGAATCTGTGGAATAAGACTATTAATATTTTCACTGCTGTCATAATCAGAACATTGTTTTGTGACTCTTAATGTATATCTATCTATCTATCTATCTATCTATCTAT
>JABJVO010000062.1:27520900-27547188 GCA_026770805.1 Boulengeromyrus knoepffleri | reverse complement strand
TATCTATCTATCTATCTATCTATCTATCTATATTGTAATGGTCTCTAACAACTATGTAGAATTGTGCAAAATCCTTTTCAATTTCAAAGACAAACCTTCTGGTGGATTTAATGTGGTGATTGTACTTTGATAAATCCGCGTAGCTGCTTGTCAGCTATTGGTGACAATTTGCAAACTGCTTTTGTTTACTTTTTATACAGTTGTTGGGGAGAAAGTGGTTACTCATTATTTTTGTTATAAATTATGAATTTAAGAGGTTGATTTAAAAATATAAATGCATATCAATAGTGATATGTGTTTAAACAAAGTATGCAATAGGTTGAAACTGCAGATAATAGATTTTAATTCAATAAAATATACCTGTATATATATATTTTTATTGGATTGTATTGGCCTATAACTTCAACACATCTATATGAAGTGCAGATACAGTACACACGTCTGAGATCCTAGGGTCAGCCAAGGCAAGAATAAGAAAAGATTTGCTTTTGCAAATTGTAGTGTAATGAATGATTTACTATACAAATCACCAAACCAAAAAATTTTAATATTGGTCCTACACAAATTATTTAAAAACCAAAATAATTGTGGGGATTCTGCACTGCTTACTCTAGTTAGGAAAGAGCACCGATATTGGACAAATGAATGACATACCACATAATTTCATTAGCACAAATTGATAGCTTTGGTTATAACTTGAAATCAGCCCAAAAACATAACCTAATTAACTACTTCTAATGCAGGACGACCACCGAAATTTCATTACACCCTTTGTGATGCACCATCATTTATTTTCCCTGTTTTTTGCTGGAATAAAAACAGGCCTGGGGAACAGTACGCTATTTGGCCGTCCAAAGTTTGCTGAAATCAAACAACGGAATAAATCGATGCATAAGAGATGTAGATACTTTTAGTGGCTGTAAGCTGCCCTGAATTGATTGATTGCGCTACACGAAATATAGGATAACGAAACAGAACTCCGATTTATAACAAAACATAACTTTACCCAAAGAGCCCAGTGATATTAAGGCTGAGGCGCAGGGCTGACTTCGTTGAGAGGTGAAAATTACGCTCCCCATATCTGAGCACATTTCCTTTTTCCAGTGACGCTTAAGATTGCTGCAGCTTCGCATTTAAAGACCCTGAATTATCGCTACCGGGTGCCGTATCTGCAAGGCAAAAAGCAGCAGATGTGTCGGATACAAATGCCGATTATGGTCTGCAGTGAAACATGGAAACCGCGGGTGATAACAGGTGATAAGTGAATGGTGAACGGAGGTTACTAGTTGTCAGTTTTAATAGGCCTATAGCTATTTGGAGGTAGGTTGGCGAGAATGAGGTGAACAGGCCTATTGCACAGGGACTGGTTTTTGTGTACTGTCCCTCCATCCCAGAGGGTGGGGAAAACGGCACCTCTCCTTCTATTTTCCTGTCATATTTTGCATCCCTAGACTCAACATAAAGAACACATGCGCCAGGAACTGATTTATAAGGCAGAAATGTCCTGTACAGCATTAGGTCCGCGTGCTAGAGATGTCTGAATGCCGAATACACAGTGGAGGTTGTTTTTTTTTTAATCTAACTTCAGATGTTCGGATGTTCCCTTGGTAATATATTAAAAGAAAATCGACTGCATTGATATTCTGCTTTAAGGTGCATTTTCCATATTTGCATCAATATGTGGCCAAAACTATTGCAAAATATTTAAATAAACACCCTTCACATTCACGGAGGTTATGGGCAAGAGACCCCTGCCAATGTGAAACTTAGTGAATAATACTTGCCCCCCCCCCCCATCCTCAACCCATAACAGTCTGCTAGCCTGAAAGATGATATCAAAGGTAAATTTATTACTAATTTCTAAATAAACATGACCATACTGTACTGTATACCTTGCATGTCAAATTGCTTTAATTGTCATTTTCTGTCTGACCTTTATGCTATAGAAACTGTCTAAATTATGCCCCTGTACATGGTTACTACTGCACGCGCTGGGGGCACTACGCTTTCGACTCATTATTAGTGATGCAAAATTAAAGGACACTGAAAACTTTAAGTTACTGGGAGAAAGCTTCAATTTGCACTAGACTGAATGATAACTATGCATAAAGACAAAAAAATCACTGTTTATATAAATGTACAGTACTATGCGAAAGTCTTAGGCCATGACAAAAAGGGTTAAAAGCTATTTATCTAAGTAGTAATTGTATATTTTCATATAAAAACAGTTTACTAGTTACTGATATCTAATTGGATGAGTATGAGAACAGAACATCGGTTCCGAAACCTCTACAAAGAGGCACCCCAGTCATTCTATGTACTTGTTAAATTTCACCACCAATTCAATTAATTAGCTTAATTAGTTAAATAAATAAGCCACAAGTCATAGTTTTACACCAACATGAAGAATGTTTAAACATAATTTTCTTTGACTGCCAAAGACTTTCGCATAGTGCTGTATATCCACACAGAAAAGACCATTTATATCTCAGAGATCACCTGAACATGTCTTTGAACATGAACTGTCTCTGGAGCACGGGAATGGTACTCAAAATAATACCCAGAAAAAGACCCCCAGGGGGTGAGACTGAACTCAAAGTCGAACCCGTGACCATGAAGGTGTCGGGTAACAGCACAGCCAGCCGAGCTGCTGTGACCCCCTCTGGTCCCTTTATAGAAAATAATCAGTCCATGTAAAATCCTTCCCAGGTGATTACTGTTCAGGAAATTACACGTTTTCCCCTAGACGCTTCCACATGTGGCAACAACCTCATCTCACCAGCCATCCTTAAAGGGCCAGGACCCCTCCCTCTGTCAGGTCACATGACATTTTAGTTGCTCTGTTTCTTTTGTTGGGGATAAAGTACAATGTCACAGAGTGTATAATAGGGTGGGTTTGGACAGAGCCTTGCAGGCGGTAGCCTATTTCATGCTTCACTTTTCTGTGTGCACTTACAGTCTTTGCATGGTTGTCCACGCAGATTGTTGTGTACATACTACATTTTTATATGCATACGGACAGTTGCAGTTGGCGCATGCGTACAGGCATAATACTGCACCAGATCAAAAGAGCACAGATGTATTGCATCAAACACACATACTGTACATAAGCAGTGTAGTGAAATGGATAAGCTTTTATGAGCAGTTTTAAAGTAGTTAACTCACCTTGGGCACTATAAAGGTAATATGGCATATCGTATTTTGAAATCCTTGTGGCAAAATTAACTGAGAAACCAACCCCCCCCCTCCACAAAATGCCCGAATTGTGTTGCTTTAGAAAATACCGTATAGCACAGTTTAATTCCTGGACAGTATGAAACATTAGATATGCGAGTACCACCACACCTCTTCATATAGCTGCTCACCATAACTACAACTACACAACATCTATTCTTCTTCTACTCTTTCTTCATTGATCACTGCTCTGTAAAAGTCAGTGCTGCCACCTGTTGGATACACCTAGTCAAGTTCCTTGCACACGCGCAGTGAACGCGCACTGATAAACACAATGTCTGCTGGACATAAAAATCTGGGCCGCATGAGCACAGCTCCCCAGACGCCTCCCATGACAAAATTTACGTCACTTACCCTGTGCCCAGACTGTAAGTGCACCGGGAAAAGTGAGGTGTGAATTGGCCTTGATGGTAATTGATTTAAATCCCAGTAAGTTCTGCCTTTGCTGAAGGTACTTAATCTCACCATGTGACCTGGTGGAGCCAAAGATGGCTGCTCTGGCTCTTGCTCTTGGCTCTTGCTCTTGCACGCTGCTCTGGCTCAATATGACCTAAAAAACTGCTGTTTTTGCATGAATGGGAAGGAGAAACAGACACTGTATGACTAATAACGCCAATCCACGCACAATCATTCCCTGCCTTCAGTGTCTGGTCTGGTATCCAGTAGCAACTTTTAATTTTGCAAAATGTTCCTCCCATTAGTTCCGCTCTGCGCCAGTACATTTCCATAGTGTTCCATTTCTCCGTTTCAGCCTGAATATCAGAGCAGCTCAAGAATTAATTCTAACTAATCCTTATATTTGGAATTTCTTTTAATTACTTGTCCTGGCTTTAGACACCATGAATAGTTTGCTGAAATAACTTATTTGTAATGGCATCTGGTACAAATGTAGAAAAACGCTTTTTCCCTCAGGGCTGGATCCTGTAATCAGGCGTAGTGTCATCTTTTGAGGGTTGCACGAGGCTGACTCTCACCGCCATGGAACACCCAAGCCTGTATCTGATAGTTTGGATGCAAGGCCAGGACCTCGTAAAACGCATCTCCACCATCCACAGAGAAGATGGGACCTCTGTTGTACTTCCTATGCCTTCTTAATGCACTTTAATAGAGAAATCCGTGGCGATATCAATGTTCGAGTGAAACCTTGTTAAAAATAACATTAAGACTGTGCATGAACATAAATAATAAAGCGAATTTATCCCTTATTTGGCTTGCAGCACAGCTCATGAGAGGACAGACTACAATTAGAATGCCTGTTTACTATATTGTTATTATTTGGAAATTGCTATTTCATTTCTATGCTTCCATGCACACACCTCTGTTGAATTTCCAGTGGACTCTCCATAATTAGATTAGTTTTTTTTAGGTTCTCCACTCATTCCATTTGAATAAACACGTGCATTTTAACCCCAGAAGGAACATTTGGTGGACAGAAGCCTGCGAGGTTCTTATGGTAACTAACAATACAAAATATGGCTGTTTGATTGGTTATCTCTCTGAACCAATCATTTTTCCTTCTCCCCTCAGAACATTTTTGTGTGATTACAATTCCCACAAGGTGATTTCTCATTTACTAGAGTTATTCCTAGGTTTGGAACATTACTAGATTGAGTTTAAATAGTCTAAATATTATAAAGCTATCAGACTCTTCTGTGGAATTTATTAGGTAGCTTGGGGCATCAAATGTTGTTGTACAGTAACTTTAGATGTTAAGGCAACATCGTACATGCAAGAGCTATTTCAGAAAATGAGCACGGCATATGGCTGCAACATTTACTGTCGCATGTGGTGATGCACTGATCAGCATGGTTCTGGATTATCATTCAGAAACCTAAAGACGTGGTCCACAAACCTATTTTTTATAGCACTTTCTTGTTAAGTGTCTCACAAACCAGTAAACTACTTTTTGATAAATCTTACACACAAAATCATCCTGTTATCGTTCACATTTTCACTTAGCAAAAAGGCTGTACTTAATGACTAATTTCTGCTAGTTAGTCCCAACTATTCCGGAATGTTTACAAAATTCAGCGGATTGCTCATTAGTGATTTTATGAACTGGGTACAATTTGTGCGTGGATGTAAAATTAAAAAGTGAATAAAAAACAAAAACAAAATAGGTAGTTATGCACCTGCAGAGGATACTTTAAACTAAAGGTTTCTGCTTGAATATTCTGTTTATTTTAGGTGAAAGAATCAAGAAATTAACTATTTAAAATATGCAGCCCTTTGGGAGCGGCTCTATCCTCCACCCTCAGCACTTCCTAGGTGTACTCCTGCCAGTGTCTAATTAAAACCACCGCATAATCACCTGTCACTTCCCGGCTGCCCTTGATATGAGGTATGAATTTCATGAAAAGCCCCTAAAAATAGCTTTGTCTCACTCTGTTGCTTTTCCACACCTTTTGCCAAACAGCCTAAAATACCAGCAGCGAACCTGCACCCTCATCCTCCTGTCCCGTCGTTTCTTTGTCTTGGATCCCAGAAATCTTCTCATTCGGGGGCAGAATTGGTGCTTAAAACAGAAACGTCAAATGAAACGTTTGTCTGTTGCCTATAAAGTGTTGAGCCATATAATTAGCATGAACGCAACCATCCCTTAAAGATTCTGGGAATTTCTTACAACTTACTGCAGGACCCTCATACTGAGGAACAAATGATCAGTTTGAGGGCATGGTGGCCATTCTGCGGGGGTCATTCTGCACATGCAGCAGCATCAACCTGGTTAAAAACCCAACAAGAGCGATGTGGCTCCACCCTGGGTTGTGATGCCTGACACAACAGCACAGCTTTCAGGTTCAAGACATCCAGCTCATTAGTACTGGGGGAATGCATGGGAGTCTTTGAATTAACACTGGGTACATGCAAGGGGGGTCTTTGATTTAACACTGGGTACATGCTAGGGGGTCTTTGATTTAACACTGGGTACATGCAAGGGAGTCTTTAACACCTGAGACATGCATAGAGTCTTTCATTTAAAATTTAAGATAAAAATGGGTTCTTTGATTTAACACTGCATGCATGTAAGGGAGTCTGATTTACCACTGGATACATTCAAGGGAGTCTTAGATTGAATACTGGGATATGCCTGAGATGTGCATCCCTCCTGTGTTCTGCTCTGTACGCACTAGAATCAAATGCAAATATCCAGTTTATATAATAACCCTTTCTGAGTGATTTTCAATGTAATATTTTTAAAACTATTGTTTGATATTGTTATATTTTAGATGTAGGTTAGATATTGTTAGCCAGAGGTTAGATATCGCTAAATTTGGCCTGGTCTATTTAAAATTAACATCAGGCAATTTTACCTGTATTTATACATTTACAATATTAATTACACAATATTAATTTTCATTTCTACTCATGTTCTACTTTTTCAATAATTTCAGAAGTAGGGACATATTTTCGTAAGAGGAGACCCTGTTCTTTGTGTTAAAATCAGCCATATTCCTCATGTTCCCGCCGCTGTGCTCTGTGGAGACTTGCAGATAAAATGGGGGGGGCCGGGGGGGGGGCGTAAACTTGTGACAGCTCTCTCATCCCACAGCTCAGGCCTTCTGAAATAACCAATCTGCCGACAATATAACAGCCACAAAATCTTATCATTCACAAGAAATGGTGCCATTTGAATTCCAGCTACAGGAAGCCAGCGTGCCGCGCAGGGTTGCATCATCCAAGGTAATTTCAAAGAAATGTCAAGATTGTTTTTTTTGTTTAGTTTTTTTTTCCCTTCTCCATTCTGGCATTTCCCTGCGTGCAAATGCTATTCTTACTGGCTAGCAAACGGGCATGGCTGGGACACTCATCTTTGAAACCAGTTTGGAGAAAATTAAAACCAGGCCACTTGCTGAGGGTGACAGAGGCAGATCTCAGTGGAGGACACCTTTGACTAGTGACAAAAGGGCCATCTTCCTTGTCTTCAGTGTGGTGGCTCGGAGTGGCACTCTGCGCCTCGCACTGTCCAATCACAGCACTATCCAGTTGCACTTCCTGGAATGGCCTCCAGGCTCACTGTGATCCTGCACTGGATGAGCAGTTCTAGATAGATAGATGCATGGATAAATAACGACATATATTACGTAAGCTTCCCCGGTCGCCGACTTCAGCATAACACCAGCAACACTGTACATCATTTGTTGCACGCTTGACCTTTTATAAATATATTTCTTGATGATGATTTTATACCGAGTGATTTATTCTGGCTTACTGGAGCTATTCAGCTTAAACATGCTACCTGTGTATTCCGGGGCCTGTTCAGATGTTCCCCTTCCTTCTGATCTGTGTGGTGCAGGCTTCAGCCTCACTGTCACCTTATACTGGATAAGTAGTATGGAAAACAATATATTCACACATGTACGTTTCTGTATTCAATATACTGTGTATATTTGTTTCTTTTGCACAAGCGGGTTTTATCGTTAATACAACTCAGGAAAAAATTGAGAGACCACAGCAAAATTCATATATTAATTTATGGGTATGCCTGTGCAAAATATATATATATATATATATATATATATTTTTTTTTTTTTTTTTTGCAAACTCCAGCCTGGCTCTTCCCTGCTTCTCATCAATGAAGGGCTGCTTCCTTGCTTTATGGGACTTCAGTCCTGCTTCTAGGAGCCTGATACACACTGTCCTAGCAGTGCACTTCACATCACTTAATGTTTCTCATTCTTTTTGAAGGTCACTTGAGGTCATCCTCAGATTTATGAGGCACTGCCAGATATGTTGATGACTGGTTTTTGGTCAATCCCAGTGTCTCCTGCTTCACCTTGTTCTTGTGTACTGCTGTCTTAGAAACTCTGAGCCTGGAAGCAGCCTGCCTCGCTGTGTAGCCTTCTGCCAAAAGAACCAGGATTAAACAAGGATTTAAAAATGCAGATTTTTTTTTTTAAATATAGAGTGGTCTCTTAATTTTTTCCAGCGCTCTTCGTACACCCTTTCTCCACCCCTTTTTTAGAATGAAACATATCCTTGCAAATAATGTGCAACAGTATCAAATGTAACACAGTAAATATAAAAGCAGGTCAGAGATACAGTGGCCCTAAGCATTGATTTCTTTTCCTGAGACCTCCCTGCTCTTATGGACGCTGTAATTGTCATGGTGTCCCTTCCCCTTTCCTCTGCTCTCACCTTTAAAAGTACCGCGAGATATACGATGCCTTGCCGAGGTCATTCATAATTCATCCATCCTTCATAAGTGAATATTTACTGCCAGGTCAGAAATAGATCTGCGTGCTTTTCAGACCACAGCTGGACGGCTTGACACTGTGATGTTAAATGGGTAAACGACTGCGATTTATTTGCATCACATCTTTTAATCGATGATCGGTATTAATCTGATTTAATTACAAACCTGGCTTGGAAAGGTTTTCCCTGCATTGAGAATAAAATATATGTTATGAAAAATAGCAAAGAACAACTTTAACCCCCCCCCCCAAAGTATCATTATACCATAATATATATATCACATTAATACTAGGGGTCATTAATTCATAGGATCTGCGTTGATAAACACCGGGTCATATGGCTATGTAACCTTTGCATATCAGTCGTCTATTCCTCTCTGTATCCCGATCCAAGGCCGTTAAGTCCACTGGATGATACCAGCGCTCATAAAGTACATCGCTAACACTGGATGACAGTTATCATTTTGTATAAGCTGGATGATGACTCTGTCCTATAGTTGGTCTCAACAGATATTTCATTATAAAACTTTTTTACGTAATAGTAAGGAAACTACGGAGCCCCCTAAGTCCCACAAGATACGTATCTTGTGCGCTCAAGTTATGTATCTTGTGCGCACAAGTTAATATTTGTAAGGAACAGGTTAGCTGCGTATAGCTGCCGTACTACGTTTGCTAGACCTCTAGGTTAAGCTGCATTTGCAATTTTCAAGAGTTTACTGATTTCTCAAAAATGATTTCATTGACATAATTAGACGAATTGCTGTGTGTTTGATGTTACTCGCTTGTTTAATCGAATCGTTCTCCTAAAAAAACATTGCTGGCATCAGGGTACAATATAATAAGATACAGTAGCCTAATATTACTCGAAGGACTAAATGCAACGCTGCTGCGCACTACTTTGGCATTAAGGCTGAGTTACACAGTCCTTGTGAATGGTCGCGATAGAGGTGAAGCGCCATGAACAATACTTTTTTCTTTCGCTATCGGTAATCATAGTAAAACAGGTATAAACAAATACAATAAACAGGTGTCAGTAATGATGTATTTACTGTACCTGTTTATCATAGTGTATTATTATGATTACCGATAAGCACCGAAGAAAAAGTATTGTTCATGTCGCTTCACCTCTGTCGCGACCATTCATACGGACTGTAACTATCTTGTACGCACAAGATACATAACTTGTGCGCACAAGATAAAAAAAAATCACTCTATGGGACTTAGGGGGCTCCGTAGGAAACCAAGAGCTGCCGTGCTTGTAATTATTTTTTTAATGTCATTATCTCCAAATAACCATCTTGAGATAACATAGCTCGTTTTTTCGAGATATCGAGATATCTTTCTCTTAATACTTACAAGAACGTATTGCGGCGCCGCGCAGACTGAGGAATCCCCGGAGCGGCGAATAAGGACGACGAAGCGCGGAATTGCACGGAGTTGCTCTTTAATAATGCGTTTAAAAGCGCCGCCTTCAAGCAATAATATAGCGACACGAAAACAGACCCACACTTGGTAGGAGAATTACGCAATGACTAGGGACATGTCAGGATCACACATACAGCACTGGTACAGGTACACGCGACACTTCGGAAATATAACGCAAGTATTAACACTAAAAACAATTACACATTGGGCCATTGTGGCTCAGGAGCATGCCGGGATATGGTGTACACTATTATGACGCCACAGGGCTGTCATGCCATAGGCAGATCAGCTCGTATGTGCACTGTAACCGTGTAACTTAATGAGTGCATTCGTATAGGCCTATTTAATGTTGAAATTAGGTGTTGTGCCCATGTGGCAGGTCATGTCTCTGGTCCTGAGAAATCCTATGTCATTCCACTGAACACAACGTGTAGAAAAATACCGAAAAGAAGAATCCTGAAATGTGATATAAACAAACCTTCACACCCACATTCAAATCTACATACATTAGAGAATCTTTAAGGGTTATGCCACTAATTGGAATGTAGGTTATCTCAAGATAATGGTATAAAAAAAATAACTGCAAGCTCTGCCGTTCTCAGCTTCCGTATAATAAAACAGCATAACCTATAAAAACACTGTTAATTTTCTTTCTGCATATTGGCTCGCATCCGCTTATGAACAAACCTTTTTATTTCCTCTCAGGCAAAACATTTACCTTGACTTTTCCCCTATACCTGCATTTAAAGGGGAATGTAGCCTGAATGCGTAATGTATCCGAGATCTTTTTCGGGGGCTTCTGCAGTGGCGTCCTTTACAGTGTGTATCCTTGAAGGAGGCCGCTCAATATGCAGGCTCCGGCAAGGCGGCACTGGCTTTCTGGCTGTACGTGTTCTTCGCCGCCGCGAGTCCCACCAACCATCTGTCTCTCGTCTAGAGAGATTAAAAGGTGAGTCATCATCCTGAAGAAGAAGAAAAGCCAGTCTGGAAAAAAAAATCTGTCTGTCGTCTGGGGGGAGCGTGGTGGTGGTGGTGGTATTTATTGTTAGAAACACTGTTTTTAAATGAGGTGAAAAGGTTGGTGTCTGAAATTAAGAATAAAGCTGGATGTGGGGGGTGGGGGCGGATTTGAGTGGCTGTGTGAGGTTTAATGTACGTCTGCTGCTACACTGCTGTTGGCAGTGTGAAGGGCTGTGATGCCCCCCCCCTACCCCTGGTCCACCTGCAAATGCACACACCTCATTCCTGCTTCTGGTTCCCCCTCAGCAAGGGTGACGTCGCGCTCCTCAGCGCGCAGTCCGATCGCAGCCACAATTGCGGAGGCGAATACGTCATCGCACGGACCGGAGCAACAACAAATCCCGGGACTGGATGACCTGAGTTTGAATTTTTTTCCCCCTTGATTTCCAATCTGATGGTTTTTTTCTTTTCTGTCATCATGCTCACATTTGCTCAAACCTCTTAAGCACACATACGTGTTTGGGGAAGCGAGGCCTCCATATAAGAACAGAGCAAAGAATCAAACACGCATTTTCTTTCTGAGGCATGTAAATAGAGAAGCGAGGCCAGACTCTTTGAACCTCAGAATGCGGACAGCCTCGTTCTCAGTCTTGCTGTCCACCTCTTCGGCTGTTTTCTAATTGCACATAACATGCGATTTACATCTACAGTACGTCTGGGAGAGGTGAACTCGTGATGTGACTATTTCCGTTATTTTACGCCCGACAGAGATTAAGTGATGTTAATTGGCAATTTGCTTCCAATAATCATGTAAAGAATTGCCTTCGGCTATAAAATGTTGCTCATTATACACAGCTAACCATGAAGAAGGAAGGAGATTTAATATTTTTATTGAAGGGTTCAAGTGCACGAAGAGTTCAAGAGCAAAATCGAATGGTGTAATTGGATAATTAAATGACCATAAATCTAAGTGAATTACAACCCAATTTGCTGGTCAAGTGGAATATGTGGGAATCACTGTTTTAAGCTTGATTCTCCCTTGAAATAAATAAATAAAGAGAATCAAGAAAACCTCCTGTTTCTTGTTTCTCTTGATTTGCTTGAAACTTTGGACTTTCTAGATGTAAAAGAGCACAATCTCACTCTCCAGTCCAGCTGTTATACCTATGACTTGCAGATGGGAGATCTTTCTCCCCAGATTGTGACACTGATGTTTCTCTCACATGGGGGAATTCAATAGTTAGAATAATGGTGTCTGTATTGTGTTATATATAAACTTTCATAATAATGTTTTGCTATTATTAAATGCGTGTATCAATCTCGTTTATTTTTCACATGTCAGCTATGGATCAGATATGCATTTTCAGAGCACATTTTTCAGCAAGAAGCATACATTAAACTTCTTCCTCAGAGTCTAATACGACACACAATTAAAACTTGCCTGAAGCCTGACATTTCCGGAACAAAGGATTCAAAAGCAGTTTTAATGCTGTAATTGTGTGGGTTCATGCTGCACAAATATAACTGTGTGTATATCAAAGGCAACCAGTTTTTCTGAAACAGGATAGCTCACTGACACAAACAACAAACAGCAAAAAAATAAAAACAGAAACCAGTAACTCCTGAACGTACAGTATGATGCCGCCTTTGCGTGGAGTTGGCGTGTTCTCTGCATGTTTATGTGGGTTTTCTCTGGGTACTTCAGTATCCTCCTGCAGTCCAACTTTTGTTGATTGCTGCCTGAAAGTTCTCCTTACTTTGTGAGTGGGTACCCCGTGACCAGCGGATGTGCATCCTCAAATAGGCTAAATGTTTGGTCTGACCTTGTTACTGGATAATACTGGGGAATTTTTACATTTTTTTTCCGGACGTTTGCTGTGACCTTCTAACAGCGTTATGATCATTAAGAAGATGGACCATGCTAAGATTACAACCCCCTTTGTTGCAAACCACCTGAATAAAATGAGATGAACAAAATGTGAAGAAACATTTTTGAGAAGCACAGACTCCCCAGTACAGATAAACAGGCCAGCAGTTCTCATTCTGGAAAACAGCTAAATACAGTTTATTTCCCTGCTATTTAAGGGTAGGTGTTTTTTTAGAAGAGTTACGGCTTTGTTGCGGATCAGACAGGACCCTGTGCTGCATATACATTGTCCCCTTTATTAATTACAGGGACGTGAAAGGGTACATTTTCGAAAGTGATTGCAGTGTGTGTGATAGGCATTTTTGCGAGTCTTGTGCAGCACAGCGCAGACTTGTTCAGCGCGTCATTGTGGCTGGGGTGTCGGACGACGCAGGATGGGGCGGCCCTGCTTAACGTGTGGTGTGAACACTCTGACACCCCTTAACAGCTCCCTCAGAGTCCAGGTGGCTAGGTGGTGCTGTGGGTAGTGCACCCCCCCACTGTAATGTCCAACATCATCCTGTCTCGGCGAATCAGGGTCTCCAAATTAGCTGTCAGTATGACCTGCTTTTAAGGTCCAGGCTAACCCTCCATTACACATGTGCTTATGGGTAATTTGTGGATGGTGTTTGTGGTGGTTTTTGCCATTAAAATGCATAATTCTGACTCCAATTACACCTCGTGTGTACATGTTTATTGCAATATTGCAACATCAACATACAATACAATTACGACGTGCAAACAGGGACAGCGTATTATGGAGGGTGAAGCAAACTTATTTCGTCTTCTGTTCAATTTTGTGCGCTTTCCCGTAAATAAGGATTTCCTAAGAGACACGTTAAACAGCCTATCTGCAATCCATTTTTGTTTCCTCTTTCTAATGGTTTAACATGGGAACAGCAAGACTCTCCATTTTCCCCAAGCTGACGCCGGCCCACGGTGTTTTAGCTCTCCTGCCAGTCCAGGTTCAGGCTGAGCGTCACCCCTTGGGGTCAGGAGATTCCAGATTCATGTTAGATTAATCAAGGCAGAATATAGAGCTGGGAAGGTGCGCTAGCCTGGGGATCATTAAGGGTCAGCACTATGCAATCATGCACTCAGCTATGTCAGTTCATGTTACCAGACATACTCCCAAAGTCTGGGCCAGCCCACCCTATAGGTGACATAGCCGATCACCTAGGGCACCATTTGATTAGGAGGCACAAAAGAGTGAGTAGGGTGCCAGAACACCCCGGGTCGGCCAGGTAACAAGTTCCGGTCCAAATCCAGAAAAGTGCATTGTGCTGTGGGTAGATATTTCCCACACTTTGTTTTTGCAACATTAACCCATGAGTAATTATGCTCACACGTATCAGCATTAATATTAATATTTTACGTCGTGTTTTTCTTCCTCTCCACAAATGTTGTGTCTTAGGCTATAAATAAATCCAATCAAAGAGCTTCCGCACGCAAAGTACCAGCCTCCCACTGATGGGATTCTCTGGGTCTCCTTTCTCTCCAGGATGAGTAAGAGAGTGACGCAGTACAAAGGCAGAAGGGCATTAGTTCTAATGATCTGCATCATTACCCTGTGGGAGAAGGCGGTGGCGGCCACAGGCAGCCAGAAAGGTAAGCGACAAACCCCCCCCCTCACCCTCACCCCCCCAGCTGCCCACCCCAGTCCACAGCCAATAAAACCAGGCGTCCTTTTGGGGGAAGCTGAGCCAGGTAACCCACTCAGGGAATCAAGAACAGCTTCGGGTTACGAACCCACATCCTTAGCGAACACACAGCCTGGGCGGGAGATTACAGGATTACAGCATCTTTGAGAGGCTTACATGCCTTCACGCTGTAAAGCTCATGACCTCAACGGGTCTCACTGTGACGTGAAACAAGGGCGTCGAATTTGCCTGTATAAAGTGTTCTGCCATTCAGGATAAGTGCAGTATAGCCAGATGTGGCCAATGAATGCACCATCAAAAACTAGTTTTTGTCTAGCTCATTGTGTCTGAACTGTGGCCACCAGGCAGAAAGTACAGGGTCTTCAAGGTCTACGCTACTAGACTTATGAGCATTATTTACCTCAACATAGTAGCTGGGCTGAACTGGACAGTAAAGGACACACATGACCGCCACACACCACACAACCACATACTGTTTATCACATTTGTACTTTTGCACATTTTGGCTATTCTGTACATATTGTTTACATAGCACATGTCTCGTCTTGTGCTTTTCTCTGCACTTTTCAGGGAGTTGTTAACTCAGTCTCATTCTGCTGTTGTGCACAACGACAATTAAGAACTGAATCTTGAATTTGTCAGGTAACTTTCGCTACATTTAATTTCACTTAAATTTTTCTCTTTGTAATCTATCAGATTGTAAGGTATGTATTTGCATTTTCTGCAAATAAAGAAGTATCTGGAATAATTCCACAAAATATTTACCCGTTGAGTCAAATGAGCAGCGTGCAGTATCCAGTCCCAACCAATTCGCGACCAGAGTTTTTCTTAAATCAAATTATCTGCCAGAGAAATGCCGCCGAAATCAACAACATCAAACATCTCCTTCCTTCGCTGCCACTCTGGCAGATGTCTTCATTTTCTGAAGGGTCTAAGAAAAATTCTCTCTCTCTTTTGTGTCAAACTGTGACAGCAATATAAACAATAAACAGCATTTTTCCCCTTAGAAGCAAACAGACATGCTTCTACGTGCAAAAATAGATCAGTACGAAAGTGATTCAAAACGGCCCCTGAATGAAAAGTTCAAACAACATTCAGCTGATTTTAATGATGTACTTCATGCAATAAGCTGAATAAGATACAATTTCGTCTAATATAGGTCTATGCCAGACCACATCCACATAAATACAAACATGAGTAATGACCATACTTCAGCATTCCTCCGTCTGGATGCTTCTACCCTTTAATAATTCAGGTACTTCTGGAAAGTGAGTTATCTATCTGCAGTGATGGGGAAATTACTCAATCAGTTGAGTACTCTATGACTCTTGATACTCAACTGGTTGGTTGAAACAAAGCCTTGGTCTGGATTTGCACTTTCTGGGCCTGAACTGTCCACCTCTGTCTATAACAGATCACTGTCTATGTGCAATGCACTGAAAGACACCTGCTTTGAGTCTCCTTTAAAAAAAAAAAAAAGTTATCACCTAGTGTTATTTTTTTTAATTAATTAAGACTTTGCCTGAAGGACCGCTGACAGTTCACGTGTGCAGGTGATGCTAAGCGACAGTCTGGGTGAGAAGATACAGGTTGGAAAGGAAATGCATCTCTTTCACAGCTCCGCCGTGCGAATAACTTACCTCTGTCATTCTTCCCCTTGGTGTGATGCTCCGTGGCGCCCTGCCATTTGCTCGATATCAGACCTAATGACATTATTTATGAGATGTACTGGTGAAGGGTTGTTATAGGTGCTCCTGAACTTAAAATGGTGTTACGTTCGGATGAATCCATCGTAAGTTGAAAATATCGTAAGTTGAAAATATCGTATGATATGGTAAATAAATAAATAAATACTCTGAATAAGTCATTTTTGTTAAACACAGAAAAAACACCATACGATATATTGCATAACACTGTAACAGATAAGTGGCATCATCAGAATGGCATCGTAGGCTGGCAATTGGGTGTTTTTAGGTGGGTTTTAATGGGGGAGGGTGACAATGGTAAAAATTGTTGACCTAGTGGTTGCTGACAGTAACAATTTAATAACTGGCCGATTATATTAGATCAATAATGATAGGAGACATTTGATCTGTCTCTGTTGGGTGGGAACTGCCCACTCCCACGCTCCCGTATGAGATGTTTATGCCCACGATCGCTACAGAGACCGGGTGCGTGGCTGGATGGATGCTGCTTTCACCCGGCATATCACTAGCCGAGGAATAGATCAAAATCCAAAGTTTGATGATTCCTGAATGTGCATCGCTGTCACGGCATCGTCCATTGCAAGTCAAACCGTCATAAAGTGAGGAGCATCTTATATATATTTCTGAATATATTCTGGTTTTCTAAAACCTTGACTTTCACACAGTAAAGAAGTCTAGTTACGTTGCGTTAATAATTTAATGAGTGATTGAATGACTTTTGAATATTATGGTAACAACTTAGCTCAATGATATATACTGTACAGCGTATTACTTATACATTTTTTTGAAAGCATTTGTACAGTATTACAATTTGATATATCTGAAAAAGGCTGGAGAAAAGCATTTAGATTTCCTCTCCTACATTAGTTATGAACGTCTAAAAATCCATTTACCTGCTTTAGTCAATGTAGACAAAATGGATCCCTCTTCCCAGTGTCCTGCTGTGGGCTGCTATCCCTACTAACCTCATATAATGTTACTGATCAAAAAGACCAAGGCCTGTTTGCAGAGGGCAGGTGATAAAATTCTGCCTAATTCCACATGTCTGCTTGGTGTGTTTGCCACTACTTCTATGGTGTAGTTACAGTAAAACCAACTCAAAACTCCCCTAGTGGACAGGGTGGGGGTTGCTTTCAAGTTCCAAGACTGTAACTCAGTTGACCGTACTTGTGTACCTGATCATGTTCTTGTGTACCCATTTTACGTCATCTTCCATTGCCGGAGATCAGTTCCAATAGTCAAAAACAGAAGTACAGAGGACAGTAAAAATCCCTGGATGCTGATGTTACTACCCCAGATATCAAGGACACACTGGTTGCATCCTTGCTGAACGAGACCAATCCCATGATTCATTGCGTCCCAAGTTCGTTCTTGGAAGGCAAGTTAGCAAGACCGCTCTAGCCAAGACCACAGATACGGTCTTTGCGTTCTTGGTATTGAGATTCACATTCTCTGTTGTTCTTCTGGGACCAGATACTGATGTCCAGTTTGATTGCCTGTCATTGTACAGTCAGCTGTGATTACGTACATTAGCAGGTGGGGCAAAACAAAACCTATAGACATGCTAATGGGGTGGGGTGTCGATCACCTTCATGAACACCCTGGGTTTCTATGTCTCCATTTTCATCAGCTTGCACTCGTAGCTCACGGCCTTGGTGCTTCCCGCAGTTTTCTGTCTGTTGTTTTGATTGGACATGACAGCTGAGTGATTCCGTCTGTCACGCTGTAACTGTGTAACGCTTTAACTGAGTGTGCAGACACCCATTCTGTCCTCCACTGTCAATTTTATCAATCACAAGCAGGTAATAGGAGCCTGGGAGATGCCCAGTAAGGTGTTCAGCAATCTCACAGTAACGCTAATTGCCAGGATGCCACAAGTGCTTCCAAAACATGCTAGCAGGATGGCATTTCATTAGAGTGACCCGAGACAATTCAGGCTTATTTGGAAATCTTAGAAGGCATAAAGAAATAGATGCCAGGCCAGATATTTTAACATTTTAAGAAAATGGAAGTCACTGACAGCCTGCATCTCGTAATTAGCGTGACGTGACAAGACAGGAGTGAAACGCTGTGTTGTCTGCCTCAGCCGCTGCCTGGGCGATTTCTCATAGCCTGATGAACAGGCTCCTTTGAGGGTGGTGAGTGGCGCAGTGCAGACTCTACAGCATCACTTTATAATTAGGTGACAGAGGTCTAATCTACACACAGGGGGCTGAATCTGGAAGTGACTGGAAGGTGACGAGGGTGGCGTTAGGTTGGGGAGGGAGGGCAACAGATCTCCCTCAAACGTGGAACCAAGTTCACTTTACACCAAAGTCATCTGCCGTGTGCCAAATTTGTGAGCTTTGTGACATCTGTATGAAATTTTAACATGAAAGGTGCCTTAATAATTCTGTTTGATGTTTATGAATCTTTCTAGGGTCCCTCAAAGCCTGTAAAACTGTGGTTCCTCTTAGAAATAAAGCTTTCAAATCCCTAAATTAAAATAATGCAAAATTGAATACTTAAGCCATCAGTTAATAAATGGACATATTTATTTATTATTTGTTTACTTTGGGTTCAACAAACCTGCATCGGCAAACAACGTTTTAAGCATTTTAATGAGACGTTCCTGTCTGCAGTTGCATTATGGACGCTTCTGAGACAAGCATTACAACTTCCTAATTAGTCATTTACCACACAAGGGTGAGCTCCCTTCCCTAGACAGATGCTGCTTGAAAATGTCACTTTCAATTAAAAAATAACGGGGCGCATCACGCGTTAAATAATTCAGACGTGGCGGTCTGAGTTGGAAATCGGGGGGGGGGGGGGTAATTGCAGGGGGACCGGGGAGAAAAGGGACTTCCTACATCGTTGTACGCTTTATCTCTCCCCTCCGTGTCCGCAGTGCAGCACGTCCGGACCGGGACCTGCGAGGTGGTGGCCATTCACCGGTGCTGCAACAAGAACAAGATCGAGGAGCGCTCGCAGACCGTAAAGTGCTCCTGCTTTCCCGGGCAGGTTGCCGGAACCACCCGAGCCGCGCCCTCCTGCGTCGATGGTACTTCCCTTTGAATGACGTCTCACGCCACACTGATTGGCATCCAACTGACATCCTTTGTAGCTTTTGTAGTTCAATTATACTGTACAGCGTAATTATGTTTGTGGAATCTGTAAGATCTGGCGGTGTTATTTTCATTCACAGCACAGCTTGCTGTTTGTGGCAGCCAGCATTGACATCCTCTGGTTTTAAATTAAAAACAGTTTTCCATATTTTTAATATGTTTGTGTTAATGCATTAATGAAAACACCTGTATATTGCTATGCCGTACTATGTAATGATGTAAATCTTACAAAAAGCCATAGGTAATATACACTAGTGGGCAAAATTGTGGAAACACCTAGCATTTTTGGCATAACGCTATTAAAATTACTACATGAATATTGGCAGTAATGTTTAGAAACAATCAAAGATCATACATTGGACAATTAAATAAGTAACTGTAGCAACAGTTGAATAAAGTTCTGGAATGTATAAAAATTGGAAGAGTTTCCACAATTTTGGCCAGTAATGCATCTGCCTTCCAGCTGCTTCAGAGGTACAGGGTTGTGGAGAGTCTGGAGTCCAACCTCGGTAGCATAGGATGGGATGCCAGCTCAATGCACGTCAATCCAGCAATCTGTCTTTGTACTGTGGTAGAAAGCCCACACGACACAATGAGAGCATGCAAACCCCATACTAAGGCAGAAGCAGGATGCAAGCCCCGAGTCCTGGAGGTGTAAGGCAACAAGACTGATCCACCGGGCCATCAGATTATAAGAAATGTGGTCCTCAAATGAGTACCACAAATTTAGCTGTAAGTGGGCAGACCTTATTTTGAGCACATTTTTACTTGCAGCCCAACACATCAGAGCAGGAGTAAGTAAGGTGCATACCGATCAACTATAACATTAATACCACCTGCCTAATATTGTGTAGGTCCCCCTCATGCCGCCAAAACAGCTTAGACCAATCGAGACATGGACTCCACAAGACCTCTGAAGGTGTCCTGTGGTATGTGGAACTTGTTTGTCCATCACATCTCACAAACACTCCATAGGTTTGAGATTTGAGTAATTCGGAGGCCAAGTCAACACCTGGAACTCTTTTGAATATTCTTCCAACCGTTCCTGAACAATTTTTGCCGTGTGTCTGGGCACATTATCCTGCTGAAAGAGGCCACTGCCATCAGGGAATACCGCTGCCATGAAGGCGTGTACTTGGTCTGCAGTAAGGTTTAGGTAGGTGATACATGTCAAAGTAACATCCACATGAATGCCAGGACCCAAGGTTTCCCAGCAGAACATTGCCCAGAGCATCACACTGCCTCCACCGGCTTGCCTTCTTCCCATAGTGCACCCTGGTGCCATCTCTTCCTAAGGTAAACGACGCACACACCCGGCTGTCCCCATGATATAACAGAACACATGACTTATCAGACCAGACCGCCTTCTTCCATTTCTCCATGGTCCAGCTCTGATGATCACGTCCCCATCGTAGCCGCTTTCCACACTGGACAGGGGGCAGCTGCAATGCACTGTGTTCTGACACTTTTCTATCATAACCAGCATCAAACTTTTCCGCAGTTTGTGCTACAGCAGCTCTCCTGTGGGATCGGACCAGACGGGCTAGCCATCGCTCCCCACGCGCATTGATGTGCTTTGGTTACCCATGACCCTGTTGCCTATTCACCGGATGGCGCTCTTTATAGCACTTTTATTTACTGAGCACCACATTCGGGGAACACCACAAAAAACCTGCTGTTACGGAGACGCTTTAACCCAGTCACCTAGCCATCACAATTTGGCCCTTGTCAAAGTCGCTCAGATCCTTAAGCTTGTTCATTGTTCCTGCTTCCCACACATCAGCTTCAAGAACTGACAGCTCACTGGCTGCCTAATATATAATGGCATTCTTGACAGATGCCATTGTAACGAGATAATCAATGTTATTCACTTCACCTGTCAATGGTTATAATGTTATGGCTGATTGGTGGATATGACACAGATTATTGTGTGAGGAGAAGGTATGAAAAAAGTTGAAGACATAAGAAACTCACTGTACTGTGTTTAAAGTTCAACTTTTTTCAGACCTTCCTGGGACAAAACTGAAATAAGTGGATTTCATAGCTCAGTAATGGTTGGAAACATCCCATTATAATGGGCTGAGAGTCGACGGCCTGGGTGGTGTTTTGCAGAGTGTCGTTCGATTTGTTTGTCTGCTTATGTATTAATCTAGCCGTGATCTGTCCTGCTCGTTAGCCTCTTGCCACATTTGGCCATGTGTCTATTGCCCGCTCATGCCCTCCGCTCCTCCCCTCTGCTCCCCTCTCCCAGCCTCCATCGTGGAGCAGAGGTGGTGGTGTCAAATGCACCCCTGCTTGGATGGAGAGGAGTGCAAAGTTCTGCCTGATCTCAAAGGCTGGAGCTGTGCCACTGGTAACAAGATCAAGACCACCAAGGTAGGTCCCCAGATGGGCCGGGAAGCGTCTGGCCTGAGGGGACGAGGGGACGCGCTCCAGGGCTACTGGGTATATTTAGCTGGGAACATGGCATGGACACGTACAAAAATACATCTTTTCTCCAGGGTTCAGCAATATTAAAAAAGTCTGAAGACACAAAAGTTACATACTAAAAAATGAAAAGGGGAACTCTTCCCCAGAGATTTCTGTGTATTACATTAAAAATATGGAAAAATCCAGACCTTCTATTGGTCTATTTTGAGGTTTTCCCCATTTTCGAACTTTTTAGTCACTCAGTGGGGCTGAATTTCTACTGTTAGCGCTGAAAAAAAGTCTCAGAGGCTTCCTCCTCCTCTTTCTTTGCTCGCATCCTTTTCCATTTCCCCTCTTCCTCCATCTCTCTCTCCCTCCGTCATTCTTGGCCTTACACCAGAGGAGGCAGTACCGTAGGTAGGCTTTCTCAAGGTGCAGTGCTTGCACTCGTAAGCTCGCCGGGGAACTGACGTTGCTGTTTTATCGGGGGCTGCTCATTTGGTCGTTCATCATGCTAATATGTTATTTACGTTTGTTCGGCTTCCTTGATTGAACAAGTGTTGCCATCCTCATTACACTAATTGTTGCTCCGCAAGGTTGGTTTTCCCAACACCCTGATATAAATATTCATAGAAATAAAGACGCCGTTACACAGAAATAAATTCAGGTTTAAAAAACACTATGTACCTGCCATACCTATTCAGTACCTGGCTGGCAGCCTGGCCGTCATTTGCTTAAATATGCCGAATTGTGAAGATTTACCTAGTGTTTGTCATAGGAAATTAAAATGGATTTTTTTTCTCCTCTGCTAACGTACAATTTCGTTAAGATTTCCTCGGACAGAGACCAGCTTTGGTAACCTTGACATCGCAAACTTGCAGTCCCAGGTAAAAAGTTTCTTCTATTACTCTCAATATTCACTCTCTTCTTGTTAGTATTAATTGCCCTTTACAGACATTCTTGTGAGAATAACGCACTGAAGTTTGGTTCACCATTACAGCAGTTAATATGAACTGTGGATTCAATGCTTTTTCACTGTCTATAGTCCAATTGTTTGCCTGACCTGCAATTTGCAGCCAGTCTTTAGTTCTCACCCTTGTGTAAAGTGCAAAAAAAGTACAAATTATAGAAACCTATTTATGAAACTTCTGCATATATGTAAAAATGGGCCCAGTGCTGCTTGTGTTTATTATTGCTATTTCTGTGCATTTGATTTCACAACTCAATTCAGCTCCAGTGAAAGTAAGTTTATTTTTGTCCTGGTTGCTATTACAAGTCGCAAGCTATAATCATATCATGTTTCGCAGTTTTTTAAAACTCATATTAATGCAAGTACGGAATGTAAAAATCTATATAATTTTTATTAAAAAATTTATTTGCTATTTACAAATCTGTAAATGCACATTGGATATTGGAGGATATTAGTTGACAATTGAGGTTAAGTGTTTAATATACATTTACATAATGGATCTCCAGTATTTCTAACATATAGCATATTGATTTATTGACTTAAATATCAAATATGAGACCTGCATATTATGAGTCTAACTTTAAACTTTAAAGTTTAAATAAATTTTCTTAAACCTCCAGTTTTGAATTGTATTTAAGTATATTCTCAAACTTCATTCAATTTCTCCTTTTTAAAGTAACAACGTTCTTGCACCTTTTTTTCCTGAATATTCTGGATGGTTTCTGCAGACACCAATACAAATGTGTACAGGAACCTTTAACAGGAACTTTATCAGGAACCTCTGCCTGCTTATGCCAACAGCCTGCTCCTACTCACAGAAACGCCACAATTCAACACACAAAGCAGGCGGAGCAGGTCAAGAGGTTCACTCACCTCTTGACAAAGCTTTCGAATGGGCAATATGTGTGAAATAAGCAGTATTGAATGTTATAATTGTTGCTATCAGGCTCAGAAACGGCCACCGTGCTGAGATTTTTATGCAGTACGTAGCGGAGGATGGGCTGAATAAAAAAAAAAAAAAGATCCTGCCAGAGGAAGACCTGAGGGCGAAAAACACCTTGTTAATGAGAGCGGTCAGAGGGGAATGGCCAAACTCGTTAAAGCTAACAGGAAGGCCACAAGTGTAAAAATGCCATGGACCAAACTCCATAAGGAAAGTTAGCACCTTAATGAATCCATGCTTCGGAGAATTCAGGCAGCTGTGTCGGCAACATGGGGATCCTTCTCAGTACTAGACAGGTGTACCTAACAAAGTGGCCACTGAGCATACATAATACATTTTTGTTTTCTAGCATCCATTAAATTATAGGGTTATCTGTTAAACCAAACCAGGCTTATTGTACTCTTTGTCTTTACAAGCTGACAATGACAGTAAGTCAATCTTTAGTTTTAAACAGTTCGGGAATTTATCATTAATCACAATGACATTTTGGAATTAAACTGTCTCTGCATTAAAGTGGATTTATTGCAACTGGCACATGGAGACAGTGCTTCGAAATACGCAAGTGACGATGCTAACCCTAAATAGCAAAACAGAGCCACTGTCTGGGCTTTAATAGGTTCATTTCGAAGCGTTAAGTTATCATTTATCACAGGCAATTTTCAGTGCTCATGCTTTGCTGTGAACTAAGGTTGATATAAACAACAGCACTATGAGAACCTCAAAAGCCCTAAGATGCATTTCAGTGTGATTTTATGTTATTCGACATTTTTAGCATGCAGTACACGGCTATTTTGCTTAAATTAAGATAAATATGAGATCATAAAGAAACATTTATACTAGTACCATATACTAATAACTGTTTTTACATTTATTTTTATTACAGTGATAATGTTTGCAAAATGATTGTGTCATTACTGGCATTTTCTGCTGCCACTTTTGTCATCTTGCTCTTAAGTTGTTGGCCTAGATAAGCATGCATTTTAACCTGCACTTGTTTAACTTGTTACTGTTCTTTATCTAGTTTTATTACTTAAAAAATAATTACTTCACCTTAGCTAGCTTTAAGTTTTGCTTAAAGGGACCCTGTTATGCTCATTTTAACTGTTCATAATTTTATTTTTGGGGTTTACTATAATAGATTTTCATGCTTCAGTGTTCTCATACTGTGCAACTCTAGTCACTCTGTCTATAATTCTAAATGACTGAAATGCTAGTGCTGTAGTTCTCGAGACCGGTCTTGGTCTCGAGACCGGTCTTGAGCCCAATTTTTTTTTTCTCGGTCTTGTCTTGGTCTCGACCCTATTTGGTCTCGGTCTTGTCTTGGTCTCGGACATAGCGGTCTCGATGGGATGGGGAAAAAAAGAGAAAACAGCACATCCTCACAGAACAGTATCATTATTCATTACGCGCCTCAATTCAAATGCAACCAGTCAGATGCATCTACTTTAAAAACGTTACATTGTATAAATTTTCTCAATGGACACAGTGCTTCACAGTCCACACACTTCATACACATTGCATGATAGCGAAGTCGGCAAATGTTCCAAAACGTCACCACGCGTCACCATGTCACATGGTACAAAATCCTCGCGAGAGCAAGACGACTTGAGACAGACCGTGCAGCACAAACTGGAACCGCCTCCGTGACGACACAACTTTGCCCTTATTGGCTGAAGATTTTAGTCACACGCATGACGTTTGTATCCCAGGAAGTTCCTATGCGTTATCTGCTATTTCTCCCGAAAAACACATAAAGCAGTGAGAACTGGATTCAGTTCATTTACTGGTAAAATAAAGTTAAAATAAATTACATAAATGCTCTAACAGTACACGTAAGTTAGTGGTTTATTTATTGTTGGTTACTGTAATGTTGTGCTGCTTTATTTGTTTAATCGTCAGACATACCCACCAGAAAGACATACCTATCAGACATACCCATCAGAAAGACATACCAATGAGACATGCCGATCAGAAAGACATACCCATGAGACATGCCCATCAGAAAGACATACCGATCAGACATATCAATCAGACATACCCATCAGAAAGACATACCTATCAGAAAGACATACCAATCAGAAAGACATACCGATGAGACATGCCCATCAGAAAGACATACCCATGAGACATGTCCATCAGAAAGACATACCGATGAGACATGCCCATCAGAAAGACATACCCATGAGACATGCCCATCAGAAAGACATACCCATCAGACATGCCCATCAGACAGACATACCCATCAGACAGACCCATCAGAAAGACATACCCATCAGATAGACATACCCATGTGACATGCCCATCAGAAAGACATGCCCATCAGAAAGACATACCCATGAGACATATCCATCAGAAAGACATACCCATGAGACATATCCATCAGAAAGACATACCCATCAGACATGCCCATCAAAAAGACATACCCATCAGACATGCCCATCAGAAAGACATACCGATCAGACAGACATACCGATCAGAAAGACAGACCCATCAGAGAGACCCATCAGACATACCCATCAGACAGACATACCCATGCGACATGCCCATCAGAAAGACATACCCATGAGACATGAGACATATCCATCAGAAAGACATACCCATGAGACATGCCCATCAGAAAGACATACCGATCAGACATACCAATCCGAAATACATACCGATCAGACATACCAATCCGAAAGACATACCAATGAGACATGCTGATCAGAAAGACATACCCATCAGAAAGACATACCCATGAGACATGCCCATCAGAAAGACATACCCATGAGACATGCC
>JABJVO010000062.1:27501435-27520800 GCA_026770805.1 Boulengeromyrus knoepffleri | reverse complement strand
TCTCTACAGTTGATCTGAGTAATGTGATGTCGATTCTAGCCCTAGTCTGTTTTCGGTCTTGGTCTTGGTCTTGGTCTTGGTCTCGACCAGTCTTGGTCTTGGTCTCGCCTTAGTGTGTCTTGGTCTTGGTTTTGGACTTGGTCTTGGTCTTGGTACCCTCAAGTCTCAGCAGTGTCTTGGTCTCGATACCCTCCGGTCTCGGCAGTGTCTTGGTCTCGGTTTAGGCGGTCTTGACTACAACACTATGAAATGCACTGTTAGAGCTTTAAGCCCCACCCCCAATAAGCCCAGTCTGCTCTGATTGCTCAGCTTGTCCTACACATTCCTTCCCTGTCAGAAAAAGTTGCTGCACAGGCTGCGGGTTGTGTGAAGGTGTGCCAAGCTTGCAGGTAGGTGGCCAATGAGGAGTGTGTTACGAGGTGACCTCACCATGGCATGGAAGTAAAGGCTGGAATTCCAACAAGATGTTTCAGGCAGATTAGAGAAGAGTGGGTTTTGTGGTGAGAGTTACTCCCTTCAGTGTTTACCTTGGGCCTTAAGACTTTGCAGACCATTTTTATGCACATGAAGTTATATAACACAATGCAGGAAAGGGAAAAAACAGAAAAGCATTATAGGGCCCCTTTAACGCTTAGCATTTCCAACTGTAGGCTAACACAAGTCTGCCATGTCTCTTTGCAGGTAGAGTAATGCGACGGCATCAATCAACTGTGTAGCTCCAAGTTTCCTGTAAATATAAGTGGTTGGCGAGGTGAAGATCCCGCAGCCTCTTGGCTACTGAGATGAACTGAACAGACCACATGGAGCGGCTTGGAGGAAGACAATGAAAGAAGCAGCGACCAGGAAAGGAGACTGTCCACTACCGTTCTACGGTCTTTGCAGCGTTGGACAAGTTTATGTCTTTTATAAACAAACGAGCAGTTCTTCTCATAGTGGTATTTCTAATGGTAACCCTAAATTGTCATTGAGTATGGTGGTGAACCAAACAATTAACAACCCACATATACATAGTAACTAAGTGCTCAGTTTGGTTATGAAGCTTCTTTCTCTGAAATGCGTTATGTCTATAAGGAAAGCCTAGCTGTTCCCCAAAAATGTTTCTGTTTTATGAAGATGAAAGGATAAATAGTAAAACTGGCTTTAATTTAAAGAGCCAGATTATTGAAAGCCGACTAATTAATATATACTTATTTAATTATGCTTTTTCAGCTGGTTGCTTTTATCTTTACCTCGCTGATGCATTTTTACTTGTGAAGTGATCAATAACATTATATAATAATAAATTATGGTTGTAATCATTTCCTAATGTCAACGAATGAATGTCTTTATTACCGTCTTTTGCTCTGCATGATTTATGTTCTTATGACCTCATCAGCACCGTGCACCTAAAAGCAGAATTACCAATCTTACAAAAGCAGGCCCCATCATTCTTCTTTCCTTTACTTGCACCTGCCCTGTAGGTGGCGATGTAGTTCAGTGAGGGTATCCAGGCTTCAAACACCAGAAGCTTCTGGTGCGAAAATCTCCCTGACAGTCACATGCTTCCACTCACCTGTTTGCCCTCGGCTATCTCACTTCACGTCGAAATAATTAGCAAGCTACCATCAGCTCAGGTTCCTGGTACGCTGAAAGTTACACAGCTTTTGCATTTGGTCTGTAATATCTGCCTCTAATTTTTCCTTTCACGCATTATCAGCATATCTCTGAATGAATGACAAGCTTAATTAAAACATGTCGTCGGGTTTCTGAAATTGGGGAATATCCAATATCAGTGTCACATTTAAGTGCTCAGATCACTGACCCCCCCCCCCCCCCCCCCAAAAAAAAAACAAATTACATGCCTTGTTGTGTAAATGCCGTCTCTGCTATGTTGTATTATGTAAATGATTATTAAAATCAACCAAGGGATCACTAGGAACTTGTCTTTGGTGCATTACAGAAATATTACAAGTTTAAATGATGCCATTATTTTTACTAGTATTCTTACAAGACATTAAAAAAAGTCATTTTTTGACAGACACTGAATATCTGGTCAGTTAGGTAATTAGAAGTGCTGTCCTGGCAAACAGCACTAACTAGTTCCATAAGAGTTCCATTCAAAGAGACACGTAAACCAATGGCAATCTCATTGCTGTGTTTGTACCTCGATTTATTCAATACTTCTACATAACAAGGACTTGGGGTGTTTTTGAGAACAAAAATTAAAGAAAAAATATTGACCAGAATAACTTTATTCTCTCTTAGAATATTCCATTGGAGAATTCCATGTAGTAGACTTATAACGGAACCTTATGGAGAGACTAAGAGTTGCCTGGCTTTCCCCCCCTTTTTCTTGTGATTAGCAAAACTCATCTTTTCATATATTGCAGCCCTCCACTCTCCCCCCACTCTGTAGGCCCCCTCAAGCTGGTTAACCTGTTGTATAAGTCATGTTGGAAAAATTGTAACCCTGCTATTTCGTTGGTAGATATATAGATACTCTCTCTATTCTCTAGAGGGCCGAAAAGAATCAGTAGATTTGAATTAATTCAGTAGATCTGAAATAACTTATTTTTAATTCACAACCAGCACTCCTTGTACTCGCTTGCCCGCTCTCCAACTCCTGTCCACACCTCTGAAAACCCACACAGAAATATCAAATGCACAAACGTATTATAATACATATTAAACATGGACATATTACATTCTATTTTTGTATGAACAAAAAAAAACGAATCAATTTTTAAACCCTACAAAACTATTAAATTCTCAAACAGACCAATTAGGTCAGTCGGCTTGCCTTGATTATAAGCGTTCATTAATATTATTAGGCTTTAAAAACAAATGCCTAAATTTCCCATCTGACTGTTGCGAGCATAACGTCGTTTATATCTATGGTAGGGCTCTTCAAATCAGGCATTGTTTTCAATTCTCCCAGGTAGTTAGTTTAATAATTACTGATTCGGATTGGCCACAGAGGCTTCACACCTGGCTCACAGGTAAAGGAAGGCTGGAAAACCAGCAGAGCTCGGACCTTGAGGACTATGATTTGAATAGCCCTGATTTAAGGTATTGTGTTTGATGATGTCCTGTAGATGTTTGGTGCCTTGCATGCAGGTATAACACAGAAGTTAGCTTAGTCCCTTGAACTGAACATCTTATTCGAAATTGTCTGAGAAGAGCATTTTCCTTTATAATGATCTCAATATGATTGCAGCAATAGGGTAAGCTTGATCCAAGCCAGTACGCATATGAAGAACAAGGCTGCATGAAAGAATCAGCCGTGTGAGCATTTGTTTGTTTGTTTGGATGTTGCCGTAGAAAGAAGTTCCATTAACATGAAATTGGGATAATTGAAATACGAGAAATCTCTATAAATCCCGGCAAAGAGAATTCCCAGCACTCAGGGAAACCACAGTACAGTTTTGTATATTTCTTTACTTACAGAGACGCTGCAATAACGAACATTAAAAGTTCCATCAGATATACCAGCAAAAACAACATTCAGCTACAGTCCCCAGATTAGCCATTGCAGAAAAACAAATTTAATAAATAAAAATGATAATGACAGTGATAATGACTATAGAGAATAACACTGCATATTCCCAGAGTAAGAGACTGATAAGTTAGTAAGTACTGACAATTCTATCACACTGGCCAAATGTATGTACATTTTTCAAAAGCTTAGTGATTCTTCCTGTCTGTCCCTGGCACTGCACCTTTGTCACCTTTGAGAATCTGGAAGACTATCTCTAGCTGAAGAGCCAACACATGAGAAAGAGACTGAGAATCATACATAATTGTACAGAAAACATATATACACACTATGCCAGTGATCAGTATTCACAGTAAACATCAGCTTGATTTTAGAAAGTCGTACTTTGCGTGCATTAAAAATTTACTGCTATATACAGTACTGCCTAATTTACTAGCTATTCTGTATTCCAAACAGCAAAAGGCATTTCAAAAGCCCCATAAATTCTACGGAGAGTTTCCGTCCATCCTTTGCTAATTAGTGAATGGTGAAGGGGTCACTCCTTCCTGGTTCATGAACTCTCACTGCATTCCTATTGAACATATTACTTAAACTTATGTTTTAATAACACAACGATAATCCGATCCATGATGATCCCGATACTCCATTTCGAGACTTTCTCAGTCTTTACAGTTTCAAATGGGATAGACAAAGGCACAGACTTGACAGTGGCATTTTACACAAGTAATCTATAAATAATAAGGTGATAATTTAACAGAAAAAATGATAATAGGTGTGAATTTATTTCTAAATTCACAGCTTAGATGAAACAAACTCTTCTTCTGTACGGTCACTGAAATCTCTACTTTCAAACAACACTTTGACAAATAACTGTGACATTGTTACCCTTTAGATTACAACTGTGTAGATGCAAACTGGCACCAATGAAATGTGCCATATATAGCACAGTAAAGTAAATGCAGCATAATCTCTGTTTCACCATTGTCGTGAAACATCATTCCTCAGATACCACAGCAAAGACTGTTACAGGGTTTTCTGGCATCTCTTGTGTTTTGTCCTTTCCTCAAGTGATACTAGACTTTAGGATCTCTATAAATGTTCAGCCCCTCTCCGAGCGCTAAGCTGCAGTAATTTATTCGGAGCCTCAGCCCTTGAGTTGCAAGGTGACAATGCTGCTACCTACAGGAAGTAAAGCGTGTGTGAGCGCTGGGCTTGGACATCTGATTCCTGTCCCAGTGCTGTGCATCTATGCGGAGAATTCCCAGCCTGTTCCAGGACTCCCGTAAGTGTCCTCCGGGTATTCCAGTTTCCTCCCACACTCCAAGGTGAATCATGCATTTAACTTGCTCTTAGCGTGTGATCGTCTGTGTGTGTGTGTGTGTGTGGTCCAGGTATATGTTACACTGTGGGGACCAAATGTCCTCACAATGTGATAAAAAAACTGTTATTTTGACATTGTGGGGACCATTTTTTAAGTCCCCACAAAGATCTGTGAATGCAGTCAAAAAACTAAAAAATAGTTCTTTAACTATTATTTGAATGTTCAGATTCCCTGTTTATAACACAGGCACATTCATTATGAACATCCATCGGCCATCCAAACTGCTTATCTAGTTCAGGGTCAAGGGGAGCCTGGAGCCTATAGCAGGAAGCAGATGAGACAGAACAGCAGGGCTGGGGGTTCGAGTCCCAGCCCTCCTCTATGTGCATAGAGTTTGTATGTCCTACAGGTTCCATCCAGGATTCCTTTCCTTCTGTAGTCGACAGACCTGCTATTAGGTGAACTGGCACCCCCCTACTACCCAGAGCAGGATAATCCATTGGAAGGATGAAAACTGGATGGAGTTCACTCTAAGTTTTGGAATGGGGGAGCGAAAACTGGACTCCCCACAGGAAACCCATATAATAACATGCGAGATGAACATGCAGCGGAAAGGCGGTGGGATTAAAACACCCACAGCATTTTTTGAAATGTAATATCATCTTTAAACCGCATCTGTTTGGGCACTGTTACCTGCTTTGTGCCTGTTTGTGTGAGAACTAACTTTGGGTAAAAGAAGTTTAAAAATAAATGTTCCTGAAAGCCAACCGGAGTGAGAATGGTGGGATTCAGTGGGGGTCAGAGAAAAGTTGCCAGCTCGGATCCCTTCATCTAATTACTGCATCATTAGACTATGTCTTTGTCTGTGTTCCAGACACCTTTCAGAAGATAAAACCTTGACAGGGTTCTGACCTGAGATAAAAGCGTGGGGAGAAAGTGAAGATGGGGCAAGTTCACGAGAAGTTCCTGTTGGTCCTCAGCTCGCCGCGTTCCACTCGCACAGTGCAGATAATAAGCCCGGAAAAGCTGCTGCTCTTTCATTACAGGTTCTGTGGTCCACAGGGACATGGGCCGGGCAGAAGCGGATCGACACCTAATCCCCTTCGCCGCCCCGGCTGACGTGATGTTCCTTTTGTTCTTAAGCCAGACAGTCTCATTATATGACTCTATCTGGGTTCTTACGCCACCCCACACGTCCGCGGGCCTGTTGTGGGGGCGGGACATGCCGTGCTCAGCAGGGTGAGGACAGGGATGCATCGCCCTGTAGCTGGCCTGCGGAGCTGCGTGTTACAGGTGCGACGACCTGCAGGTGAGACAACAGCAGCAAACCGAATCTGGGCTCATTTACGTACCCAACCCGGTAGCCTGGTCAGACAGCCTGTGCAAGTTTACGTACATGACCGGCAAACAAACAAGGACAGATCATAACCCTAACCCAACCGCTCTTTCACCTTCCATAACTGCTTAAAGTGGCTGCACATGACATGAGCCATAATGACTATTTTGGCACACCACCCGTGCAGGGTCCACAAGGCAAACTTTTTTGTTTGTTCTGATCCCGCCCACTGGCTACGATTGGTTGACATAATACGACGCCGTAGGGTTGGTCAGCGGGACTAATTCTGCAGTGACCGGCGTGCTTTGCACTGCACCGCATTTTGAATGGTGTAAATTAACACGCATATCTGTGTACTTCTGTTAATAGTAAATGTCATAACTGTGTAATGTTCGCCGTGGATCGCATGTGTTTTGTTAGCATGTAAGCGTGAGTATTGTGTATATTGTTGGCTTCCCTGTCTGTGCCACTGCTAGCAGTAAACCAACAGTGGCTGTTAATGCTGAGAGCGACTTCCATTTAAAATGACACAGAGTCACCATTTATTTGACCTCCGCATGTGGATCTGCCGCATCAAAAACATCCTGCGTTGCCTAAGGTTATGGCGTGACAGAACGAACAAGGCGGCCGCGTCGTTTTAAGTTCGCGAAAGATTGTTCTCACCGATGCGTTCGATTTTACTTTGTCCAGAAGTCATTTGAAATATATGGTCACATTTAGGCTGGTGGTGAGCTTGGAGTCCATCCCAGGAAGGACAGACCATGAGGCAGGGGATGCCAGGAACCACAGTCACACGCTAGTGGCAGATTGGAGATGCCAGTTCAGCTAACAGCGTGTTTCTGGACAGTGGGAGGAAACCATAGCACCTGCTGGAAACCAGTACAATCACACAGGGGCCACGCAAGCTGCAGCTACAGGGCCGAGATGCCATGACATGTATCTACTCATACCGTGGGCATAAATTACGGGAGGGATGGGGGGGGGGGCGGGTTGTAGTCAGCCAATACAACCACCCCAAATATCATGTCTCCCCCTCAATGGGTGGAGACCTCAACCCCCCAATGTGCAAGTTATGCCCATGATTCATACCCAGAAAAATGAAGCCATTGTTATAAACCAATCAATCTTTACTTATATAGCACTGTTATAACCACAGGGTTTACAAAGTGCTTTACAGACATTTTAAAAGAAGAATAAGCAAGAAATTAAAATAAACATTCAACAATAACAACAAACACAGAAAAAATAGAATACATTTTTATAAATAATTATTATTATTATTATTATTATTAATAATAATAATAATAATAAACTACAGTCAGTCTTGCTAAAATGCCACTAATGCGTTCCTGAAAACTCTCCATTCGCTAAAATTGCGTTTTAAAATACACATATGCAAGGAAAAAATAGGGTTTGGGCAATGCAAAACTTAGTAACTTACACCAAACCAGGTGAATTAAATAATAAAGACAGCGACACCAGTGGCCAATAATGTAATTATATGAATTTTAAATAAGAGATAATAATACATTAATAAATTAAATCATAAAAATCTTAAATGGGTCATATGAGTCTTATGAGAATTGCCTAGTAACTTCAGCTGAACTTGCGAACTTGTTGATTGCCGAGAGTCGGGAGTAGTGAGTCACAGGCAGACACCATGTGGCCGGGCATGAGTACAGCACAAATTCAACCGATTACGGTATATGGAGGGTCACTGAAGGCAACATGGCTACAGACAGTCTATGAAAAGCAAATGTAAGTGATTTGAAAAAGGTTGCTGTGATGTCATTTGTCAAATATTTTTAGATTTTTACGAATCTAAGACTTTAACCTGAGCGATGCGTGGATGTACAAAAAGTTCGATTCTTTTAGATTTGAAAACCAGTTTGGCTGATTCACTGAAAAGAACTGGTTCAAAAGAATGATTTGTTTTTGCGTGCAAGTAGTGTTTCTCGCTAAGACTATACCGCGTCGTGGTTTGTGTAGTGCTGCAAATACCAGTGCGATTCCACATTATATTGGACTAATTTATCAATCACGTCAGAACAGATTTGTGGTGTGATATCACGCACTGTAGCCGGACTAACTGTGCTACCAAAAACGTGGGACTTTAAACCACCCATGTTCTCGGTAGCAGACTTTAATCCCGACCACACCAGGAACTCTAGCCCCTACCTAAAAGGGGCCTCTAGCCCCTATCTTGCAAGGGAGTATAACCCCTACCTCACAGGGGACTCTAGCCCCTACCTCACAGGGGACTCTAGCCCCTACCTCACAGGGGACTCTAGCCCCTACCTCACAGGGGACTCTAGTCCCTACCTCACAGGGGACTCTAGCCCCTACCTCACAGGGGACTCTAGTCCCTACCTCAATGGTCCCTGTAGCCCCTACCTCAATGGGGAATCTAGCCCCTACCTCAACAGGGCCTATTGCTCCCACCTTGCCAGGAACTCTAGCCCCTATCTACCAGGAATTCTATCCTCTACCTCACAGGGGACTCTAACCCCTACCTCACAGAGACCTTTAGCCCCTACCTCAATGGATGGAGCTAGACCCTACCTCACTGGGGCTTTTTGCCCCTACCTCTTCTGGGTGGAGCGACCCCCCATATTCTCCAAAATACCGTAGTATATAAACCTGACTGTCATGTCTTGTCATATGAACCTGACGATCATGTGAGAGGCGTTGTTTACTAAAGAGGAAGATGACATCATTACAGCATAATGATGCTTTTGGGGATTACTTTTTCAGAAAAAGTATTAAAAATATTTAAAAATCCTACGAGTGAACAATGGTGGCTGCATCCATTATGTCAAATCAGGTGTAAATCCTAAAATGATACCTGGTGACAATCCTTTGCTAGCCTGCTGATGAATTCCAAGCTCACCTGGGAATCAGAGAAAGTGAATAAAAGGTGTAAAATCGGCATGAATGATGGAATATATGCCCATTATTTCTGGTGGAATTGTGACACAGTTTTTGTTATAGAGCAAAATCACCTGCTCATATTCTTTGTGCTGGATGTAAGATGATGTCTTGGGTGAATTTGTTTGTTTTATGATAAACAAGGAGCTTGCCAGGGCACCTGTATGAATACATTACTGAGACTAATTTACATTCACGAGATGATCTCTTATACGTCACACTTCTTTTCAGAAAAAGGTGGATAGAGCGCCTCCGGTTCGGGAAATGAATGGTACAACTTGCCTGCTGTAGCAAATTAAAGTCAAACAGTGCATTTATATCGTGGTTAAAAATATTACCTCTCGGGATGGGCCAGAAGTGCAGAGACCCGACGCAAGTTTCGCTTGGATAAGAACCACGCATTGAACAAAGAAACAGGCACATGAAAGCGTCAGCGTTTCCTGGGACATTGAAGGTCCCAGTCGTCTATGGATCCGCTGTGAATCCAGCGTCCACTGGTCTGTAACTTTAAAGGCTTCTTTTCACTCAAATATGAAAGGAGAGCCTTAAAGGAAATTTGCGATAAGGAATGGCGAAAAGGAATTAAGTATTTGGTAGCTGTGGAAATTGGCCAACTGTGATTTACTTTTGTATTGTGGCTGCGCTGTTGTGTCCTTTTCCCTGGGAAATGTGGGTCTGGGGACTGAGACATGCTTCCTTCTCATTTCCATCCTTTGGCCATTTTGTTTGCTCATAAAAGTTGCCAGTTCCGCTGTACGACCTATAACCCTGGCGGGTACAGATCAGCTAATTGAGCCTTTTTGGCAGGAAAGTTAGATTATCTATAGAGGAAAGATGGTAAGGAATCATAATAAAGCTTCTCCAAAGTACATTAAATGGACAAAAGTATTGGGGCACCTGGCCATTAAACCTACAGGACCTTTTATGACACCCCATTCTAAATACATAGGCATCAATATGGAGCTGATCCCCTATTTGCAGCTGTAACAGCTGCCACACTTCTGGGAAGGTTTTCCACAAGTTTATGGAGTATATCTATGATATTTTTGCCCATTCATCCAGAAGAACATTTGTGAAGTCAAGCACTGATTTTTTGATGTGAAGGTCTGGCTCGCCATCTTGGGACTGACACCTGTTCATCCCCAAGGTGTTCGATGGGGTTGAGGTCAGTGTGGGCCAGTCAAGTTTTTCCACACCAAACTCACCCAGCCATGTCTTTATGGACCTTGCTTTGTGCACTGGGACACAGTCATGCTGGAACACAAAAGGGCCTTCCCCAAACTGTTCCCACAAAGTTGGAAGCATGGAATTGTTCAAAATGTCTTGGTACGCTGAAGCATTTAAGAGTTCCCTTCACTGAAACTAAGAAGCCCAACCCAACCCCTGAAAAACAACCCCACACCATTATCCCTCCTCCACCACACTTTACAGTTGGCACAGTGCAGTCAGACAGGTAACGTTCTCCTGGCATCTGCCAAACCCAGACTCATCCATCAGACTGCCAGGCAGAGAAGTGTGATTCGTCACTGTACAGAACACGTTTCCACTGCTCCATAGTCCAGTGGTGGCGTACTTTACACCACTCCATCCAAGGCTTGGCACTGCGCTTGGTGATGTGAGGCTTGCATGCAACTGCCATAGAAGCTCATCCCATGAAGCACCCGACACACAGTTTTGTGCTGGAATTAATGTCAGAGGATGTTTGGAACTGCAGTCATTGAGTTAACAGAGCACTGGTGACTTTTACACACTATGCGCCTCAGCACTTGGTGACCCCACTCTGTTACCTTACATGGTCTGACACTATGTGGCTGAGTTTCTGTTGTCCCTAAATGCTTCCTCTTCCCAATAATATCACTTACAGTCAACCATGAAATATCTAACAAAGATGAAAATTTCACAGATTGTCTTATTGCAAAGGTGGTATCCTATGACAGTTCCGTGCTTGAATTCACAGAGCTCTTCAGAAAGATTTCTTTTGCAAATGTTTGTAAACCTGAGTGCATGGCTAGGTGCTTAATTTTATACATCTGTGTCAATGGGTCTGAATGAAACACTTGAATTCAATGAGTGAGAGGTGTGTCCAAGTACTTTTGCCAATAAACAGGTTGGAGAAATAAAGTTGTAAACTGCTTCTGTGGAAGAAAATGGGATTTTTTTTCTCATTGATTAGGATTTATTCCAAGGGCAAATTAATGCAACAGGTCGAAACAGAATTTTTCAGTTTCAGTTTAACGTTTAACAGTTCCTTTACGATGTTTGCAAATTAAAAATTTTGTTTCAAATGAAAACAAAAAGATCAAAGAATCAGTTCATCACAATAACAGAATTTATTTGGCACCCAGAGAAACCAGAATGTCTAAAATCAGATTGTGTGAAGAAAGCAAATTGCAGACACATAAAGCAGAGAATGAAATGGCAGAGAAACAGAATCAAAGGTGAACTGTCAGAAAGGAAGAGTACGCGCTGCAATTTCGTTATGGGCTATAAAGCGATAAGCTGCTTTTGTGAGGGTGTGGAAAGCAGTTTTGGCAGTAAAAAAAGTTCTGTGGCATCAAAAACAAATAAATTGATGCACCCCTAACACCTATGATAGAACTGGTGATGAAAACCCCACTCCTGATAAAGAGAACGCACTCAGTCATCCGGCTAGAAATTCAGTTAGGAAAAAAACCTAGACTGAGCAGATGAACTGTCCCTCAGAGGGGTTGTACCAATGTTAGTATGGACTTACAGATTATCTCTTATAGTCTCAGCTAAGTGATAGACTTTGAGGATCTAAATCTCACTGCACCAATCTATCTGCTTGTGGGGAGGGGGGGGTCTTCTTGTTCTCAGGCCCTGAAACCTTTACAGTCTCTCTGACATGATTAGTTAAAGGCTAAAGTGTCTAACACTGGTGAAAAGTCACGCTCTTCTGTAGATTGTGGGAGGTGCTGACATCGTAATAAACTGTTCTCAATGATGGTAAGTAATACAATCTCCAATAGATAAGGGAAATACAGAAGAAATGAAAGGAGGAAAAGATCCAAAAGGTTTATTGTCATTTGTACTGGTACCAGTTATGAGTACAATGAGATGCTTTGCTTGAGTGATTCCTGCAGACGGGCACACTGACAGGTAACAAAACGTAGGACAAGCACTTAGTAACAGGTCATAGGACAAGACTTAGGTAAAATAAATATAAATGTGAATATGCACATATAAATATGAATATGGGTGTATCTGGAAGAATACATATGGTATAGATATGTACAATATACATGTGCAGCAACAGATAATGGTGCAAATATACTGCAGAGTCAGAAAATACTCGGGGTTTGGGGATGTAACGCAAACTTGAGGTAGCAGGTTAGCAGCCAGTGCTCATCCAGTGATTCAGTCAGTATGCCTGACCTGTTTGTATGTATTACTGTGCCATCCAGGGTCCCTCCTAGGAGGGTCTCTAGCCTCTGTACTGGATAAGTGATTATGGAGAATGGATCTGTAAATAAGGTACTTATTCTGTTTCAACACCAATTTGTTGTTAATCTTTCCTATTTTCACAACGCAGTATGCCAAAATGTAAAGCTGGTAAATTTGCCATTCTTACCAAGGCGTCTCAGTAAACCCGACAAACCGAGGATGTTTTTCCTGCTATGACCTGACACAAGTTCTGAATTTAACGGGCATGGCACTTGTGTCAAATATATCCCACCATTCTCAGATTTTGTGACATTACTTTAAAAGTTGAAGGTGCATAGAATGCCGGTCCTCTGATGACGCACTTTTACATTTTTCTGTTCAATCTGTTGGAGGAATCTTTTTTTCGTGTGTGATTGACAGTGTTTATTGGAAAAAGATGCAGCTAGTAATGCTTGAAAATAAACCTCCACCATACACATGCTTTATGTCAGCAGTTGAAGTTTTTCCTGTGAATGAATCCTGGGCATTTTGGAAGAAAAAAAAAAAAAAAAGGAAAAAAGATGATTAGGGTCAGTGTCTCTAAGAAGAGGATTTGAAGGGTGAAATTTTCGGAGGGACTCTGAGCCAAAGAACGTCCTCCAGCAGGTTTTAATTGCCTCCACAGGGGTGGGGGCCTGGGTCATGTGGCATGGCTGTGTTTTGTGCTGTGTTTGCATTGCTCTCTCCATTTCTGCACTGGGACTTTGAGGCTCAATGATCCAGCCTGGAAATTGGCAGACATCCGGGGATGTTAAATCCTGGTACCCAAGTCGGCAGCATCGTTTAGTCTTCGAGTTGACGAACACGTCCACAATGTCGCCTTCAAAAGTACCATCATACAACCAGATTACAATCCTGAAGAACAAAATGGAAGTGGAATATGGAATATGAAATCACAGTGACTTTAAGGATGACACAGCTCCCACATATACAAAACGTGGATATATTATAATTGAACAGAATTAAAATAGGTGAGCTGTTAACTTTAAAAGGGTATTAGCTGTATTAAACATTGGCATATATATTTATGGGGGTTTCATAAAATGAAGTGTTGTGCTTTAACACCTTCGTAGTTGCAGCCCTGACCCCTGCAAAGGCCCTTGGCCTTGTTATGGTCCAGCAGGACTTACCGCTTACAGTCTATTTAATGAAGTATTGCAGAGCAGTGTGAGAGGGAGGCGGCCATTTTGCTTTGGGGCGGCAGGATCACTGGGCCCTCCCTGGATGTGAAGCAGCATGTCACACCTGATGCGCCCTAAAGCAGTGCTGTCGTGTCGATTTTCAACACACTGTAGCTCTGCTTGATATCACAGGGGAGATATGACAGTGTAGCCTAAGCTTAAATAACTGTATGGTTGCTTGAATGTAAAATGAAAATAATTGTGGTTAAAAGTCTACAAAAGGCAAATATCCCCTATTTGGAAATATTTTTTATTTCCTCCAAGCAAACAAAGACAGGCTAGACAGCTTGGTTTGAATTATTTGCTTATTATTTGTGGCCAAACACAAGAAACCCTATAAAGAATCACATTCCTTCTTCTATGTCATACACAGCAAAATAGCTGTGATCGACACTGGGGCATGTCACATGACTATGCTGGGTATTACTGGACATTCTGAAAACCAAGCAGCTCACAGTCAATACCATAAACCCATATAGCTACACGTAATCCATGTTATTGATGGAGATGGAAATTTCAGCTTTTGTTCACACTGTAAATATGAAAAATGCATCAAGGTTTTTTTTTTCTACTTCTTACTGACAGTATTTAAATCACAAAACACACATAGCACAACAGAATTGAGTAATTTGTGTAATAATAAAGGTTGTTTCACAGTTTTGAACACTGAGAATTGGCACTGTTTTGTTTTCTCGTCTCAGGGCAGCAGGTCGTGTAAATTGTTTTTAACTATTTCCCCTTCATTATGCACTTCTCACCTCTGAAAAAATGTTCAAACTGAATTGTTTGAGTGCTTGAATAGCACTTCTACATGCATTACACAAAACATAAGTAGGACACATTTTTGCCATTATCCATCTTCCAACTGGGGGGTAACCCAGGCAGCATAGAACTATAATGGTGCTTTTCCACTGTCACCAAGAACCAAGCTGTTCCCAAGCCGTAACCGAGCTGACACGGCCGACAGTGTGACCAAACAGAGCTGGCTGCGTCACCACTATCTGGTTGGTTGAAATGCATGGACATGCCGGTGTTCTGCATATGAATTATCTGAAGGGAAAGTGTATATTAGAATTAAGTGATCAGTGGTCATCACTGACACACCACAGCACACAGTGCACAACAATGAAATGTGTCCCCTGCATTTAACCCATATGTGACGTCGTGACATAGCAGGGGGCAGCTAATTCAGCGCCCGGGGAGCAGTGCTTGGGGGCGGTACCTTGCAAAAATCTATAGAACTGAACGGAATGGATTCAAATGCTAATTCCTTTAGCATTTCATGCTACCATAAGACAGTGATTCTCAGAGGTGCTAGTGGCACTTAGCACATAGTAAATCATGATGTACACCGTGTGCACAGTAAATAAGCGGTTGGTTTTACGTCACTATCACTCTCCAAACCCAGTGACCCCTGCTGCAGTGGAAAACCAAAACGAGCTGAAACCACACTGTAACTAGTCTCTCCAGATGCCAGTTCACTAATATACTCCTTGCACTGCAGTAGGAAACCATGCAAAACCCCCACACCAGGAGGAGTGAGGCGACAATGCTATCCACTGCACCACCACTCCACTGCACCACAATATGCATTTTAAAATTGAAATGGCCCAAAGCTTTGCAGGAGCATTTATAATATGGGGAGACTTTGGGGAAAACTGTCTTTAACTTGGTACTGAAATTCCTGCTTTGCAGAGATGACTTCAGCAGAGTATCACGGTAATACAGAACTGTTAATGGAATTAATTGTGTCCTGTTTAGGCTGTTCGACTATGACAAAAAAAATCATGTTCATGATTATTTTGGTCAGTTGCGCGGCTATTTAAAAATATATAGGCTGTACGGCGTGAAAAAAACTACAAAAATCCCCAGTAACCTACGGAGCTGCTTAGGTGTCATGCTAGGAGAAAAAAAAAAAAAGTAATTCGTGCTATCGAGTTACTAATTCGATCAATCGAATTAATCACCAATCAGAGAGCACGAATTACTGACTTGAGCGCACGAATTAGTACGATTTTTTTTTCTACCGTGAGACCTAAGGGACTCTGTAGTAACCTAATTCTGTTCACTATAAGTTAATATGTAGGCAGAACTGTTTACAGTCAGCCCAGCTGCAGCTTGATTAATAGCAGCCACGGAGCCACCGTCCTGGGGAATTTCTGATTCCTTTCCCAAGTGTGAACTCCTTTCTTTCATAATCAGTCTTAATCCTGCTTTGCCATTGCTCGATGATTTAAGCAGGCTTTGCCCCAATAGGCACCGCTTTCCCATTTCTACCAGGTAGTTAAATAATACATATGCTAACAAAAGACTCGTTTTATCTGTCAGCTAAATGGTAGCTAGGTGCCATCCATCGTCCATTAACAGGCTCTCCAGTACAGGGTCGTAGTGCCATCGTTAAACTAGGTAAAGTGTCAAACATTTTAAAATGTGAAAAATAAGTGTTTAAAGTAAATTTGACGATCGGCTTTGCCCTGTGTGGAATTGCATGGCGTCGGGAAGCGCGATCCTTGATCGTTTGTCATAAAAGTACGGGATCGATGCAGATGATTTAAAGCTGTCTGCTCGGCTTGGGTTTGATGGTTAAAGTGCAGCGCTGGCCGACTCTCCTGGGCCGCTCGTCGCCTTGTTTACCCCGCTTCTCCCCGTGACTTTAGCAAGGTCTTCCGTGCCTTTTTTCCACCCTACGTCTCGCTCCTTGCGTGAGTTGTCTCATTATGTTGATGTCAGCGAGCCGCTCAGCTGAAAGACCTGCTGGGAAATAGGCATTATGTCGTGCCTTATACGCCTGGCAGGCATCCGCCTACCTTCCAAGCTGCAGACAGGAGAAAAGAAAGCCAAGCTAAATATTACGATTAGGCTGTTTTTCATCGCACTGATCTTCATAAAGATTAAGTTTATCGCTTATGATCGGAACCACCGCAGTAAGTCACAAAGGGAAAGTATGTCAATTATCATAACAATAAATGTGAATACACATATCCATCTTCTAACCGCTTATTCTGGTAAACCCCCACCCCAGAAAAAAATGACGATATATGGTCGTTGTTATTCATAGCGAAACAGTGAACTACCTCCTTGTTTGTTGATTTAAAGCAGTACTTGTGTACTGTGTTTTTTCCCCAATAAAACAGTGTTATCTGTATCCCTGTTAAGGTGAATATAGTATGAGAGTGACAACTACCATAGAAATAATAAAGAGAAAAATACTCATCCATCGATCCATAAACTGCGTATTCTGGTGTGGTACGTAGGCCCAGACACAAAGCAGGCCCCCCTGAATGCAATGTCTGTGGATCTCAGCGTTCTTTCAATACAAATGACATAAATATAACTAATTGGCCTAGATTACCGCCACAGACGACTTGAGGTTGTGGTACATTTCCCTTTTAAAAGAAAGACTTTTGATTTTAAAGTTGTACAAAATCGAAAAACCAGAATTAACTTCACATTAAGAGTAATTATGGTGTGGATTCTGCCATTAACTATCCAATCATATTATGCTGGGAGATTACCCTTAAGAGACCCATTAAGGGGATAAATCAGCACGGCATCCATTTGTGTGTAACTACCTGGCACATGTTTGCTGGGTATTAATATTCGAGACTCGTGGTATGTGCAACGCAGACGTGAAGATTAGTAAATAGATGCAACTCTGTCTGGCCCTAAAGCAGCTGATGGTCTTGCGGTTAGAGAACTCTATGTGTGGTTAACACAATAATAATAATTAACTAATAATAATAATTCAATTCAAATACCAGAAAGGGTCCTTCAAGGAGTTTATCCTAATGAACCAGCAACACGATCTTCAGCTCTTTTTCTGCAGTCCTTATTAAAGGGCAGTGTTTGAACCATACCGAACAATGAAAACCTGCAACTTAAAAACGTATTAGAAAAATAAATACTACCCCCATTATTTACATCTCATCTGACCGTCTCTGGCACAGAACCACAAAGGCAATTACAGTTGGATCCAGACAGGTGCGCGTTAGCGTGGGGTGACCCCCCTCTGCAGCCTGTAGAACCAACCGAGATGGCTTTCCGAGGAGCAGAAAGGATCAAGACAAAAATATCGAGAGTAACGGCTTATTCACAAAACAGACACCGCCCGATGGTCCCAGCGTGAACTGCAGGTGAACTTGCTAATTAGCAGATGAATGAACAAGGAGGACCTTCCGGAATGATATGTCACATGGGTGAAACTGGTCTGGATTACTGAAGAAAACACATCACTGAGCAGAAACGCAGAGGGGTCTGGTATTATGTCACTGAATAATTCTGAGGCATGGACTGAAGATTATTAGTTTATTATAAAATGTATAATTCAGTGTTGGGAACTCCCTGTTGACTCATTTTGTGTTCTGCCCCAGTGAACTGTTCAATCCAAATGGCAGAAAGGGATTTAACAAACAGATTTCACCAGCAAAACAACAGCATGCGTTTGACCTTTCTGTAGATACGTCTGGAACCCACACATTTAATTCGTCCTACATTACAGTTCATTGACCAGAGAGTTTGAATATTATTGTGGTACAATGATAGTGACGTGCTAAAAGAGTGCAGAACCTTCTGTTAGAAGTCCTGGAATTGATGCCTTCACATAAGCTGTTAGACAGCAGTCCAACATGTCACACTGCAATGCAAGCAATGTTTTATTGCTAAATTAGTGTAAAGAACACCACACACCTACAGCATATTTTGGAATTATTTTCTGTGTAATGTTTTTTATTGGTTATCAACTGGAAAAAATCTAAGGAATATGAAACACTGGAAGGAAGTCATGGAGGAGTCTGAGAAGTTTCACAAAGAGAAATATCTTTGTATTTTTCTAAGCTGAATAACCTTAAATACAGAAATGCCCACATTGTTGTCTTCATCCCTTGTAATGTAAGCAACATCACATACACAGGTATATGTCCTTCCGCTGAACTCAATTAAGCACTCTGATCCTGAATGTCCTTTGACCAAGAAAAAAAATGTTGGGCAGTATTTCAGCAAAACGTTAGGACAGTGGTACCTCAGAACTCGAACTTAATCCGTTCAGAAATCCCGATCGAATCCTAAAAAGTTCGGGTTCTGATCGAATTTTCCCCATAAGAAATAATGGAAAGCAATTAATTGGTTCCCGGCCCCCCAAAATTACACCTAAATATGTTTTTTTTAGCATTTAAACACAAAATAAACCGGATAAAACAAGAAGAGCATATACTGTACTAAACATATTTAAGGACACTTAACAAAACAGTAATTTGTAAAGTAAGAAAATAAATGTATCCAATGTGTAAAGTTAAAAAAAATCAATGTGTCCTGCCCCGATCGTCCGCTCCTTCAGTGTGACACGCCCCCTTGTTAACCCCGTGTGGAATCCACGTGTGATCAGCTGTTTCTGGTTGTTGTCATTAGTCCACTGTCTTTAGTCCGCGTTTCATGCCTTGTCGACACAGATGCCCACACGTACACAGATATTTTTTAAAACGGTGTATTTCCTCCTTTAAAAAAATAAAAATAAAAATCCCCGTCCACACGAACACTGTTTTCTAAAAAATTTCCGTCCACATGACACCGCTAAAATGCGCTGTCAAAAGCATGCCAAAACAACAGGAGGCATTATAACTCTAACCGTACTGCCATGTTAGCCAATCAGAAGCCTAATTGCCAGTCCTGTTAAGTTGAAAACCAT
>JABJVO010000062.1:27482634-27494148 GCA_026770805.1 Boulengeromyrus knoepffleri | reverse complement strand
GAATCCCCCCCCCCCGTACCCCCCCAACCCCCCGCTCCTGTAACAATCCTGTGATCCTGTGTGCTCAAGGTTGTTTGGGGTGAAACACCAGCTTGAAAAATATCAGGCGGAAAACTTCTGCTTGAAAAGAGAAACTGAGTGAAGGGGGGAAAAAATCAGAATTTCACAGGTTCAACAACCTGGCTAGTCGGAGTTTTGCATCCATTTATACGTTGTACTTTATATACTTTCTATGCCGATTGAAAGTGAGACTTGGTCAGTTGTTGGCATCAATCAATTTATCATCACAAAATATTATTATTACTGCCAGTTATATTAGCATGTGATGTTTAAGACGTAAAATCCAATTATTCCTACATATTTAATTAAGCTGGCTGAGAAATAAGATTTTGGTGTATAATTACACCAGACGACTTATTCAGTAAACAAGAATGGGTATTACTAGATCACTCAGTAAATTGGTTGCTGTGTTGTGTGGAGGAAGAGGGGATTGAAGTGGAAAGAGACAGTAACTGCTCTCCGAGTTTAATACCCTGAAAAGCACAGAGATACACAGGAACATTATTGGAAAAGGGAAAAAAATGGACATAAAATTGTTTACATAAGTGAAGCAAAACCAGTCGGGCCTTTCATTACTGTAACACGCAGTTGTAATAAAAATGTTTAATTTTTTAACAACAGAAAATATATACATTGAAACAAATGTGATTTGAGAGAGAACTTTGCTTTAGAACATTTAAACTGTATTTATGCTATCATATCTAATTATTCAGAAAAATATGGTGGAAGAGGCCTTTTGATTTCAGAGAGAAAAATCAATTCTCCTAAATAAATCTGGAAGTATCCATAATTTGATCAGACTTTATGAAAACATTTTCAGAGTGATTTGAAAGTGTTGCTATGTAAGATTATTATATGTCTGAATATACCAACCGCACTGACACACAGTGTAAATTATTGAGCTTTTATTAGCAAATCTGATAATGAAAGAAAATTTGCTTTAAGGTTTGGAAAACGGGAGCGTTGTGGGATAAGTGAAGGTCTGAGACTTTAGAGGGAGAGAAGTAACACTTTAATGATTTTAAAAAAGAGTTATATTTTAAACTATTTCTAAAGGTTTCCCATCCTTATCATATTAATTCTCATTAGTTCTGGTTACAGCACCAAATACTGCGTTAGGTAGGTGGGGAACCCCATGTCTGTATCAATCAGACAACATCCACCTCTGACTTTTAAGGATGCTAAAAAGACTGGATGTATCCAGGGAGATGGGCAAAGATGATTTAAATGCAAAAGAGCTTCCCGTCCCTCTCAAAACCTGACCATAGACAAAATGTTTGATTCATAATCGTCATGGTAATGGCATCCCTGTCAAATGGCGAACCAGAATTATTAGCGTGGTTTTATCCTTCTGCCCAGTTAATGTTATATATGCCTTCAAGGGCCCCCAAACCCCCCCCCCAAATTGTCAGGCTGGTTGGAAAAATTATAACTGGCCAGGACCTGCCCTAAATGCCGCACAACCAATTTGAATAGCAAATGACACCATTTAAAGGTTGGTGCCTGGTTTCAAAGGTCCCTTCATTTCGAGATAACTGAGAGAGACAGCACCCTGGGATCCCTGTTTTAATTAAATCGCACACTCTTTGGCTCGGACACTGATTACCAACAAATCTCACCAGCCTGCATTTTTTTGCCTATTGTTATGTCTGACAGGATGCTCCATTGAGCTGGGGGGGTGCTTTTCCTTCTCACACATATTTTATAATTTCATTAATTGCTGGGGGACGTTGATATGAAGAGATTTTGGGTGTGAGTGACTGAAGTATCACCCCAGCTGTGTCAATGATCACGAAAGGAACTTGAAAAGGGTGATAAATGCACCAGTTTTCTTTCTGCAGCCCAAACACATGGGGCTGTGTGAACTGATGTCCTTAATGTGTGTGTGCATTTGCCGTAAGATGGAATACAAGTTCCGCAGTATATAATAGTGATACTTCATTCATCTCTATGGAGGAATCCTCTTTTTGCCCTCCCCATTTTGCTCTGCATGAGACACATGTAGTTGAGAGCAAGTTTGGGGCCACAGTGCAGGGTCAGGCCCCTGGAGCTGGGGGACAAGGGCCTTGCTCAGGGGCCCGATGGCAGCATCAGTCTGTGGGCCCCGGGATTCAAACTGATGACCTTCCGATCACCAACATAAAGGCCAAACAAGCGGAGCTGCATACTGCCCCCCCAATAATGAGCCCCTTGTTCTGGCATGTGAAAGAGGTACACCTGTGCCCCTGTATGGGTGTCGGACTAGAACCTCCCATTTAGCTCCCTACAGTAGATCTTCCATTTACTTCAATGCCCCACCTCCCCAGTGCCCCCGCCCCATCCCACTTTTGTGCTGGTAGCTCCTCGGGAGAAGCAGGAGAAGAGAACACTGAGCATGCCTGTTCGGGGGTCAGACAGCAATACATTCTTTTGCTCTGCACTGTATTATCTTTCAAATATTACAGTTTTTTTCTGAAATAATTAACACATTGCTATTTTTAATAAGAGGCTGCCACACATCTCGTTATTAATTATGGATGAACTGTGAATTTGCTAATCTCCAAGCTTTGCTGCAATGAATATTTCTGAAAGCTGTTTGCTTTTTTTATTTCAAATAGGCAACACATTTATTTCTGATTGAAAGAAAACAATGTCAGAGTCAAAAGTGTAAATAACCGACCACATCCAATCTCGGTCTGATGTTACAGGACCGTGTTAGGAACCGTCTGTGTGTTTTATTTAATTCAATTCAAGCACATATTATCCTTGTACATATTTAGCGGGCATTTGTGAAGATCAGAGAGCTGGGTCAGACAGCATCCCCAGACCAACTGGGGTTGAGGGTCTTTTTCAAGGGATCAGTGGTGATCAACCGTGGGATTTGAACCTTCCAGTAGTAGGTCCTAACCCACATACTGGGTTATGCTTACAAACCCAATAGACTATCAACTATGCAACTGAAAGAAAAACAAGATATTGTAAGATTATCTCTAAAGCATTCCAGTTAGTTTTAAAGAGGGTGGGGCAATGGCCATCGAGGGAGGGTTTGGGTTAAGGTTACGCACAAGAAACTAAGGCGGCGTTGTGAAACATAGCAAACGGAGCCATTAGTCATAAATTGGTAAGACACATAAAGACCGGAGCCACTTAAAGATGTGCTATATTTAAAGACCCTTGACAGCACAGATGCCTTTCATTGATGCCTTAGATATTTGCTGTAAATGTAGTGAAGCAGAGGGAGTCATATGCATGATGAAATACAGTCTTTAATGTGGAAACCAGCTCATTTTAGCCTAAAGTCTGTTCTAAGAAGGACAGGACAGGCAGGATACACTCTGGATGACATGCTAAATAAATATGCTATTATTTTCAGTTATGGTACTCTGTACCTGTTCTTCATGTACAACATGACAACGTTCATAACTTGTTATTATTACAGTGAATTATTGCTGCAACAGTGGGAGTATTATCCATCCTGTTTGTGAAGCTCCTCAAACTCAGAAAAAAGCTATTTTTTGTATTTTTTACCGATCTAGATGACAATGCAGTATAGTTCACCATCAGAAATTCGGTTTCGGCGAGCCAACACTTGCATTAAAGTCCCCTGTGTTCTTTTTCGTATAAAGTCTCGGCGAGCCTCGCACTGCGACTCGCCACGGAATGTCCCCCGTGTCACCGCAACGTGAGACGATCCCGATAAATGTATTTCTGTCAACATTGGTACAGGGCGTCTTTAATACTGCCCCGGAGGATTATGGGTATAGGCAGCACCCGTCCAACTCGATTCGCCTGCCCGAGAGACGATGTCACAACAACGCGGAGGTCACATGCGGCTGCCGGTCGCCTCCCCTGGGGGGCGCTGTCATAGGGTCCGTGTGGTACAATTTACAGCGTGCATCTCGGTCCGTCGATGCTAAAACTGCGACCTTTCTCCAAGAACGTGTGTGAAGTAAGTGCTAATTAAATTCAGCCATGTGGCCTGACAAAAATAATCACATGATGGTTTCATATTCGTGGAAGACAAGTATGAAAATAGACTTCCTATTTGTGAGTTCGTCATCAGGTTTTCAAGTTAAAGAAAATGTGGAGGTCATATGAAACCTGTAGGAATGCGGTGTGAAGCTTGTTACTGACAAGGGGCAGGTCAACTCATGAGAGCATAACATTGCGGCCCTGTGTGTGTTTTTGTGTTTTACCCGTGTTCTTTGGTCACCACAAGGGCAAATTCAATTTCAGAAAAATGTGTGACTGTAATCAAAAAACTAAAAATGCCAGAAGTATTTTGTTTGGTTACTTATGGTTAAGGTTAGGGCTGGGTAGGTTTTGCCCATACAAATAATCGGAGAGCCCCCATATAGATATGAATATGTGGAGTGGGTGTGTGTGTGTATGCGCAGTGTGACCTCCTCTTTAAGGTGTTTCCTATGCTACCTACCCCTGTGCTGGATAGACATTACAGAAGGTGGGTGGATATATTTCTTGTGCTGACATTATGTTTTTGCAATATGGTCAATCATTTCATACAGGTTTTCTGGCCGTGTTTAGTACATCCCTGAACCTGGATTTCTATTAAAATGTAATTTCTTGCAATGCTTGCTTTATGGTAATAAATAACATGCACTTAATTTAAAACTGATCATTTATCTCACAGAATTCTTCAAATAATGACTCTGCTCAGTGTGTGACATGACATATTTCCACGTTACTTCTGAAGCCGGTTGCAGCTGACAGACAGTTTTACGAGCTGCGGCAGATAACAGTGGCTGTTTAATCCCTTTATTTCTGCAACAGCGATGCCGCAATGCAAATTATTACAAACGATCAAAGTCAACAAGCTCCGCGCAGGAGTATATGTGACAGCAGGTTGGCGGATTGGTGGCGGATGGGGCAGTGTGTGGGGGGTATATTATTGAACGATGCGTGGAACAGCGGGCTGATTAAGTGGAGAGTGACAGAGCGTCACTTTGCGAGGCGGATTACTCTCCATGTTAGAGCGTTGAGGGCTGGGGGCAGTGTGGGGCTCCGTAGGTTCAGGTTAGGTTAACACACTGTTCCTCTGATCAGTAGGTTGTTGGTTCAAATCCCATAGTCAGCAAAGTGATTTCACCATTGGACAACTGAGCAAGGTCCTCAACCCCCAATACTCCAGGGACTGTCTGATGCTGCTTACTGAAAGAAACACAGAGCTGTGAATAAAGGCATCTGCTGAATGCATAGAGACATTCTGCTTTTGTTTGGTTTTCCTAAACCATGAGTATGATTACGGATTTTTTTTGATCCTCAACAGTTATATTACAATGTTGACAATGACTTAGTTTATGTTCTGAAAATAACATTGAATACAATGCACCAAATTATTATTAGATTTTTATTAAAATATAATACATCCATGAACCTGGATTACTAATAAAAGGCCACTCCTTGTAAAGGATCTAATCATTTTTGTTAAATTTACTATATTACTAATAATAAACTAATTATTATTAAATTATTATGTAGAATGCAATTCCAAAACATTCAGTTCAGCAGGTCAGAATTAACTCAAAACTGATACCTGTTACATTCACTGAATGGACAAGTCATTTTTCCAAATAAATAAACACAAAAAACATATTTTCAGTCAAGTTACATGTTCACATATGAGCCATTCCTTGAGATCACTCACAGAACATCACTCTCTTCCATTGTATTCTGCGGACAGGGAATAGCTGTGGTTTCATTTCGCCTGTATTTCATGTGAGGATGCCAAGATTACCTCCAGTAGCTGCTGTTCTGAGCCACCTGCTGCCCCTCTCATAGATCTTCCTTCTAAGGAAGCTCCACAGGTTCTCAACAGGGTTGATGTCAGGGGATGATGGTGGCCAGACATTTTTTTTTTCTCCATTTATGCCCCCAGCCACCTAGAAGTCAATGATGCTTTTTACAGCATTTTAAGGCATGATCCTTTCTGCTTATACAATGCAGGAAATGGTTGGTTGACAACTATACATATCTTGCGGGGATCATTTTGACACCCCAGACACCCTAAAAGGACCTACAGTATCATCTCACTCCCCAATATTCTACCCCTTACTGATGTTGCAGTCTTGCTGGAACACGGTGGCCATTCACCAGCCATCCAGAACTCAGGCACGGCACTTTAAATGAGTCTTCCCAGCCAGCCTTTGGGGATTCCTGCATCAGGAGCCTTTTGGGACTTCTGAGACACCAGCAGCTTCAAATACCTGTTTGCTGCTCAAGAGTGGCTGTTTTGTGGCTGTCCTTTGACTACCATTTATCTGTCTGACAGAAACTTTCCTTAATAAGCCTTTATCGGATCGAATTTGCCTGCATTCCGAATCACTCGCAAATCTTTTCACAGTTTGATGATCTCTTTAGTTTTCACGAAAAATCACGCCTTTTGCAAGATGCTGCAGCAGGCTGACACCCTTCATCATGAGAAAAACTTTTCTTCCTCCCCCTATTCTTTGAGAACTCTGAATTGATTTATAATGGGGAATAATGTTTTAGGTTGGTTTACTTTTAATTAAGATCACCTGGCAAACTAATTAACAAATCTGAGATTGATACCAGATATCTAAAAATATGTGAGAAATGAAACTAAAAACTAAATGTCTATTTTACTGAAATCCCCCGGCTATGTCACTTGCATAATTATCTGGAACACAATGTAAAATGTAAATAGACAATGTGTGTGTGTGTGTGTGTGTGTGTGTCGTCCAGGTATACATTACATTGTGGGGACCAAATGTCTCAGGTAAAAACCTGTTATTTTGACATTGTGGGGACCATTTTTTTGGTCAACACATGGGTAAATTCAATTTTATAAAAAATTGTGACTGCAAATGCCGAAAGATTTGGTTTGGTTACTTATGGTTAAGGTTAGGGCTGGGTAGGGGTTAAGGTTGTCATTCTTGGGATTAGGGCTATGCCCATAGAAATGAATGGACGGTCCCCACAAACATATACAAACCTGTGTGTGTGTTTGTGTGCGTGTGTGTGTGTGTGTGTGTGTGTGTGGGAGTGTAGGGTAGGGTGGGGGTTGGGGATTACAGGAAGATACCTGTAATTCCTATGCCTGTAATTTCCTTTACACATAAAGTGCTTTACGGTAGGTATCATACAGACTTCCATATATGGATATTAAATATATGCCATATAAGGACGCCACACATATATATGGACTGCCATGTCCCCTGCCTATCCCCTACCATATATGGACTATACATATATGGGTATAAAATGGACAAACAACAGGCATGTGATTCCATTGACAGGTCCCAGACTTTTGAGGTATGTTTGCTCTGAGCTCAGGTTTTGCATCAGTGCTGGATATAGAATTCTGTTGCATTTTTTCGCTGCTACATAGCATTCTGTTACCAACTCACATGTGTGACTGACACCCCTGTAATCCTTCCGGCCAAATTCCGGAGCGTTCTTTCCCAGTGCCGGGTCAGGATGATTTAACACCCAGGTCAATATGCCATCGCTGAGCCAGACCACACTGGCTTAATCCGATACTCATTTGCCCATTAAAGCCACGTGGATTCGCATCTGAATGATTGCTTTTTGATCCCTTTTGCCTGTTTGTGCTCCAGGCATATTATTTATTTATTTCGATGTGTCAGGTTTTAAGGCGCGGCTGAATTTGTTCCGTCTGAGATGTTTTTGGCGTTGATTTTTTCCCCCTACAATGCTATTCAAACAAAGATAGAGGCAGCCACTGGTAAACCAGGCTGAGCAGATTAAGCACTAATATTTCTTAACATGTAGATGCTTGGAAATCTCTACCTTGATAATGAATGCAAGTAGCCAGAGGCCAAGCCAGCTGTCAGCTATGGCAAGAATCTGAGCCTCTCTCCAGGGGGTAACCCCCTCCCCCATCGCCCACAGATTCCTTTGCAGTTGTGAACAAATCTGTCGGGTCGGTCATGAATCCGTCAAGGGCAGAATCAGTCATTCTCACAACCAATCTTTGTTTCCTGCAATGAGGAGCTGGAGGAATCTGTTTTTTTTTCCCCTGAATTTCTGGCTCCCTCTTCACTGGTTTCATCTCAGAGGGGATATAAATGTATGACTTCTGTACATATTTGTACGTGGAAATGCATTTTTGCCATTGTTAGAGATAGAAACGGTAAGTTGTCATGTGATGATAACCATGAGAATGACGATTGTCGATGTTGATGATGAGGGTTGAAGGCTAATTCTCATTTATGAGGAGGACAGTCACCCCACAGAATAACTGCTGAGAAAGCCAGCAGAGTTGTACGTATGTAATTTTAAATTTCAGATTTATGATGTGAAATACGTACATATAGTGTGCATAAGTAATACTTGAGTGGAAATTAGTGAGAGAATATTTTAAAATGGATTTGAGAAAGCACTTCTTTACACAGCGTGTAGTTAGAGTATGGAATAGTCTTCCTGTTAGTGTAGCGGAAGCTAAAACCCTGGGTTCCTTTAAATCAGAGCTAGATAAGATTTTAACACCTCTGAGCTATTAGTTAAGTTCTCCCCAAACAGGTCTGATGGGCCGAATGGCCTCCTCTCGTTTGTCAATTTCTTATGTTTCGTTTGTAATGCCACAAACTATCTTGCGAACTAATTGAATGAAAGCAAATGCCTCCTATTAGTCATTGTATGCAACAATGCAAACTTTCTAAATATTTTCTTCATGGAAAAATAAATACTACCTCTGACTCTCTGTGCTACATGTTGTGAGATGGACCTTCTAAAACCTTCGAGATGCTGCAGTGTCAGCAAAACATCTATAGCTGATCTATAAAAACACCCCAAGGCCTTGAAATGCCAAAGAAATTAAACACAAAAGAGAGATGAAATAAAACGAAACAGTATTTTTTTGTTTCAGAAAGGCAAATTAAAACCATGCTCTGGCAACAGAGCTCATTACAATGATTACAGAAAAAAGTCACCTTCTTGATCTGATTGCTTTGTACGTCCTCAATAAAATCAATTCTCAAGGTTTCAGTTTCATCCGTTAATTAAAAGAGCTTCTCTGTGTAACACCGACTCGACTTGCATTGATTGATACCTAATTTAGTAATCAAGGGAGCGGGTGCACAACGCAGAGGCAGCAGATATGAAAAATGGATACAGCAGCAGAAACAATGGCTGCAAAGGCTTAAATGAAGTAGCCTTGCTGTTAAAATGACAGATGATCCCTAACATGTCACCTTTCAAGCATTGCATGACCTTGACAAGCTTAAATGCATCTCAGAATGCCATCAAACTGTAGTATATTCATAATTTTACAGCCCGTTAAGATACTGTTATCCTGTAATTGCATAGGTGGCATATCTGTAATGATTTACATATAACTTCTTTATTTAACTAATCTTTGAATGACTTTTGGCTGCAAAATTACTAACGAAGTACTAATAGTATTTCAATATCCATACATCTTCAGAAAAAATAGATGGTTCCATTTCAAATATATGTAATATATCTTGAAATTACTTACAAATATTCCAATTTCTTAAAATACTTTTAAACATTTCTTAAATTCATTTAAATAAATTCCAAATATCTTTTTCAGAGGTTTTGGAATATTGTGAAATGAATTCTGTATTATGTGTATATGCAAATGATCACTGAAATATAGTTTAGCTTGCTGTGGAATCTATGCATCATGTTATTTACTGAATACACTAAAATGTTGTTCACTAGCATTCTTGAGTGTTTCTCATTGTGCTGTATTATCTCATTTTTCACCAATTAAATGACTATTCACTCTGCTTGTATGTATTACTTGCTTTGGTTGTAAAATATTGGTGTTGGGGGATATTGGCAAACATGGACACATGGACTTTCATATCATTTACAGTATCCATGTTCTATAACCTCTTACCCAGTGTTGGGTTATGGCATGCTATCTCAGGATGCACAGGGCACTTCTGTATGTGAGGCAGCTGTGTTTAGGTAGACATGCTTAGATACGGTCTGTGAGAAGCTCCATGTGTCAGGCAGACATGTTTAAACAGTATGTGAGGAGGTCTGTGCATCAGGCAGACATGTTTAGACACACACTCTGTGAGGAGGGAGGAGGTCCGTGTGTCAGGTAGACAGGTTTGAACACAATCTGTGAGGAGGTCTGTGTGTCAGGCAGACAAGGTTGGACACACAGTCTGTGAGGAGGTCTGTGTGACAGGTAGATGGGTTTAGATAGTCTGTGAGGAGGTCTGTGTGTCAAGCAGATGGGATTAGATACACAGTATGTCAGCTGTCCAGTTAGCGTGCTACACACATCATCAGCTGTGCCCCATGGGTTTGTGGGGTCAAGCTGTGTAAAGGAGGCCTTTACATGGGGGGGGGGGGTCCTTATCTAAAAACAAATGCATAAAATGAATATTGAGTGAATTAACCACAGGGTTTGCAGGTCTAGTTTCACAGAGTAATGTGTTTATTGATGCACAAACCCGAAATGGCTCTGTTTATGGCTGCTAGGTGTGGGAATTTAAGCACACATTATTATGCTTTACAAATAAAACGCCTCTAAAGGCTTTGAGTTACCACCCTTGCTCAAATGTCTTTTACTTTTTATGCTTTTATGACCTAGCATTTTATCATTACTATAGAGGAATATTGCTGGTTTAATTTCTTTTAACACTGACTATAAATTTAAAGTTTTTTCACTTTCTTTGAAATATGTCAGTAAATATGAATCTTCACTATGGGTTACAATGTTATATTTGGTAGAATTGTTATGGTGCTCTTTTGTGTTTAAATACGAGTCAATGTTAGCATGCAGGCCAGGTTGCAGCAAGGTAGGGGTCAAACTGAACAATTTTAAAATTAGGCAAAGTAGCCACAATTATAAAAAAGTTCAAACTTTCATCTGGGATAACATGGTGAAATAACTAGGGCACACTGAGGCACATAAGGCTCCAGTCATCTATCATAAAGGTGAAGATGCTCTCAGATTTAAGCCTTGTGTGTGACGGTTATCAATCCACATGTCCAGATCATCTGAGTTGCTCATAAATTACTGTTGCTTACTGCTGCTCAGATGTACTGAGAAATAACTCTTCATTATCAGGACTGTGTCAGCGGCATCTGATTCCCAGCGCTCCACAGAAAATCTTTTCATTCTTTATCAGCAGAAATATATCTGAGCACCAGGAATTTATTTTAATATTGCCATCCACAGTATCTCTGCTACGATGCTAACAAGAAATCTACATCCAGGGTGTCTCTGCCGCGGTGCTGACAGGAGGCCTCCATCTATGGTATCTCTGCTAAGATGCTAACAGGAGATCTCCATCCACAGGGCCACGGTGTTAACAGGAGATCTCCATCCACAGGGCCACGGTGCTAACAGGAGATCTCCATCCACAGGGCCACGGTGCTAACAGGAGATCTCCATCCGTGATGTCACAGCGCTAACAGGAGATCTCCATCCGTGATGTCACAGCGCTAACAGGAGATCTCCATCCGTGATGTCACAGCGCTAACAGG
>JABJVO010000062.1:27431967-27452524 GCA_026770805.1 Boulengeromyrus knoepffleri | reverse complement strand
CAACAGGTGGCTGCCCTTCGCGGACAACTTACTCTGCAAAGAGCAAGTTGAGGGAGGCGTAAAAACAATTTCCCCACAGGGATCAATAAAGTATCAATTATTTATTATTATTATTATTATTATTATTGTCCTGAGAAAGAATGAAATCTTTGGCGAACTCAGCAATGCAAAATGGCCTGGACGTCCACGGATGACAACAGTGGTGGATGATCGCAAGATGCAAGCCACTCATAAACCTTAAGAATAGAAAGGCTAGATTGGACTTTGCAAAAAAACATCTAAAACAGTCAGCACAGTTCTGGAAAAGCATTCTTTGGACAGATGAAACCAAGATCAACCTGTATCAGAATGATGGAAAGAAAAAAGTATGGAGAAGGGCGGGAACAGCTTATGAGCCAAAGAACACGTCATCATCTATAAAACATGGTGGAGGCAGTGTGATGGCTTGGGTGTGCATGGCTGCCAGTGGCACTGGGTCTTTCGTGTTTCTTGATGATGTGACACAGGATGGAAGCAGCCGAATGAATGCCGAGGTGTTCAGAGACATCATATCTGCTCAAATCCAGCCAAACTGATTGGGCGGCGTTTCATAATACAGATGGACAATGACCCAAAACGCACAGCAAAAGCAAGAAGTGGAATATTCTCGAATGGCCAAGTAGTCACCTGATCTCAACCCCATTGAGCATGCATTTCACTTGCTAAAGACTAAACTACAGACTGAAAGACCCTCAAACAAACAGCAACAGAAAGCTGCTGCAGTAAGGGCCTGGCAGAGCATTAAAAAGGAGGAAACCCAGCGTCTGGTCATGTCCATGAGTTCAAGATTTCAGGCAGTCATTGCCTGCAAAGGGGTTTCAACTAAGTGTTAGAATTGAACATTTTATTTGCAGTTATATTAATTTGTCCAATTTCTTATGAGCCCCTGAAAGGAGGGGATTGTGTAGAAAAATTACTTTAGTTCCCCACATTTTTATGCAATGTTTTTGTTCTACCCACTAAATTAAAGCTGAAAATCTGCACTTCAACTGCATCTGACTTGTTTCTTTTAAAATTTATTGTGGTAATGTACAGAACTTGCAGAAAAATTGCAAAACTTTGTCTCTGTCCAAATATTTATGGTCCTGACTGTAGTACTCAATCCATCCATCCATCCATCCATCCATCCATCAGTCACCAATCTGATGCAGTGCTGCTTCCTAAGGTCCTGCACTTCTACCCAGTGTTATTATAGTTTTGATCTTTTAATTTAGTCTTAATTTGATATTATTTTCATTTTCATTTGAAATCCAGTTTAGATTTAGTTTGCAGCGTGGCTGTATTATTCCTAGTGATAGACTGAATGTTATAGAGCTATTTTATGCGTTTTATCTTTAGAGAATCCTTTATAAATACACAGTGTACTATATACTAATGTCCTCAGAATGGGCAAAACATGTTCCAGGTACAAATAATGGGAATTAAAGATAAACAAATGATTACTTTAGCTACGTGGTAAAGGAAAGTATTTAAAAACCGTAAAGGAAAGTAATTAATGTTTATTTCAGTTAGTTTTGGGGGCCATATTTATAGTTTTTGTTTAGTTATATATTTTTAGTTCTATTTTTGTACCTTATTTTATTTCATGGGGGTGCAGTGGTTTGCACTGTTGCCTCGCACGTCTGGGCCCAGGGTTCTGATCTCCGCCAGGGTTCCATGTGTGTGGAGTTTGCATGTTCTCCCCGTGTCATCGTGGGGTCTCCTCCAGGCACTCCGGTTTCCTCCTAAAAACATGCTGAGGTTAATTGAAGTTACCAAAATTGCCTGTAGGAGTGCATGTGTGTGTGAGTGGTGTGTGAGTGTGCCCTGTGGTGGGTTGGCGCACCATCAGCCTCGTGCCTGTAGCCTCCGGGATAGCCCACCATCTCCCCCCCCTCCCCACCCCGGTATCCTAAATAGGACAAGCGGTTACAGAAAATGGATGGATCGATTTTATTTGAATCTATGGAAATGTTTTCTTTTAGTTTTCATTAATGATAATAACCTCGGCACTGCCTGATAAAATATCCATGTTCTTCCCGTTTGATATTGTGATTCATGGGGTCCTTTTGATAATTACAGATTCTACAGGCTGCCATTCAGAACAAACACACCTGCTGGACCAACGGAGGACTCGCGTTCAGCAGTGGCTGATCACATGGACCTCATCATCTGAAGAGTCAATTCCCTTAAGTTGTCTGGGAGTTGACAGCTTTATTAATTTGTAATTTATGTGCCGTCCGTCATGGCGGCTCAGATGTATGATTCAGAGGCCTGTGGAAGTCAAGCCCAGGCCTCCGTCTCTTCGGCGAATGCGTGTTTCTGAGGTGCTTCTATTTTGAATTATTTTTTTTACTCCTAGTCATGTCTGAGCTTGTTGACTCAGGTGTAGGATGGTGCTGACTGGCATGCCAAAGAATACAGAGGAGGTGGTCTTGGCACAGCCTGAGATTCCACATTCTGGGGGGGGGTCTTTGATGAGCTCCAGCTGGGTGGGACGGCAGCAATATTTGGGCTCCGCAGAGGAGCTGTTCTCCTTCTCCGGGGGGGAGAGAAGCACCCCCACATACCACTATTCAACACAACCATTTCCCCCCATCCCACTGCTTTTCCGTGCGTTATATTTACATTCAACATTACTTTATTACATCGCGGCTGTTTTGCACATTATTTTGATCTATGATATTATTATCGCTGTTGTTGCATGAAGCAGAGAATGAATTTAAGAAATGTTAGAGAGTAAACTTAATGTCCATGTTGTAAAACTCTTAAAATGTTCATTTAAAAATGTATACATACTTTAATTGGCGTCCGATCTATTAAACTCCCTGTAGTTCAAAATGTTGAAAACCGGCGTATCATTGCTGCCCCCTTTTGTCCGGATACAGAAGAAAAAAACCCATAAACATCGACGTAAGTGAAAGCTCTCACTCCTGGCAATTAAGTGTTTCACTTGATTATATTTCATTATATGCAAATAAATACTTTGTTGTTAGTTTTTTACGTTCCTTTAAATGTGCCGTTATAGCAGCAATAGAATAATACACAAAAAGCAATACAAGCGGACGTTATATGCGCCACAAACTTACATAAGAAAAGGCAAAACCCCCCCGCCCCCGCTTGCTTTAGTGAGCTGACTAACAGGACACCCCAAGGCGGTTCACATATATTATAAAGCAGCTGTCTTCCTGTCTTTTGTTTGTGTCTTGCATAAAATATATCCATTGAAGAAACACGTTTAATGTCTTCACATCTGTAGACCTATTATCTATGGAATCCAAGAATCTCGATATTTATAAACTAAATTTGTTGCAAAGATTAATATATGTTTTTATATCGGTGTTAAAATTTTAATTAGATAGTGCGCTGTTATTAAAAGAATTGTTTAAACTTAATGCTATATAAGAAGAGAGACAACAATCTCAGTACTTAAGAACAAACTACTCGACATTTGTCCATTAATATTTTTAAGAAATGTTTTTTTATAATATAATTTTCTAGATTTTTATCTGTGTTAAAATCCCTGCTTATACCTAATGTCATTCAGGTATTCAGCGGGACGTATTGTTCTTCTCTGCCTCTAGGGGTCTCCAGAGAACCTTTAAATCTCTAAAATACCCCAACGCAAAAGGCGAAGACCCGAAAGCAAGTCGTGGAATTTAATAACAAATTGTTTATTCAACTGTACAACATCACTGAAAGGCTTTAGATGAACTACTACAGCACTTCAAGAATGTTTGGAAACCAGTAAGAGGACCCCTGGTTATAAAGCTTAGCAAAACGAAGTGTTCTGGTTTTATGCACACTGACGATTATTTTAAAATAGATGTAGTTACCTTAGACATATTGACTTTGGAAAATTTGTTTAAACTGTACAATATAGAGAAACAAAATGTGCTGCTAATTGATGTTAAAATGCTGCTTGTCTGCACACAAAAAGAGGATTTGAGATATTTTAATAGTTGCAACTGGGATGCTCCTTGGTATAAATTTAGGCCATAGAAAATGACACCCTACAGCTGTACTTTTACAAAGAACGGCCAATGTGTTACTGCCACACACACACACACACACACACACACACACACACACACACACACACACACACACACACACACACAATGTCTTGCTTCCTATCCACCTGGCTGGAGGGCTGTACGGGGTCTTCAGCTCTCGGCACCTCGCACAAAGGGGAGATAATGGCCTTGTTTGGAGTAGGCATCACCAGAGTGACCTGCCGAGCAGAGTAAACAGCACACCCCTCCCCCTCAGCCTGTGGGGGGAGCAGAGGAACAAAAGGTTGCCTGAGAGGGAGTAGCGAGTGGGGGGGGGGGGCAACAGCTCTCCACAGGAAGGTTTCTTAAAACCTGACTGTGGAATGAGTTCTTTCACTCCTCCTCAGGTGCTCAAGGGCTGAGTGGGGGGTATAAAATGGGATCGGGGGGGGGGAGGTCAGGACGGGACTCTTTTGTCCTGTGCCTGCATATCTTATGGGCTTCTATTCTTCTCAGTCCCCTGAAAGAGCACCGCAGGATCTCCGCAGGTTTCGAATTGTGTCGCTATGCGTGTGTCTTGCTGAGAACCTTTTACTCCATAACACTTAAATAAGATTTAGTGCATAACATTTAGTGATCCACACGCAGCAACACCTTGTGCTTATTGTTTTGTACACTATTGTGTCTCTCATAACTCAAAAGCATTAATTAATCACAGAACAGAGGCCTTTATTACTGTTTTCACTGTCTACCCGTTATACAGCAAACTGCAGCCTCGAGCTTCCCTGTTTCTCATTAATGAAGGGCCTCTTCCTTTTTTACTTTATAGGACTTCAGTCCTGCTTCTAGGTGCCTGATATGGACTGTCCTAACAGTGCACTTCACACCTGCACTTAATGTTTCTCTCTCTCCGCATTAGAAAGTTGCCCTTTACCTGACTGGTTTCTGGTCGTTCCCAGTGTCTCCCGCTTCACCTCATTCTTGTGTACTGCTGTCTTTCGAAATATTGAACCTGGAAACAACCTGCTGCTCAGCATAGCCTTTAAAAATATAGTGTGTTCTCTTAATTTTTTCCATATATGTATGTGATGTGTTATCCATTATGTATTTTACCATGTATTTTACATGCATATTTACCATATGAGCACTTGCATATTCAAGGATAAACCTGATGACAACATTTTTTTAGACTTCCTACTTGATTTTTATTTATGACTCAAACTACTTTCCCATAAATTTGATGTGTTTTTTACTCTGCAAACCTAATCTGCATGCTTGTCAGTTGGCCAAAATGAATGACCGGAAATGTTTTGCTAAGAGGAAAAGTCTTTAAATGGTATTTTGGTCCTTAACGTTCAAACATCTGCTCTGTCTTTTCCCCTCTCAACCTAAATAATTGTGTTTTTGCTATGTGTCGTATTACTTTCAGACAAAGCTCTTCAGTATCCTGTTCTAAATTTATTGTAAGATAAGAGAACAGGTAACAAAAATGGCTATTCATCATTTTCAGGTTCTTATTTTGAAGTTAATTAGTATTTTAATATTTTTTCAAGCTATTTTCAAAAAGCAATACTGAAAATAGGCTCTGCTTGATGAATGATATATGTATATATTAACACATATATGTTAGTCACATATTCTATGAGTTTCTTTAAATTTTAAAACCTCCAATTTCTTAAAGTGACTTGCTAATTGAAAAATCAGGAAGAACCTTGATGACTTATACATAACTTTTGTTATATGGCTTTAAATTGCAAGGGGGCACCACACTGTTTCCAAATGACTTGTCACCGTGAATTAAGAAAAAAATGTGACGTAGATAAAAGAGTGAAGCGAACCAGCAGCCTGTTGCAGACGCCTTTGGGCTCTGAGTGTTAGTGAAAGTGGTCAGAGGCTTTGTAACACATTTGAAGAAATCCTGACACAGACTTGAAGAGAAGAGGGAAAGCAAACATCTGTTTGGCAGCTTCGAGCCGACTCAGCACTGGAAAGACAAGAACGCCAGGGACAATGAGCATTTGACGCGTTCGCTCATGGCACCATAAGTAGAACCATGTGGATTGGGGAGGAGACAAGGGGAGGTATAAAACTTCTGTTAAATCTATTGAATCGACCCTCCAGGTCCTTGCTCTTGATGTATGATGTGGTGGTGGTGGGGGTGGGGTGGGGGGGTTCTCTGTCAGGTGACTCCTCCCCCCCAAGGAACCACGTTCTCTTATATTCTGGAAAAGTCTATTTGCAACTTGCTGGCTTCTCCACTTCCTGCGTGTGTTTTTGTGTGATGTCCAGAAACGGGGTTCATCACCTGGCTCGTGCAGTTCTGTCAGCCATGCCTGATGCTAAGAGAGGCGCAGTCATGCAATTGGGGAGCTTTGAGTGAAGCAGCCTCAGTGTAACAGTGTAAATTACGGATTTGTGTGGCCTGCTTTTGTAATGACAAGCAGCTGGGGTTGGCGGATACATCCCTAGCTGTCGGATTCTCCAAGGTGTTTTGTGGTTCAGCTTGCCTGTCTCTGGCCTCACACAACACTGCAGAAATCTTAGTCAGCTGAGAAATTCCCCAAAGAGAAGAAACTTCACTTTCGCCGTCTGAGTGTGGCACATCAGTGTTGGTTTAGAGAATTGGAAGAATAATGTGTCAAAGCTAGTAACTGAAGAAGCCCTTACTTAAAGATTCCTACCTTTTTTACGACTGCCAGTAAGAAAAGCCATGAAATGAAACTACGAATATTTCTCTGAAGAATATGAATCGAACTGAGTAAGGCATTTCACACTTTGATCCAGGGAGGGGGGCGGAGGCTAGGGTGGGTCAGTCTACACAGGGAATTGGGCAGGAAGACACGATAAGAGGAGAAATTTAAAAAAAATGACAAACAGCTGAGGGACAGTGAGTAGTTCCGTACAGTGAGAAGATGCCTTTGCATCCTTCTGGTCCCGCCCACAAGCTGATACCGCCAGAGAGGGCTAATCTGCGCAAACTGTTTTAACAGCTGTTGCTCTTTATCGGTGCGACTGACTCCCCTATCTGATTTCTCCCGGCAGGGGGGAGCTTCTTTCTGTGTGCGGGACACAGTGAGGGTTAAGCTGGAAGCTCCAGCTGAAGAATGCATCCCAGTGTCCCTGAACCCAGACTCTCCTCTAGTTGTCTGGTTTTTGAAATAAACCTTTGGTCTAATGCTTTTCTCATGCAGCAAAGATTCCATTCAACATTTTCTGTCAGAGAATTTGATGAGTCATAATTTTTTTCAAAGCCCACTTAATTCTTTTTAGCATTCATTTAATTGTCTCGCACTGGTGAAATATGAATGAATTTAAGAATGGGTGTAATATAATGTGTTGTTTGTCGCTTCACACCTGTTCTTCCCTTGTCACGTGGGTGTCCTACAGTTAATATGGTGTCCTCCCTGTTTCATAGACATGCAGCTAGACTAAGTGATATCTCTAAACACTCTGTAGTTTGAGCCCTGCAGTCGTCACCTGCTTAAGGTGCACCTCTGTCTTGTGCCCTATGTCACCTGGCATAGGGTCCAGCTGTCTGACAAACATTATAAGGACACATATGTGGAAATTTGGAAGATGGATGGATGGATGGATGTTGTTTGTCCCCATGAACCTGTACTGGATTAGCAGTTGGAAGATGGGCAAATGGGTTTTTGGTTGTGAATTCAAGTTTAATAAGTACAGAGAGAATTTTATATATACAGTACTGTGCAAAAGTCTTAGGCAGTCAAAGAAAACATTTGAAGCTATTTATCTGGGTAGTATGTGTACATTCGCTCAGGAAAAAAATGTACAATTCAACATTAAAACATCTGCAAATGAACAGTGACACAACAGACACTAACAACAATTTTTCATCATCACCACCTGTGGCCCCGGCGGGGGCATAGGCCGTCAGAACAACAATTTTTACTGTTCTCTAAAAAGTTACTGATTGCTTGAAGAACAACAGTTCTTAAGCCTCTCCTCTGGGACCTCAGTCACTCCATGTACACCACCAGCTCAGTTAATTAATTAATTCAATTTGTTTAACACTCAATGAGGTATTTATTCGCCATACATAGTAAACTAGTGGTTGAGTCAAAAAATACACGGGTGTATTGGACGGCTGGTGCAAACCCTGACATGACTTTAGGGGATGCTTTGAAATGGCTAAATCGATACACTTTGACAGACATAATATCATAGTTTTACACCAACATGAAGATCATTTAAACATCATTTTCTTTTCCTGCCTAAGACTTTAGCACAGTACTGTATATTTTTGCATTTAAGTTCGTGTTCATTGTACGACCCTCCCTATTTAAGTACCATAAATATTAAAAGCTGTAAAGTATAATTGCTTCATAGATCATGGTTGTTTTAATGTTAGTTGTTTTAATGTATTTTTTACTGTAAAGCTTCACAAGGCCCCATGTCTGAGAAGCCATCAGCTAACAGGCAGCCTGTCCTGACTTGTGGTCCTGACCTCATGACATGCTGGCGTATCCGGCTCGCGCCGTGCGTCCTGACGCTGCTCGCGCATCCTTGGGAAAAGGCGGAAAAGAAGAAGTTCCGGAAAAGTCTACATTCCTACCCGATAAGTACAGGATGCCCTGAAGCAGGTTCCATGCACTTCACTGCACCTGCATTTGTGGGGAACACAAGTCCAAACACCATGATGCAAATTGACTTACGGGGACCAGGGGTAGAGGAGGAGTATCATGCGGGGCGGGGGGGGCAGTTTGACAGTGGGTCCTCCCCTGCAGCCCATGGTTCTGAGCTGACAGCAAAACAGACTCACCACCACGCATTGCTGATAATGAGCAGACCTTTTATTACCAGAGAACAGTGTTGCAATAAAATACATCACCAAGGGAAATTTGTGTGTGTGTGTGTGTGTGTGTGAGGGTATGTCTCTGAATCTGTCATGCTTATGATTTTTTTTCTATCAGTTTTTTAAAACAAGAAAATGTTTCATATGGGTCTGCCCAGCAATTTCCAGCACGTGCCTCGCGCTTTTGCAAAATGTCAACAACCTAGCAAACAATTTTTCATTTTAGGGATGTTTACGGATCGGTACGATTAAGAAATGGAAACGGTCGAAGCATCCAGTTTTCCTAATGATTCCAGAACCTTATCCCACTACTACAACTAAAAATAATAAAGCAGGAAAAAAATAAAGGACTTGGTAGACCAGCAGGAAACACTTTGACTTTGCAGCTCCAAGGCCGCAGGCTTAAGGCTGGAAAGTCTGTTTGCAGTATAAACATATAGCACTTTGATTATGTTTATTATCTATATTATCAGTACAAATAATGTTTTTATTATAAATCAATATTTAACATTTTAACATTGATTATGTTAAAATGATGTTCGGGTAATAAAGTTATACTAATGTTGACAGCCTTTGTTAAAATGTAAAACATAGAAATAACGTTCCATTAATGTTACAGTAGGAACGTTCTCTGCCAACTTTGAGAAGACCTTTACATAACATTCTTTTCTCCTGTACCAAAATGGCTGAAGACATTGTTTTTCACTATCAAGGAGAAAGTCTGAGTAACTATGCTGAATAACCAAGCTGACAAGGGCCATATTCAGTCAGCATTCTGGTCAAATCAGGCGTTAATGGCACACTTTCGGAAAAGAATGGATCTGTGGGATGCAGTTCGTTCTCTTCCGTCAATCGAATAAACTGACCAGTCGGACTTGGGTTTGCAAATTCATTTCACGACATGATCATGGTGCTACAGCTAAATCCTGCCTGACTTCATGTTCCTTTGCCTTTATCAAGATGCAAGGAAGTGGAGGAATTATCAAACGCAGGAAGGTACTATTTTTTAATGTTTAGCATCTTCTGCCGCTCATTCTATCCATATTTTTGCACCTATTTTTTCTCCATTTATGTAACAGCTAAATAGCTCGTTCACCAGTGACTGTATATCATGACTTTTTTGAGTGACAATAGATGATGCCTGTACAGAAAACTGTGAAATTCTCTAAATAATTTTTTTTTGTTATTTTAACTAAAAAAAAACTTACTAGGCAGGTTACTTCTGACATATCGATATTTGTATTGTGATGTTTTTCTAACAACATTTATGAAAATGTGCGAATGGTGGCCCTTCAGGGGCCCCCTGCTGCGATGGGCCCCAAAGGCAGATTCCCCTCTGCCTCGGCTACTGACAGTGAGCAAAGAAAGCAGTGAATAGATGTTGAAAAAAGACACTATTCTGAAGCTGTGTTCTGAAACGTGTGCAACATGTCACCCATATGAAATATTTATCCGACACCTGTGAAAGGAGTCAGCTGCGAGGCTGGTGGGTTACAGGAAACGCTCATTAGCGGCCACTCGGCCGGCCTCCGCCGATACATCCCCGTGTAAATTATGTAATAAGCATCTCCAGTCGCTGAGTCCCCAGGCTTCAAGCCATCGCACCACAAACCGGCACCTCTGTCGCCTCACATTCCCTGCCTGTGGCCTCCCCTCGTTTCCAACTTTTGTACGCCATTCATCAGACCCGCCACTGTCAGGATGAATTCCCTAATGACCCTGTATGTGTGACCATGTCCAGCATGCATTCTAAGAACCCGTTAAACATCCCAGTATTGTATGTGTAAAATCTCAATAATGAGAGCCCCATCTAATCAATTTAAAATGTAAAAGGTTCAAGTGTTCATTTTAGGACAACTTTTATGGTTGCCACAAATTTATCCCACAATGTGGAGACAAAATGGATTCCTGACTGTACAGTCATTGGGTGTCTTGGCATTTAGTTAAAATAGAAGTCAGGTGTGGGACAGATCAGACAGGTTTCTAAAGCATGGCTACTTGTGGACATTCAGATAAAGAATAAACTCTTGACCAACTCTGCTCATTCCCAGAAGGAGGAATACTGGCATGAATGGCACATCTGAATGAGAGTGGGGTTATCTGTGACCCCCCCGCTTGAATTTGTCCTGTTTTCCTGGGCTAATCTCTTATGCAGGCATCGTTTTAATGCCTTCAGCAGAACTTCTCTCAGGTTTTGCTCAGCGGTTTTTCAACATGAGTAACTGGGCCCCTGATAGATTAACGCTTAAAAAATCCCTTTACCTTGCTAAAATGCAGGAAAATATGACCTAAACTGAAATATAAGCAGGTTTCTGGGCCTGGAGAAGTTTCTTCTGTGGCTGATGTCATCTCTGCCTCGTTTGAAGGAAAGGAATCCTGAAATAGAACTGATAGAGTAGTTGTTAATGTAATGAAAGCATGGATTCCCTATTAACATAAGAGATAATTCTGCATGGTTTAACTGGTACTGATGACGACTGTTAGGAAAAAAGGACTAAAAAAATCTAAAAATTGTACATATTCTTACCCTACCCTGAACCCCACCCCACTTAACTGGACACTGAATTAAAAGTGGGGCACAAATCCAATTAACAAATCAGTGAAAATTAGGCCTGTGATAACGTGTTGCTTTGGGCAATGTTTGTGTGTCATTAAACCTTGCTGGATGTAGGGGCGGGGCCTAAAGTAATGCTCACGGTTGTGCCCTGGTAACCATAGTGACAAGCCATAGCGACAAGGATGCAACTAAAAATGCAAGTTCGAGAGATGACTGTCACGCTTCAGGAACAGGCGAGTCGGGAAGCAGGCAAGTGGAGCCAAACTTACGGGGAACAGGGGGTTTATTTAGGGCAGACTGGCGACGAACAGCAAACAGCACGACACTACAATGACAGAACTGGGGAAGATTGACTGAGACTCGGACTAAATACACAAGACAAGCTGAGGGCAACGAGCAACAGGTGAGAACAATCAGGCAGAAACAGGAGGTAACGAGGTGGGCGTGGCACACACGAGGATCGGACGGAGCTGGACGTGACAATGACAAGATTTGCAATATATGCCTGTTCAAAGAAAGGCTGCCAGGAGAGAATTGCTTTTTACTCATGATCAGTAATTATTTTGATTTGAGTAATTGTGTGATTCATTCAGTGGATGATCAAACTGATTAGTTAAATATTCCGATGGCTCCCAAGTTTATTGACTGATGCTGAATTACCTGGGCCTATCACACTCAACATACTTGAGTGTTTTATCCCATGAATCCATTTTTTTCAGGTGAAAAATGAAATAAATTCATGTTAAATAACAAATGCATCTTTCAATGCTATTGTGACATCCAGTTGTATGTCCTATTCTGTAATTTCTATAAAACGGCTTCATGGAGTTCAGCATTGTGTTCATCAGCTAAAACATTCAAAATCACTGTCAGACACTTTCCTTCCAGTTTTGTAATCAGATGATTATGAGATATATTAAAAGACTGGCAGCTTATGAGACTCCAGTTTTCACCAGTTTTTACAACTAACACGAGTATTGTTCATAGGATTACATGGTAAATGCATAAAGATGTAACAGAACAGCACTGCTGTGTGAGATAGTGTTTTGAGGGCACAGTTTGCTGGTTTGTTTGTTTTGGGTTCAGGACCCACATTTGCACGTGGCCACATAGCTTAGGGCTGGACACAGACCACTTTTGCCCCCACTCAGACATCCATCAACAGTCACTACACACATGGACTCGTGTGTTGCCGTGACAACAAGACTCTGTTCTGCTTCTTGAATTTGTGCCAGGATTGGTTTTGCTAAAGCAAGCAGTTTTTTTTTTGTTCAAAACACGTGTGTGAGTGCCTTTTGAATGTGTTTAATGTAAAGCTCCACTCTGTATTCTTCTGTATAATACTGAAAGTTTAGTGTTAAGATGTTTTTTTTTAAGAATGATTTAAGGGCCACTTGACTTCTAATAAATAAACGATTAAGTGTTTTAGCATGAATTATTTTAAAATCTGATTTCACATGCTGGTATTTAAAGGAAATAAAATCACGATATTCATTTTTATATTTGTGATCCACTTTTTTTTTCAAAAATATGCTGAAAATTTATTATAACAACACAACGTACTTTGTTTTAACTGGAAAGTTACTTTTACGACATTTTGCAGAAACGTAGGTCTATGTTTTTAAGAAAATGACAGTACACCAAACCTAAGAAGAAACTTTTCTCAGGAGCACAAAATTTACACTAATTGCAGAATCGTCAGGGTGCACGCCAGCACAAAGATCTTTATCATTTGTAAATTCACGTATTTCTAATACTAATGCATAAAGTACACAGCCTTCTACAGTGCTTCTACCCCTTGCACAGACTTTAGGTGAATATTTTATACACTCTGAGTTTTTGCTTGCCAATGCTTGCCAAGGGACCATGTTTATACTGGCTAAAAAATACCTGCAGCTAGGGAGCCTGAGAGAACATTTTTATTGCTGTTACTATTCTGAGTATAATGATTGGCATTCAGCCATCATGAGTATTAACTTGGAAAAGTAGATTTACCAAGTAATCTTCATTCCCATATCCATAGAATCTGACTAGATTTGGTCCATTTATTTTTGTGTTTTGTTACACTGAAACTCTCCCCCAATGGGGCCCAGAATCTGATATGTTTAATTGGTCCATAGTTTGGGGCGTAGGTCATAAGACTAAGAAATAATCCGTCATTAAAGGCTGCCAAAGACAACTGCGCAGAAGCATGAAAATACACTTCTGCTCACCGTGGAATGCGAAGATGTAAATGTCTCAACTGCATGGAACATTTTCAGTAAAGAAATTAAAACTATTAGAAAAAAACAAGAAGAAAGAACTTTGCACGTTATGATCAACAGGCTATGTCAAAAATCTGTTATTGAGAATTCACACAGGGGTTGTAGTGTGTGTGTGTGTGTTTGTGTGTGTGGATTAGATTTATATTACATTGTAGGGACCAAATGTCCCCCACGATGTAATAAAAACCGGTTCTTTTTTTTACATTGTGGGGACCATTTTTCAGGTCCCCACAAAGATCTGTGAATGCAATCAAAAAAGTAAAAATGCAAAAGTGTCGTATTTTCTGTGGTTACTTATGGGTAAGGTTAGGGCTGGGTAGGGGTTAAGGTCATCATGTTGGGATTAGAGTTTTCCCCATAGATATGAATGGAGAGTCCTCACAAAGATATAATTACAAACATGTGCATATGTGTGTGTGTGTGTTTGTGTAATATTTATACAGAAATTAAAGAAAACAAAGAAATTCCTTAATACATTTAATTTGTAAAATGACTGAAATCTTCTCCGCTTTCACACCAATGTCTCCTATAGTTTGTGACACTAATAATATTGTAATATAAAATTATATCATATAATAATCACAGTAGATACGCATGGCTTATGGCGTTGTTAAGCAAATAGTTTTTGAGTTTACATAGTTTTATTAACTGCTTAGCTTCTGTTTAAGACATATATTTCACTAAACTTTGTATCTCTCTATTTTAGATTTGCATTAGATTTAGAAATATATTTGCATGAATTTTAAATAAAAACTCTCACGGAAATTAAAGTAATCCTGTGCTTGTGTTTAAAACTTTAAAGCGTATATTACCTACCTATAAACTGGCTAATCCACAATGGAATCGTGGTGCTTGGGGAATACATTTCCCAGACACCCGCAGTGCGGGTCGCGTGTTGCATCGGCAGGGCCAATAGGAGAGCTCGCCGCAGGGTGTCTGGCATGTTACTGCCGCTGCAACAGCGACTTTCTTAACCTCAGTGCGAAAAAGTTTTCGGAGATGGGGGAATGCGGAGTGCGCTTTCTTCATTTGCACCGAATTAATGGATTAAGAGCGATTAGTTTTCGGATATAAGGATATAAAGCATTAGATAAAGTAATCCGGACAGGACTTTTAGGGCTGGAAGTTTTACTTAAAGATTGTATGATCTTTTCCCTGCGCGATTTTGTAAAGGGTTTTTGAGACTTTTGGGATTTTAGAGGTTTTCGAAAATGTCCGCGACGAAGTTTTCACTCATTGGGAAGATGTACCCCATCATTTTCGTGCTGCTTTCAGGCTTGGAATTTGCTTATGGAAATAGTGATGACAGTAAGCCGTGTCCATCTCCCTGCACATGTTTTGGAGGTTTACTTGACTGTAGTCGACAGAAGCTGAGAAAAATTCGGGATGATCTTCCTTCGTGGGTCGTTCAGCTGTAAGTCATACAATCTTTTGTTACTTTCGCACTTTCCTAACCTGTTTACAGTCGCATTCATTTAGCTGGTGGACATACGTTGAAGGATATTGATGTTGTTTCTTCTTTTCTTGTTTATATAACTGCGGCTGCGTTCGGTCCATATGTCCACATACTCTTATTTTACACAAATCTCCAAAAAAAAAATCACGTGCGTGGTTTAACACGTCTTAATTGCGACATAACGCGCATTTATTCTAAGTGGCAGTTTGAACTTGGCATAACTTAGGATATTCATATTCTGAGACTTTTCAGATATGATTAATTTAAAAATAATTAAAAATACGGGCGTCAGAAGATATAAACACGATGGACAGTATATATGGAGCTTATTTCGCGTCTTTTTTTAACCTGGGCATTTCGCAGCAGTTTTAATTGCTTTTCCACTTATTTATTTTCTGAACCGGGGGGTAGGGGGCACCACCGCACCAATTAGTTGCGGCTAATTCTGCTGAAATTCCTCTTCGGGTTGAGTTCAGATCTGAACGCTTCGCTGGACCTACAGCTTGTCGGGTCCGCAGCCCTTTATAACTGCGGGGAGTAAATGATGTTTGAGAACAGAAACACCGCTATTTTCACACTTTACAGCTTTTTCTTCAACGAAGCATCAGAATTATAGACTTTTAAATAACTCGAAATATAGCCTATGTGATCGACGCGATTCGGAAATATTTGACTTCTCAGCTAAACATTTTTTTTCTAATAAGTTATAAGTCAATAGAGAAAATCCAATCCTGCCCCGTGATAAACTTTCTTTTACATTTACATATGACATTTATTGTAATTTTATATGATTTTCGCTTTATATTGGGTGTGTAATTATTGATGTGTCCTTATGGTATTTAATTAAGATAGGCCTAATGTCCCCATCCCCCATCTCTGGCAATGTAAACAATGCAATGGAATGACCTAAATGTAAAATGGCTTTACTTAGGCGTGAACGTACAATCAGTTGCATCCGAATCAGTGGTAGGCTAATTATGGTAATTTACTTAATTTATATAGTATTACATTTATTCACGGCAAGCGCTGAGTCATTCGAAGAAGAAACTTTTTAGGGTAATTATTTTGTAAGAATGACAAAAGAAATGTTAAGGCTGCATTTGTGATGAAGATAATTATTTTTTCCAGTATTATTAATGTCCAGACACCAGTGTTTTGATCAATAAACATATTAAACACTTACATTTATTATTAGGCCTATTGTTATTTATTTTCCCAGAAAGAACCAAGTTAACACGGTTGTAGCCTATTTAATAGCTATTTGATAACCGTCTCTGGCACCATCATAATTATTATCATGTATCGGTATGATTTTGTTTATAAGACGGTTTTTAAAAGGTGCGTTCGCTTTTCGGATTATGCCGAATCTTTCTTTGTTTTAACCAAGAATGAGAGGGAAGGCAGCGGCGGGGCAGAGCCTCGATCGGCCGCGCTTCGGCAGGTCGTTCCACGCCGGGAACCTCGCGCTCCGTCGCCGTAATTGACGCTTTTTCTCGAAGCCGCGGCCGCTCGCACTGAGCTTCTCTAGCCCCACTGCCTTTCTGCTGAATAAGCAGCCGCGCAGCTCCTCATGGAAATGATTAAGCAGTCCTTGCTGGATTTGCATCTGAAACTTTTTTTTTTTTTCCCCTGAACCTCCCAAGTTTCCTTAGTGCCAGGAAAAAAATGGATCTGATAATTGGACCTGGAAGGGAATCCAATTCCATTTCTCGAAGAAGTTGTTCCAAGCCGTTTGCTGTTGTGGATTGGCTTTTTACACTATACATATAGGGTATGTAGCTTTGTGTAACCAGTTTCAGCACCTAACCGTCCAGGGATGTTGTTCCATGGGGCTGTGTATTTTTCCATTGTCCGTTTTCACATGTTCACTAATGCAGATGTGATGGTCAAGATGCAAACGGCGTTTGCATCTTGATTCACCTCAGACACATCATCCCGTGACAGCATAGCTTGTGCATGACCAAACCCAAGAAGCAGTTCTGGGTTTGGAGGAGACTTGCGTTTGGGAAGGGATCTGCAACTGTTTGATATTTAATGGACTGTTTGATCTTGAATGTTTTATTATTTTTGTCCTTAGATTGTAGGTCTAAGTGCGTGTCTGTCATCCCGACAAAAGGAAAAATGAATTGGTGCCTCTTATGTTTTGAAGATAAAGTCTTAAAAATTTTAACAGGCTGAGAGGCTGTAGGCCACAGCTGTTCCTGGCCGCACCCACCCCCGATTCACATAGGTCAGCTCTTTTAGAGGACAGTAGCGGAGTTAGTGATTTACTTCACTTGTCTCTTTTCCATGGCATCCTTTCATGTTGTTGTTCATGTCCTGGTCTGTTCAGAGGAATAAAGTCAGACTTGATGAATTTTTCAGTCAAGACTTTTAAACATTTGTTGATGGAACTTTGGTGACAGTATATGAAAGTGAAGCAGGGGCAAAAAAATGTATTAGCATTACTAGTAAGTGGTGTGGTGGTCAAAGAGGAGATCCACTCAAGGGGACATTCTGTTGTAAGCTTGAGAAGCCCAAACCATGATTAGAATTAAACAATTAGAGAGCTTGGAATTGTCATCTTAGTAGGAGCAGTAATAATCATAATAGTAATAATGATAAGCTGTTAGAAGATGGATGATGATAATTTGGTGTATAATGGCAATGATACTGCTGAAAGTGTGAGTTTTCTCACTTGGACATTGAGAAGAGATTGGCGCTTGTTACCCCGCTATTTGCTCTTGATGGACTCCAGATGGGGGCTGGCCGAGCGCTGGGGTGTGGATGGAGCATGGTCGTGGTGGGGGAGGGGGGATGATTAGTGGGGGTGTTGCGCCGGGTCCTCCAGCCTGCTCTCAGCTCCCATCAAAATGCAGCACCTTGTCTTCACTGGGCTGTCTGGCTGTCTGCCACTGAGCATTTGATTTCTGCCCATCCAGGGTTTGTTTACCTGCCTTACGGAGACCACATGGCTGTTATTCTGTGTTTTATAACTTCTCAGTTTGCTGTGTAACCTGCATTTTCGTTCTGTGAGTGTTTGGTTTCCTCTGTGATGGGGAAAATAATACAATGTAGGTCCGGCTAGCAAACGCTAAGCATGCTAACAGATGTACGTACTCATTTCCTTACAGGGATTTGAGTCATAACAAATTACAGTCCGTCGATGGGAGTTTGTTTGCAAAACTGCGGCATCTAAATGACTTGTAAGTATCTCCTTGACTTGTGTAATAATTATGTAGATTTTCCGTCTTGTATGTTGTTTGACACATTTTCTGCCTGTTACAGGAAGCTAAATAACAATGAACTGGATTCAGTGCCAGATTTGAGACCTTACTCTGAGAACATCACACATCTTAATTTGTAAGTATATCGTTTCTGGTTTAGTTCTGTTGCTTAACAATGTTATGTACATGTGTGGTAAAATCAGAAATGTACTGAAAGTTTAACTTCAAATTCTCATCAAAGTAGTTAAGTTCATAATTAAACTGAATAAATGCTGATATATGGGTCCCTGTGAACCATATCCCTGGTATGCATATTGTGAATACAATTACAATGCTTTTTTTTGGGGGGGGGAGGGGGTAATTAATTTGCTAATACATATGTAAACACTGCTCCAACATCAAAAAAATAACTTGTCAGCATTAGCATAAAATGGCATGGTCCCTAACTTAGTTATTTGTATAACAGTAACGTTTTCCCCAGATTCTTACCTTTGGAGACCCTTAAAATTGAAAAAAATTTAAGTGTGGCCATATTTCCCAAATTCAAATTCATCACTCGTTCAAACCAAAGCACTTTAACTTCACAAATATGTTGTGTCGGCTATGATGTCGCAATTGTCCTTCCCAATAGCCAGAGCTGGTTAGTGACTCGCCATGTAAAGTTCACTGATACTGGTTTTGCTCACTCCTACAAAGCAGAACAAGTCCAGTGTTTGCACAGTGTGACATGCAGAAACACAGCTGTGTTTGCACTTGGGCTGCGCAGCTGGGGCAGAGACGTGTCCACTCCTGAACAGAGTTTGTTTGTTTTGTTTTGATTTTATATGTTTCTCGGTATTCGGTATATTATTTTGTTTTTTAATAGATTTCTGAAATGGCGGGTAAGTCATAGATGGATGTACAAAATGGCTTCACGATCTCGCAGAATTCAGACACTCTTGACTTGGGCCACAATGTGCTGTTTGTTCTGTTGTGAACTTTGACTCTTTGCTGAGTCCAAGTGTCCATTCTGCTAGCGATCATTCGTGGTCCAGCTGCATGGATCCCAGTGCTTCCCAAATGTGGAATTCACCCTGGAACTTCCTTAGCAGGCTGTTGGAGCCCAAGTGTCTTCATGTCGCTCATCATCGCGGCTCTTATGTCGAATGAACTTAGATGTTTATTAAACCATGATGTCTTCACTTTACTTCCCTCAAGATCATGCCAAAATACACCTATCACAGCTATAGTGTCTAACTGCTGCTAATTGAGACCTCAAACGTTTTAATGTTGCTGACAGAGTTAGTCAGTTCTGTTAGTTTGGGCACCCAAAAGCCACATCTCTGTAATGTCTTCGCAGGACTCGCGACTGTTTTAGTCATGTCTAAAATATCAGCCCCTGGCTCCTTTTTTTAATCATAAAATGCACGTCAGGGAAACCTCAGTAGGTTACGCAGATGCCAAGCTGCACATCATCCCTCTTATATGTTTTATTGATCGCTTGGCAGCGCTTTCCGTGGAGAAAAACCTGTGTGTGGTAATTTTTCCTACAGGGCCCTTGCACCCGACTCCGTCGTGGCGCCTTTAATGAAAACCATGTCTCTGCTTTGGAGAGAGGGGAGAACGAGAAGGCAGTGAAACAGATATTCTAGGCTGTTCGGATGGGGGCAGGCGCTGGGAGGAGCCGTTTTATTGGAATGGGCTGACTAGCCGAACCTTTTAAAGCTTTCCATGTAGAATTTTGATACCTTCCATGGTATGTTTTGTGTCTGCTGTGGAATTATTCTGTTTTGTTTTTTTTGTTTTGTTTTGTTTTTTTGTTTTATAACAGACGACACAAGGGAGTTTATGTAGAGTTCATTTTTAAGCAGGACATCATGTAAACAATGGAGGTAATAATGTGAGGGATTTTAGGGCTACGTTTTGTTTTCTTAAATTCAGAGCGGCTTCTTCAGTGTAGCGGCTGGGAGGAGGGGGGGGGGGGGGGTTGTATCGGAATGTTACCTTGAACAGTTAAACCTCATAAATTCCTGGGAAATTGTTCAATTCATTAAAATGATCACTGGCCAATTACAACCAGCTGGTGACTTACTGCCGATTGTTTTTACTTGGAGCCTGGGTCAGGGATTTGGGGGGGGGAGTCTGCCTGGCTGTTTAAACAAGACCTAAGTAGCATTTGATACCTTGCCCCACCTCCAACCCCCCCCCCCCCCCCCCCCCCCAGTCAAACAGAAAAAAAAGGGGGGGAAAAAATGAAAATTGCGGA
>JABJVO010000062.1:27376166-27425156 GCA_026770805.1 Boulengeromyrus knoepffleri | reverse complement strand
CCGCCCCCCTGAAGGTCAGCAGAGGGCAGGTGTGTAGGGTGAGGATGGGGGTGGGGGCACCATTCCATCACCATTTGTAACCAAGCGTGAGGAGGAAATTGTCTGTGCTGGAGGAATTCTACAAGATGGAGTGGTGTGAGAAAGTGGTTAGCCTAGCATTTAACCTGTAGCTTCTCAGTGCTTTTTTTAATGACAGTTTAGCTGAATGCTATTTCAGGCATTATTAGCCTGTTGAAAGTCTGAGCCTCTGTCACCAAAGTGAGCTTCGGGCGGGTGGTTCGTGGTGCTTGGCCCCGTGTACAGGCCGGGTGAGGAGGACAAGTCAGCCGTTAATGGCTGGTTGAATCGGCAGGGGGCTTCCCAGAGTGTCAATGCGGGGGCCCTCGGAAGGGAAAAGGAATCTTAACGGTGCAGATTTTACGTGCAGCCGTATATGACCAGTGGGGGTTGGGGCTGGGGTGTTGAATTTAATGAGGCCCTTTCGCTCCGCCCAGGGACTTGAAAAACAACGAAATCTCCTGGACCATCGAGGACATGAACGGACCTTTCTCGGCGCTGGACAACCTCCGGAAATTGTGAGTCGGCCTGTCGTGGTTCCCGTAGCATCCTGCTTCAAGCCATGGTTTTCTGAGAGGATACTCTCAGATAGAATGGGAACCTTTTAACGAGAGAAATCTTCCTGCATTTATAGTTGCATGTGCATTTTCCATCAGGTTCCTTCAGGGAAATCAAATCCGGTCTATTACCAAGAAATCCTTCTCTGGACTGGACACCCTGGAGCACCTGTAAGTAAAGATCACACATTATGTCTTCCATTAAAATGACCAAGGGCTTTAAATGAGCCTGTCTCTGCTTCTCGTCTGGTCACACTCGGACAGGCGAGGAAAGGGTGGCCCCCCCGTGTTCCCTGAGGTGCTATGGGCATATTTGAGGGTGGGGGCAGAACCAAAAACATTTCATTTTAATTAGTTGTTCACATTAATTTCAGTTTACAGGGGTTCATCTTAAGCCCCCACAGATTAAGGATGTTTGGCGTGGGTCAGTTCTGTATTTGCTGTCTAAATGCCCTGGGTGACCAGTAACACTCCTGCTTTCATAATGAAACGCTTGCAATCCTTGTTTGTACAGGAGTAGTTAGATTTTGAATTTTTTTTCCGCCCAACATTTTAGAACTTTAATTTAACGACCGCTCCTGTTTTTCGTAGGGACCTGAGCAACAACGCCATCATGTCCATCCAGGCGAACGCCTTCTCGCAGATGAAGCAGCTTGAGGAATTGTGAGTACTGACCCTCAGTCACAGTCCCCGGTTATTCCCCCCCTGAAGCCCATGCTAATGTGGACCTGGATCTCACCCCCTTCCCTGCCAGCCACCTGAACACGTCCAGCCTGCTGTGTGACTGCCAGCTGAAATGGCTGCCCCAGTGGGTGACAGACCGCCACTTCCAGACCCCCATCAATGCCAGCTGTGCCCATCCCCAGATGCTGAAGGGAAAGAGCCTATTGGCCGTGCAGCCGGACGAGTTTGTGTGCAGTGAGTGTTCCCTGCATTACGGAAGCTTATTGGCCAGATATAGCAACATCCAAGTATTGAGGTTCTAGTGATGTCATACCTCGTCATGAAGCCTTGCTTTAGATCAACGGCAGGCAACCCTGATCCTGGAGTGCCGGTATCCAGCAGGTTTTCCACCCTACCTGGTCTCTGATGAACCACAGGTGATCTTGGGCAGATAGGAACTCATCAGGTAGGATAGAAAACCTGCTGGATACTGCCAGTCCAGGATCAGGGTTGCCTACCTCTGCTTTAGATAGACCTGAAGACCAATGACTTTTCTTTGGATTATGGGTAAAGTATGAAAAATGTGGCCGCTATGCCTGCCTACAGTACAGTCCTCATGCTGTCTTTCCTGCACCCAACCAGATGACTTCCCCAAGCCCCAGATCACAGTGCAGCCAGAGACCCAGTCAGCCATCAAGGACTCCAACGTGACCTTCATGTGCTCGGCGGCAAGCTCCAGCGACTCGCCCATGACTTTCGCTTGGAAGAAGGACAACGAGGCCCTGGGTGATGCAGAGATCCACAACCAGGCGCACCTGCGTACCCACGGCGGAGGCGATGTCACTGAGTACACCACAGTGCTGCAGCTGCGCAACGTCGACTTCTCCAGCGAGGGCAGATACCAGTGCGTCATCTCCAACCACTTCGGCTCCTCGTACTCCGTCAAAGCCAAGCTCACCGTCAACAGTGAGTCGACTGTTCCCTTAACACCATGGGACTTTTATTCGGGATTTAACCAAACGGAACATGGACAGCTGTTTCAGGTTTGGTGCCAGGGAAATACCCAAGGCATCGGAACAGGAGTTGGGTCTGGAGTTGGGCCTCATGAAATCTGGGGCAGGATTGGGAATTTAGTCTGGGGCTGGGAGGTTAAGTCAGTAGAGTGCAGTGTTATAGGGAGCCTGGAGCCTGTTCTTGGAAGGATAGAGCACAGGGGACACGGTAGAGGACATCCTGGACTAGATGCAGGTCCATCACAGAGCACACAACACAAGGAGAATATGTGAACTCCTTAAACACAAGTAGCAGGAATTTGAACCCCGATCCATAGAGATGTTAGGTGACAGTGCTAGGCCCTAATTATATGATTGGTAGTTCTGGGCTTGTCACCTGACCGCTTTCGTTTGTAGCATGTGAATTGCTCCCGTGTGGAGTTCTAGGAAACCGAATGGTTCGCCTGGCAGCTTCCAGGTAAGGATCTCATGAGTGTCCTCCCTGTTGCCCCAGTGCTGCCATCGTTCACCAAGACGCCCATGGACCTGACAATCCGTGCGGGCGCGGCGGCCCGGCTGGAGTGTGCCGCCATTGGCCACCCCGCCCCCCAGATCGCCTGGCAGAAGGACGGCGGCACCGACTTCCCCGCTGCGCGGGAGAGGCGCATGCACGTCATGCCGGAGGACGATGTCTTCTTCATCATGGACGTGAAGACGGAGGACATCGGGGTGTACAGCTGCACCGCCCAGAACACGGCGGGCGCCATATCCGCCAATGCCACGTTGACCGTGCTCGGTTCGTTAACCACCTGGTCACCAATCAACAGTCAGCTAGTCGTCTTCATCTAACGAATTGTTCTGTAATGTGTTAACCCTTACCGGTGTCTTTGTGTTCTCAGAAACCCCATTCTTCCTGCGCCCGATGATGGACCGAACGGTGGCCAAAGGAGAGACTGCAGTCCTGCAGTGCATCGCAGGGGGGAGCCCGCCCCCGCGGCTGAACTGGACCAAGGACGGCAGCCCGCTGGCGCTGACGGAGCGGCACTTCTTTGCGGCCGGCACGCAACTGCTCATCATCGTGGACAGCGCCGAGGGAGACGCCGGCCGCTATACGTGCGAGATGTCCAACCCGTTGGGCACGGAGCGGGGCAGCGCCCGCCTCGGCGTGCTGCCCGCCGCCAATTGTGAGGGCGCCCCTGCCGCCGAAGAGGACGGCTGGACCACGGTGGGCATTGTCATCATCGCGGTGGTGTGCTGCGTGGTGGGAACCTCCCTCGTCTGGGTGGTCATCATCTACCACACACGGCGTCGCAATGAGGACTGCAGCGTCACCAACACCGGTGAGTGGCCACTTCTGTGGTTGTCCTGCCCCTGTGACCTGATTGGCTGCTGAGTGTATTGCATAGTATGCATATTTTTAAGGGGTGCATCTGTTATATAAATGTACTACTTTGTTGATATGAGACAGGTTACCGTAAGTTCAGTTTCACACTTTCACGGCTGTTTGTTTTTGGGTGGGTTTTCGTCATTGAACTTGGTCTCGTTATTGAACCCAGATGAGACCAACCTGCCTGCAGACATCCCGAGCTACCTGTCCTCACAAGGCACTCTGGCCGAGCGGCAGGACGCTTATGTGCCCTCAGAGAATGACAGCGGGCACCATTTTACCGTGCCCTCCATCGGAGGGCTGTACTCTCAGCAGAAGGACGTGAACGGTGAGCTTCACCATTCATTGCATGAACGTTACTCCAAAAGTGTTAATTCTCCCAGCAAATTTCTCAGTCATTAGTAAAGAACTGTAGTCACTTTTGTGTATAATAGTGTTATGTGTGAACGGTTAGCATACAGAGGATTTATGAGAGTATTGACACTGGTGAGAACTGAGATATTCATGCTACAGTTTGCAATGTCCAGAGATCTTTCAGCTCATTTTTAATATTTTCGGTCTTCTTCCTGCCTTATGACTGTAACATGTCTTCCTTTGTTACTACAGTTATTAGAAAGGGTTTCTCCTTCCTGTGAGTAATACCTCATAATACCTTTGTAAGATAAAGGTAGACTGATTAAGGAGAAAAATTTTTTATTTTTTTTTTTTAACTCTTTTTAACATTAACATATTTTTGATACTGTAAATGTGGTACTTGGAATGATCACTTGGATTCTTAAAGCTTGTCTGTTTTGTCAGTTCACCTTTAAGCAGACAATACGCTTAGGCTAAGATGGTACCATCTGTCACCCACAGGGCTGTTTCATCTGGACACTGGAAGTGAGGTGGACATGGAGGCTGCTATAGACCCCCTGCTATACCATTACCAAGGGCCATTTGGTTCCCTGCTCAGAAGAGGGAACCCCTATGGCCCAGACAGCTCTGACATCTTCAGAAGTAAGAGACCTTCTACTGGACCTTAGAAACAAAATGGCTTCCAGTTAGCATTGCGCTAACTAAGTTTGAGCATTAGTCTTTTGGTATTAATCATGATCCTTATCATGGCCAGCTCGGGGGTTTACCTCTTCCTGTTTGTGTCTTTCGATTTGGGAGGATGGGTGTTGCACTCGAGTGTGAAATTCCGCTTCCATTTATTTTCCATCTTTCACCGCCCTCCCTTAGGCTGTGTTCCCGACCCAAGGCCCACGTACGCAGACTCTTACAACGGCAGCCCCTCCAACCCCAAAAAGAGGGAGTGCTGCCCACGTCGCTCCTCCCTACAAGGCCCATCCGATCCGCCTGCTGCGGGCCCCCTCCTGATCCAGGGCGAGGGCTCTCCTGTGGATGGGGACAGCGAGGACCAGGGGCACCCGTGGGAGAGTCCACCGTCGAGCACGTTCATGGGTAGGCAGGAATGTAAATATCCGCCCTCGCGGCCGTAATTGAAGGGTTGCTGTGACGTCAGCGTGTGTGTGTGTGTGTGTGTGTGTGTGTGTGTGTGTGCGTGCTTCTGCCGCCGGATGTCAGTGTCCCCCTGAGATGTTATTGTTGCACAGTTCAGGCGATGATTTGTTTTTGATTGTAGCCTGTTGCCACCCCCCAGCCACCTGACTCCTGTTCTTGGTCAGACCACACGAACGCTGCTTTAATTTCGCCGTGTTTAGGAAAGCCGGAGCTTCTAACGTAGCCTGCGGTCAAGTCTCTCATATTTATTTTCTGTTTCCTCCCAGGGACCTTTGGGAAAGCAGCGTGGAGGCCGCAGGCGGACGGGTTCCCGGCCACATCGCGTCCAGCGGCGACGTCAGCGGGGAAGCCGTACACGGCAGCGGACAGTGACGAGGAGCCGGAGGGCGAGGGGGTCTCGACCCTGCTGCGGGACTTTAAATCGGAAGGGAGTGCCGGAGCCTACGGACGACCTTTAGATGCCGGCTTCCCCCTCAGCCAGGGCACGACATAACCGCACGACTCCCAAGTGACCAAATAAAAGCTAAAAAGCTACCTCAGTCACAGACACTTCCATGAATGTAGGTCATGAGGAATGAGATGAACATATGATCATTGCCTGGATGGTTTCTTTGTTTTTTTTAAATGGGAAATAATTGAGTGCAAGAAGATTTTAAATATACATTTTTATACAAAATATATTTTGTAAATTAATTGTGTGAATAGAATGAATTGTTTTTTTTTTTGCCTCTCCCCCCCCAAATGATAAAACGTTTTTGATAAACGATCGTTTGTTCAGCTTTTTCCGATCCGCTTTTCATACGCGCCCTTTGCACATAACTAAACGCAATAAAACGCATTTCCACGCGCTGCTATTGACATTAAGACGCTGTGACTTTTTTTTATTTCCCCGTATTTTTTTTACTTTATGTTTCCTGGGCGGCAGAAGTGGAACAGTGAGTTTCTTTGGTTTAATGGGCTGTCATGCAACGTCGGGCTGGGCACCGGCGCAACGTGGGCGGGGGGAGCGAGCCGCCACAGACCGCCCAGGACACCGTGTGCTTGCCACCGACCCCCCACGGCGCAGTCCATGGGTCGGCGAGTGCCCCCCCCAAACCGCAGCTCCAGTGGCCTGAGACCAGGCTTTGAGCCTCTTGCTGTCCCGCGTCCAAAAGGGGGGCCCTGGTCGCTCGAGGCAGCGCCCCCCCAGCCACACAGCTGCCCGGCCCTGGGGGCTTCCTCGTTCTCCCATCAGAGGCCTCCCCCCACATGATTCACTCCCCCCAAATCCTGCGTTTATTTTCTTGTGCTCTCGCTGGCCGCGTTCAGAGGGGTACTGTGCACATGGTAACTCTGCTATGGAAAACTCCTCCCGCCCCCCCCCATTCAACAAATACTCATTTTATTGTTTTTTTTTTTTTTTTTTGGAATATCCCTCTCCAGCAGACTTGGTAATGAATTGTCTCAGTTCTGACTTACAAAAGAGTCCCAATGGACACAATCTACAAAATGCCTCTACTGGATATCGCCTCTTCAATTTCAACTAAAATTGATCAGACATGGACGCATCTGGACGGACACGTTTTAAATTCATCCGTGAGCTCATTGGATTTATCCCAGCAGGGAGCTTTTAAACCTTTGTTGGAAGTCGGGCCAGGCCCAAGCAGAATGTAGAATTAGCAGAAGACTGCATGGTCCCGCAGAACCCAAACACCTGGGCTGCAGCTGCAGCGAGGAATGCTCGAAGAACTGGGCCCGGCAACGGTCAGGTGACTGAGACCGTACGATGCTATTGGTGGAGAACGGCCCTCCTTTGAACTTGATTCCAAACAATCTTCAGATGAAGGACTCTACAACAAAAAAATAAACCCACAGCCGACTACGAGAGCCTTTTCTGTAAATCTTTTGTACTGTTCACCAGCCATGTATGTTTGTAATATAAAGTAATATTCTATAAACGATACCGAATGTATGGTTCCAAAATAAAACATTTGTTTCCCTTAGTCAACCATGTGTCTTGTATATTAAGTCTATGACTGTATAATTCGATTATCTGTCTCGAGGAACATTCTGCTATTTTTATGTGACCGAGAAGGTGAACCATAGTTTACATGGAACATGCTGGTCTAGCGAAACATTGTTTTCCTCTGCACTATGTATTTAGCAATTATGTGGATGCAATTTGCTTTTAAACATTTTGCGAAGTCCAGCTAGCGTATTTATTCCTTCAGGCATATTTTTTCCCCCTTTCCAAATGGTTGCAATCTTGAAACAATTTGTTTGAAAACGAGAGGCAGGAGAAAATTGGTCAGCATCAAAAGGTTTGCAGCACGGGATCTCCTACCAGGACCATGCCCCGTAAGGAACTTTCATTTTCCAGCCAGAAAAGAAAAATTCCAGTCAGATTGGAGTGTGATTTTTTTTTTTTCTCTCTCTCTTTGATTTAGGCACCAGAGAATCGGACAGGAAGTCGATCATTCCTCAGACCACCAGTGACTAAGCGCAGAAAATGAATTTAGCATGTTAGCCCTTATCTCATCGCCCGATGCTCGGAATTTCAGAGTTAATTTCTCCTCATTGTTCCCAGATGTGGGGACTCAAAGTCAGATGTTTGTAATGTTAGATGGCTAGACTCTGTTCAGTGCAATTGCCAGCCTTTTGTTATAATGTTCACAAAAGCTGAACTGGAAAGGAATACGGCTTCCATTCCTTTTGCGTTTAAAAAGTGCTTTCAGAAACATTTCCTAGAATTCTGGCTCCTTATCTCTCATGTACTTCACGAAAACTCTAAAAACTGTCTTTATTTAACGCCAACTCTCTGCATACTATCCGTGCCTCCTTTCCCTGTCTTTAGTGTCCTGAAGAATGTGGAATCTGATACTTTTGCAGGGATGTTATTGTCTGGATTTGCCTTTTGTACTTAAACCTTGCATGCCTAATACATAAGGCGCTAGTGAATTTAAAAAAAATATAATAATAATGAATAAAATAGCCTGTTCTTTAGAATTAGTCTGCAAGTGTACATTTATAAATGTTCATCGAAACCATCTATAAATATGGAGTTTTCAGGCTAGATATATTAGAGCCTGTCCCAGTGGGGTTTTAACTCTGCCCGCTATTCTTTTAACTGCTTTTATTTTGTGAGGAGGAGGCTAAACGGTTAAAAAGTCTGGGGCTTTTTTTCGCCTGGCAGATGTTGCCGTAAATCAGAGGCCGGGCTTCCACGCAGCCTTGGCAGTGTGACAAATGCTCCGCGGTAACACCAGGCCATAAAACGCAGGAATTCCAGAGGCGCTGCTTGTAACTTCCAGGACCATTGTAAAGCAGCGACGGTGTCCGCACAGGTGGACCTGGGTGGGGTGCGTATGCTGGACCTGCTCTGTTCCTCATCCCCGCCCCCCCACCCCAACTCCGCGAGAGAAAATTGCCGCTTCGTTCGCATAAGCCCCGTTGAGACAGACCCGTTCAGTTAGACCGAATTAGACAGCAGATCGATTCCAGACGCCTCATCCTTGTGGGGCCAGGACACATGCGAAAGGCTTTCCGCGTTCCAAGTAGAAGACATTTTCCAGGATGGAATGTAATACTTATTCACCAGTAAGGCGGCCATGTTTCCAGGGAAGATAAATTGGAAAGCGGGTTTCAATATGGTCTCAAATCCCATTTACTGTTAATCTGGCTGCATGTGTGGAGTCTGCATGTTCTCCCAGTGTTCTTTCGGTTAAGTTAACTGGTGCCACATTGCCCACTGTGTCTGTGTTCATCCTTTGCATTTGACTGGCGTCCTGTCCAGGGTGTTTCCCTGCCTTGCACCCTATGCTACCTGGGAAAGGGTCCAGGGGAAATTTAATAATTTAGTTCAGTGTATAAGTTTGTCTTATGGTATATTACTGTTTCAAATTATAGCTGATACTATATAGAGTTGCATACTAGGCCATTTCTTTGTTATATTGGATTGTAACATAATATAATTGGTGGAAATAATGAAAAAGAGGAGTAACGGGACTGATGTGCACTGGAAGGGGAGCGGAAGGAGGGGAACCAGTGTGTACGAATGCAGAAGCGATACCAGCCAGACAGGGGCCATAGCAAGAAGCTGCACCAGTCCAGGTGAATCCACATTTTCGCTTCTTCCCTAAGTCAGTGTTTCCCCAGCCGGTCCATGTTTTTGCTCCCTCCCAGCTCCCCAAAAATACCTGGACTGTCTGGGAGTTCCCAAGGACCAGGTTGGGAAACACTGCCTTACGTCGCATCACAGGGGTGGACCCAGGTATGATGTTTCTATTGATCTGACTCAACTCCGTAAGACTGACATCAAACAATGAGCCTTTTTTTTTTTGTTCCTCTGACTTCAGGAAATGCAATCATAATCCATTTAAACCCAAATTTATATACATTCATAAACAAATATATTCTCTTTGCCCATAACTAAGTCGTACATGAATTCATACTAGAAAAAGATCAAACGACAAAGACCAGCACAATGCATAAATACGTAACCGTAAGATAAGTCTGTGGGCTTAGAGAGTGTATGATCCATCCATTTTCCTTGATCAGTTACGCAGTGCAGGATCCCAGCAGATCGGGGATCTGTTTCATAGGGCAGTGGCAGTAACACAGAGCGGGCAATTTAGGGACGCCAGCCCACCTAAAGCAAATGTCTTTAAACCATGTGAAACCTGTAAACCCCAAGGGGTGGGAATTGATCCCACAGTCTGGGGGGGCGGTATGGGGCTGCTCAGTGAGCCACCAGTGAAGTACTCACACCGTAAACTTTGTAAAGTAATACTTATTTTAACTGCAGCATGGAAAACACTGTATTTCATTATATTTCATGTGAGGAATCCTGTGCATCTGACATAAACCCCAGAAAAAAACTCAGCTTGCACCAGAAGCGTGAATTCGGCCTTTGAGCACAGTGGAGCGAAGGTGACCTTGCTGGCTCAGCTGCCCCAAAGGCCTTTTTCCATTGTCTTTGCTGCTATGGCTGACATTTCAGCTTTGCATCCTCTTACTCAATGCGAAGCCTCCTTTGTGTCTCTGTGCCTCTGGCACAATCCAGGCCTCGTTATGAATATTGCAACCATGCTGCTTTAACATGGAAGGTAACAGCATACAGACGCTCCTCTACTTACGAACTTTAAACTTACGAACTTTCAGACATACGAACGAAGAGGACCAAGTCCAAATTGTGTTCGTTGGGCTCCCGCAACATCAAATTTTGTTCTGCGCGCCAATTCCGCCTAGTAGGAATCCTGGCCGCTACTCCCACCGCGCAGCAGTGTAGCATGCGTACTCCCAGCATCCCAGTTCTTTGTACTTGCGGATCAGTAAGACGTGCTTTCTTGAGATTAGTTTTATTTTATGTGTCATTAGTAATGTGTTTTAGGATAAGACAACATGTATTGACATTATATCATACTTACTTATGCATGCAGATTTGAGTACCCTTAAAATAATGACTTACGAACATTTTAAGTCACAAACTGCCGTTTGGAAAGTATCTCGTTCATAAGTAGAGGAGCGTCTGTATTTCTCATATTTATAGTATTATATACATAAGCATGTGTATATATATATATATGTTTCATGCAACAGGATGCTTGTCCACTGCAGGACACACTGGTGGATAATTTATGGAAGTTAGTTCACCTGCCCGCATGCCCTGCATGTGCAGGAAATGCAAGGGGCTGAGTTCTGTTATGGCAGCAGCTAGACAATGAATTTTTTTTCTCTATCTAACATTCACTTAGCATATGCTTCTGTTTTTTGAGAAAGTGGTATCAGATAGTTCCCAGAGCAGCTGGAGTCAAAGGTCTTGCTCAAGGGTCCAACACTGAAATCACTCTGCCAGTCATGGGATTTGAACCAGCAACTTACCAATCAGAGGCTCAGGCCTGAGCAAATTGTTGTGTATGTTGTTGCATTTGTTTCACTCTTCCATTCTCTATACCTGCTTGCCCTACCAAAGGTCGGATGGGGGGGGCGGCGGGGGAGTCCGGAGCCTATCCCAGAAGCTATGGGCACAAGGCAGTGGATAACCCAAGACGGGGCGCCAGCCCATCCCACGGCACACAAGCCATTTAGACCTTCGTTTAATTCAGAATCTCCAGGTTAAAAAATGCAATAAAATTTGCACTGAGGAAATGGCAAATAGCACTGAAGTAAAAAAAGGTGACAAGTGATGGGAAGAGGATGGTGTGTCACTTCTGAACAGCGAGAGCTGCCCATAAACTTGGTAAAAGCTTCAAGGGTCCATAAGGCCGACACCCTCGTGATTGAACAGCATTCTCCAAAAGGACCCTAAGGAGCTTAAGCCCCGCGGATCATCCGCCGCTCCCGGCGGACCCCCCCCGAAAAGCCGTCCACCAGACACGAGTCAGGACACACCTGAACCAGGGAGGAAGTTCACTTTCGCTGCTGACTGAAATCACCTGCCCGGGGCGACGCACATCTGCAAGTGGCCAGAGCAGCATGCGAGGAGGAAGCAGATTTACAGCCTCCCAGCTTCTCCTCTGCACCCCAACCACGTGGGAATGAGACATGTGGAACCGGCTCTCGCTAATTGTCCCGTCTGACCCCTCGGGACGTCGGTGTTACACACTCCTGTGGGTAGAAGTCTATATCGAAGCAAACTGGTGGGGGGGGGGGAGGTATGAACGACACAGTGGAAAGCTACACTCATTCTCTGGTAATGTACTTTTTTCGGGTTTCTGGAGTGTTTCTTTCCAGTGGTAATATTTTTGTATCTCAGTATCCAAATGAACATTCTGATTGGTGACTAGTCAAGTCAAGTCAAGTCAAGCTTTATTGTCATCTCAGAAATGTACAATAAACAGTGAAAAGGGAAAAAAAAAAAAGAGTTGTTTCTCAGCCCGCAGTGCAATATTCATAACAGGACGGACATTGGAGTTCAAGACAGAGTTAGGGGATTGTTTACATAGTACAACACAGAATTATGGAATACTGTTTTTTTCTTTCTTCAAAATTTTTGTTCACATCTTTGGGCGCCCTCCCGAAGTGAGCCGTTGGCTTTTGTGCCCTTGCCCGCAGAAAGCCAGACGTTTCTGAGGAAGCCAAAGTGTCGGCAGACGCAGGGCGGGGGAGGGGTGTTTTTAAAAGGTGTGAGCTTTCCATTCGGCAGTCAGTGGCAGAGATCTGCACCAGCATGTCTAAGGTGTGTTGACACAGGAAAGGTGTGTCGTAACTTGAAACCGGTGAACAAAACAGCTCAAACAGCCTTGGCTTGACGGTGTGTGTTGAAGGGGGGGGGGGCAAGGCTGACAGGGTCTGAATTCCAGGACCCTCCAAACGAGTGCTCTTTGTCTCCCTTTACAAAACAAGCTCGGACTTGAAGAACTGTTTTTATCGTGCTACAATTAATCCTGTATTTACCAAGATCATGGACGGCACACGCAACTTTAAATGCCCCGGGGTGACACTGTGGTTAATGTTTCATTTTCCAAATATGCAAATAATAAATCACATGGCTTCGTTTTCATCAGGTGAGGCTAAAGAACGTTTTTCATGCTTTGAGCTACAGGTTTTCCTGCCGCCACATTCATAAACCGGTAACCTTCCGGTGAATTTTAAAAAGATGATAATTAAGTGAAGACCTTGGTGATTAGCCTACGTTAACTTCAACTTTATCGTCACTGCAAAGTACAGGTACTCAGACAACAAAATGCAGTTATCTAATCCCAAAGTGCAAAATAGTGTGGGACTGCTAGTAACAACTGCACAAGTGGCACAAGCAAGCGGTATAAATGAAACACACAATTAAAGGTATAGAAATAAATACATCTAGAAAATTAAGAGATTTTCTGCCAGTCTTGATCTACAAGTTAGAAGAGTGGGAAGAAATGCATACTGTCTGCCTGTGTCCTAACAGGAGGATATGATTACTGCAAATATTTTGAAGTATATAATTTTATACAGTGTTACCTTAATGATAGCAGGCTAGTAGTATAGATCACTTATTCAGTTGCAGAGATTGACTAAGATGCCATATTAAGAAAGTAAACATGCACATTCAGTTGTGTTTACTGGCACACTGATTGATTGAGGTGATATGTACCTGATATATATGTGATATATACCTGACCCAAGGACACAGCAATGTTTCTTTTTTGGATTTTCTATCTAAAACTGAGAAGGTTCCAGAATGTGTTTGTTTGATTTAAATACAATGCTTTGATAAGACAAGGGTTTTCCTTAATTCATAAGCCTTAGTGGATACACCAAAGATTCTGTTAATATGTATTCAGTGACCAAGATAGCTATATAATATACACAACCAGCCAAGACTTTTTACACACCACAGGTTTTTACCACTTTTCATAAACTGCAGATTTTTTTATTCTTGTTAAGCTTTGGAAAGTTGAGTGAACAACTATAATTGAAAATATAAGTCAAATAAAACACGTTTCCTCTATAACACAGAAAGAGTAGGTAACAGTGTATGCCTGACATCCTATTAACTGGTTGTGTGGTGATGGCACAGTCAGATTCTAGGCTGTCCTTTAACTTTAAATGCACTAGTTAACTGCTTCATCCCATGAAACAGAGCAGCATTTAATGTACTCTATAGAAAGAATGCCTCGAATTTTCTCTGCTGTTATAACTGCTATAGAGGAGGTTGCTTTGATGAATCAAAGATTTGACATTTTCTTGCTAATAAAGGTACTCAAATGGTGACCATACATTATTTGTTAGCAAAGAATATTGAGTGTTTTTTTTTAAGTACATACTAAGTGAGTAACATGCACATGTACAAAATCTCAGTGTGTGCAAAACACTTTTGACTGGTAGTGTGTAAGCTTATTTAGGCGTTGCTCACTACCACACGATACGGACGACTCACATGCTAACTCACGGTCCTCAGCATTTCCTCCCCCATAGTTGGGGTCACAGCTTGCATTCCTTCTTGTGGGGCGGCACCTGTGTTTACTCTGCAGATGCAGTCAGCGGTTAACCTGCCATCGTCCGTCTAAACTATTAACAGCACGGTTAAAGTCATGATGCCACATGACGGCGCAATAACCTCAAAACTCAACAAATAACATGTTTACCCATTAAGACATCTTCCAGTTTCTAATGAGAATGGTGTGTCCATACAGTAAAATTAACATAAAGGGTGCACCTCCATTTTGGATTTCACTGGAGGTATTTAAATTTACATATTTAGCAGATGCTAATCGGAGAGCAGGATCTGAGAGCAGGTTGAGCCAGCATCTTCCTGGCGATTTTGTATTTTAAATATTTCGTTATAAACACATCTGCTGTATGCTGCTTGGGATTACCCCCATCCACCCATCTGTCATGGGGGGTGGTCTGGAGTTGATTCCAACCAGCAAACAGCCCAGGATAGTGACACACCCCGGACTGGATGCCAATCCACTGAAGCATTTCAGTAAAGTGACTTAAAAAAAAGGGAACAAGTAACATACTCAGATTTTTAACCAATCGACCCACATACATTTTTCAATATGAAGACCCCGGCATGTAAATGAATTACTGAAAGTGCAACGATGCATATGCAAGTTATTTATATGACCTATAGCTATGCTGGTGGCAGCAGACTTTATAGCAGTTGTTTTGACAGAGTTAAAGAGAAATCCTGAAATATGGAGTTAATTTTAGTATTAGGGGGCATTACGCTCTCGACATAACAAAGCCATGTAACGCTTAACAGGCAACCCGACCAGCCGCGGTGGCTCCACTAAGCGCCTTAGATAATGTCTCTGCGCTGATTTATGAAACATGAACGTGATTATCGATGATGTTCCTCAGCTTTCCAAGGCAGACTTTTTTTTTTCTGAACTCCCAGGGTGAATGAACTCAATCACACTTTCAGTCGTCTGTAAAAAAACAAGCAAACAAATAAATGAAATCCCTGCGGAATTAAATACATCAGGAGCTGTCTTTGCACCGAAATTCTACAGTGTAAAACGATATGTCTTTGTTTCTCATGCTATTTGAACTGGAATTAAGCGCAGATAAAAACATATTGCTTATTGCTATTTTTATGCTGACATTTCACTCTAACTCAACACTGTGGAAATGCCACAGGAAGCAGTTAGTGTCTTTTGGGCAAAGTCGGTCCCCAGTTGGCTTGATGCAATTCTCCCTGGCAGATTTGCTCAGGCTCTCTCCCGTCATTTGCGGGATTCATTATTGGCGCCAGCTTTTCATGACTTTCTACACACCTGATGTTTAACAGGATCCTGGGGGCCGCTCTGGTTTACTCACTTTTCAGTCTTTAAACATTATTTATAATGCAGGCACAGCTCCAACATTTGATGTATTGCAGCTACATTTTTTTAGCGTGAGTTGTCGATTTATAATTTCTGCATCAAAACGAAGGTCTTAAACAAATATTGTGTTTCTAAATCAGCCATTGGACTATTGGAGAGAAGCATAAACATCTGATAGCCTTCTCTACAATGCGTTTTAATTTATTGAGCCCCAGTATACCGTAATGTTGCATATTATTAATGGGAGAAGGGGTGGAGGTGGGAGTGCCCCCCCCCCTCCCCTTTGCGCCCCTGGGGGAACATTAATACAACCAAACAGGAACGCTGTCCAAAGGTTATGCCACCGTTCACACGTTACAAACATCTGAAGAATGTTTCATGAACCAAAACAGGCAACCAAAATGTAGGGTCTCTATACAGTCTCAGTCTCTTTTAGCGCGTGTCTAATAACTTTCACTCGGGTTGGGTAAATCTCTTTCCCTCTCCATGAAGGCAAGCAACTTAGTGGTTTTTCACTGCTTCGGGGCTATCAGGCCTCTTCCAGACACGAATTATCAGCTTCTTTCTGTGCACTTTGAAATTTGTGCCACACCTACAAGTCTCGAGTCAAAATTCAGAAACGTCAACGTGCGGCGTGGGACTCTGATGGACCTCCTTTGACTTCCAGATGGCTTTCTGGAGTCATGTGCTTCAAAGTCAGTCCCGGCATACATCAAAAGCAGATTTCATTGCTTTCAAAGTGTTGTAATTGCAAAAAACACATATGTGGCCCATATTGCATCAATCAAACTGGCATGCACACTTTAATCACTTATGCACAGTCGTAATGATTGTTCTGACACCCACATTGTGATTTAAGCATAAAAAAGAACAAAGAAAAGCCATTTTGGATGGGATGTTTAACGTAATATGAGAAACCAATGCGAAAGCCTTTAAAGAAATATACCAAATAAAGCATCTCACCTACAAGATACAGAAAACTTCTTTGGTGTACAATTTACTTCTTTCACTGAATTTTGTAGACTCGCTAGCAGGACAATAAATAAAAACCACAAACATTAAGATGACAGACGAAGATGATCCTGCGTGACGCCGATAATACTGTGAAATCTTCCATACAAAGATCACCGAAAAATGATTGAGCAACGCAGCGAACAAATAAAGAACTTCTTACCCTCTTAAGCATTTAGAGCTGGAAATTTTAACAGACATTTTTGCTAAATTGATTTGCTTTTTTCCCGCCGAGGCTAGCATAATGTAACAAAATGTCATAGACTGATTTGAGGGCAAGGCGCTTTTAACAATGTACCTGGAATATATATTAACCTAACCTTTACTGCAGTTACTTATAAAGAAAGCTGGGGGTCTGGTTACCAGTGAGATAGACATTATGAATTAATCAAGAAGGTGTTAGCTTTAAAATCTGTGACGGGGTGGTTTGTGTTCTTGGAGACTGATTTACGAGTTATTTTTTGTTTTTATAAGGGATTTGACTGGCAGAGCGTGCCTGTGAGACTCATTCTATGTTTGCTTAAATCAAGTAAGTGCACAGCTGCCATTGCTATTAGTAACGGGTTTGATGTTGGGATGGGGGAGGAATTTAGATGGGGGGAGGGACAGAGGACATGTGGACACCAGTGAGCTGTATTCATAGAAACAAATACATTAACAATTATCACTGTGGGAACTTTGAGTCCAATTTAAAAAAAAAATAAAAAATCAAGCATACAATCAAGTATCATAGCATGAAAGTCCAATGTACAAGGTGGACATTATGCAGCAGTTAGAGCTCGCTATCTCTTGGCAGCCGGCTTGTCACTTGATCCCGACCCCAGCATGGTCTTCAGCCACCTCTGCTTTGCCTCCGTAACATCAATACCACTAGACTTACGTGTCCACGGCTAGTGGCTTATGCAAAGCCACACTGTTTTAACTCTTCGCGCCTCAGAAGATACACATCTCCTGAAGGAGGTGAAGAACTTATTCAGGGAAGGATGCTTGCGATTAATCCTCAGGTGGATGACAAGTTCTCTTTTCTCCTGCCGATGCCATGTGCCATAGCCCTTCATGCGGCGGTGTATAGTCCGGTTTTATAACAGCCAACTCCAAATTACTCTGCATGACTTTTTTCCTTATACAGGGAAACTAAAACTGTTTCACAGCATGTAGCAATAATATAAAACGAGTTCCTCCACAATCAGTGCTTAACAGCTGGAAACTGCGAGCCACGTGTGCAATTTTCAAAGCAAATTTTCAATATCTGTAATATTCATAATATTATAGTCATAAGTAAACTCACTGGCATCCTTGTTTACACCCTGTGCTCCAGCCCCCCCTGTGACTGTATGATGATTATCTGTGGTTGGAAGATGTATAATATGAATGAGGTAAACAATATTAATGATTCCGTGTACATAAGGCAAACCTTTAAGTAGATGTTTTAAGGTCTGCTAGCACTTCTCTCTTTTTGTTTTTGTTTAACTGAATTTTACATTATGCTGGCATCGTCTGACCCCTTGATCTGAGCTGAAACTGCAGTTTAAGTGCGGATATAACAATTGATCCACAGTAGGGCTAAAAATGCTGGTCATTATCTTCAGTCAAAACACTAATATAAGAGTAAGGAGATTCCTAACAGCGTTTTATACCGCAATGAACATCCACAGCCATACCAGCGTCAGAAAGGGTTTGTATTATGCTTTCAACTGAAATACCATAAAATTGCTGATGGAAATTTAATACACCTGATAAAACCCTCTTTGGGTTTTAAGGGCAGTCGTTTCTCGAACCTGCATTACACATAATATAAGCTGTCCTCTTAAACTAGAATTTGAAACACAGGTACTTAGGGGCCTGTTCTGAAGACTGGTAAGTCCTCCATATGTAAATTCAAAGCTACGTAGCGGACCTTCGTTTAAGAACAATTATTTCTGTATTTAGAGCGCTCCTTGTCATAATTAACATGAGAAGTGACTAGTGACAAACGGAAAATTGAATTTAGCAAGTATAATTGATAATGCTACCTATAGAATCACTGGGACTGATGATTCTGTAGCTCAAATACCAACCTAGTGAGTGTGTGTGTTTTAAATAAATTACAATTTGAGTTATAAATATTCAAAACACTGGATCCAGTGTAACCAGCGCAGCATGGAGTACACTAGTGAAAAGAAATGATTACAGGAAAAGGAACATTTGCAAGCTAATTTGCAAAATAAAATGAGATAATGGCCTTCAGTAGGTCAGAAGATTTGCAGTCTGCATATGTTGACACATCTGCAACAGTTTTCTTTACTCTGCTCTGTGGGCTGTGCTGTTCCTTTAACTATCGTAAGAGTTACTAAGTACTGAGATTTTATTCGAAGAAACTGGAGTAAGCACCATGGTTGATCACTGTTCGCTGTATATTATCTGCGGGTCTGTAGATACTTGCTGAAAAGCATCCTTTGGTGCCCCCTACAGGCCAGCTGGTGAATATTTTTTAAACCGAAAAAAATAGTTACGATAGGTTACACGAACTTCGATGAAGCGCGGAGATTCTGAACATTTTTAAGGTTTTTGGTCTAGTCAAATAGGAGGTGTGTAGCGTCAGTATTTGGCCCTACTCATGTTGTTGTATAACGCATGCCAAAATTATTACTTTGTTTCTTGACAAGGGATACAACAAGAGGTCTCTGTGCTTTGCTTTCCTCTGGACCTCTGAAATGGTGTGTATAGGAATCTCTCGCAATGCGACATACGTTTAAGTGGGAAATTGCCTGGTCTACAGAACCACCTGGAGAGTAGAAGAACATTCGTTTCCTCTCCATTGTTTAGCCACCTGCCCCTAAACCCGTCCAACCTGAGTTTATTGGAGACAGTAAAACAATAAATCAATGTAGTCCAAGCTTTCGGTTTACTATCCATTGACTTGGAGCCGCAGTATTCGTCATTACCAGCAGAGGGAGACAAACCGCTCCAGTTCCCGGAGCAAAACACGTACGTGTTTTTAAATTGTGCCGTTTCATAATTTAAGTATGACAATGATCTTCTACCGACTCTTCATATTCAATACTCAATTAATTGTCGCATTGTAGTCCGTAGCTCTATCAGTCCCTTGAGTTGATAGCTAATTTCTTTCAGTGTGATAATACAATGTAATATACTCTTTGCATGATTTGGGACTGTTAATGCCATGATAGTGGTGAGCTGACGGTGTTGAGGGAGTTACTGAAAAAAATGGCAACAAAATTTGATAGCATAGTCTCACAGTCAATGCATAAATTTCAGAAAGCAGCAAAATAAAAGGAGCTCGTTTTTATTAGCTTTAGTTTCCTTCAAGTGTTGTCGTCACTTTTCTACTAACCTTCTGTGCTCTCCTGAAAGAAGTTTAAAATTAAATATTTTAAATGAATGAAGTCCCCCCCCGATTCATTCTAATTAGGGAACGGTAGTGTTTACGGTGACACTGTTATTTAATTAGACCACAGCATTTCTTTAATCTAGTTATCTGCATTTTCCAGCTAAATTACGTTAGCTTCCTTAATAGCCCAGAAGGGTGGAGAGCTATCAAACAACTAGGAGGCATTTCTCACATCATGTTAATGCTTTCATGTGGCACTACATGATTGCTAATGACTTGCATTATCTGAGATGATAATAATAACAATATTAATAATACGCAAAGCTTGATAAAAGACTTTCTGTCAACTTTGCGCTAATGGCATCTTTCATTTCCTCAGCTAATGAGACCTGAGTGCAACAGGAACATCATCAAGGTCAAAGTCATCTCCTCTGGCTGAGAACTCCGGGTCATCTTTACCAGCACCTCCCGGATAATGAACCCCCCGTGGATCTGAGGCTGGCTGAGGGTAATGAACACGAAAATTGAGATCGGGGAGCTTTATTTAAACAGGAATATAGCCCAACTGTGCGTTTCGAGCTGCTGCCAAGTAGGATTGGTTGAAATGATGGAGAAATAGCTGATCAGTATTTTGAGGATGTATTAAAATCAGGCGTGCAGAAGCACTTTGCATTTCATTTTAAGGTCCCATAATAAGGACCCATCCATGACTTGCCATCACACATATAATGGATTAACAAAGAAGTGGACAGAATCCACCAAGGCCACCTCTGCATGTGTAACAACGATAGTTGTTCGGAATAAAAGAGAGTCCATCGGAATAGCAATATTCTACTTCACAGATCCTGCTTTATGTTCCCCCTTGGTCAGTATTGCTTGGGCACTGATGAGGTTTAGTCAGTGGTGGAGGAAGTACTCAACATACTCAAGTACAAATAAACGGGTAAAATATACTGTAGTAAAAGTTGAAGTACCCCAGACATCCCGCCATAGGGATATTAATTTCAGGTTAGCAGATGAAGGGCATCCAGGAGGGTGGGACTGCTGGCTGGTATTACAGTAATACCGTATATATATATTGCCGATTGGGTGAGGGAGGGTAAAATTTGTTGACGGGTTAGAGAGTCGTGGTAAAATTTGGGGCGAGGTTGCAGCGCGGTAAAACTACTTGCCGGCTAATTTTACCACCACGGAATAGCGGAACGATAGTTTTCCCGGACAATGCGCATCATTTGCGGGCGTCAGGGAGCGGCTGTCAATTTACGTGAGATTCACGGTGTTCTGTGGAGTTGAGCTACTTTGTCGAGTTAGGCTTCCGTAGTGCTAATCGATAGCCCTAACCCTAACCCCTAAAACCTAACCCTAACCCCCAAACGGTGGAACTGCACATGCGCAAAAAGGCTCGATAGTACATATCGATAGGTAGCTCAACTCGTCAGAACACCGGAACTTCCAGGACAGCGGGGATGTCTGAGTACCCCATTGGCCTTCATTTCTACTTAAGTAAGTACTTATGTGCAAGTACTTACATAAGTAAGTAATTGCATATAAATATATAATATTAAAGAAAAAGCATTTGTAGTCCCTGATGCAACTGTATAACATGGCATTAATTGTGTCTACTGTATGTATATTTTGATACAGCCCCTGATATCAGACTCCGAATCTGTTTTAACGTGATTAATATATCTCTCACCAAGTTCAATACAACGCGAAATTGCATTTTGCATTGAACTGCAACTTTTATTTGTTTTTATTTTAATTCTTTGCAATGAATTGGTCTAACCAGTTTTCACAGCTAGCTTAAAACAATCTAACGTTGTGTTAACTGAAAGGTTTACATAACCAGCTACAATGATTAATGCTGATAAGCGCGTCTAAGCTGAGCACATGCATGCTCTGAGCCACTGGTTAACAATAGTTCTAGCACTGATATACTGTATGTGTCAAGGCCTGTGCGATACAACGATACACGTGGTGTGACGATAGAAACACGTCGATTGTTTCATATGTCTATCATTTATTTAGCTGTCTCGCAATTCACAGTGTTACATGGGGCAGGATGCAAGCAGGAAATTTGCGCGAAGGCCGCAAGCCAGAGCCGTCGAGAGACAGTTGCTACACTGATACGATCGCCTTACGATCACGTGACTCTTGTACGCCTTCAATTGTTCCAAACAAGCCCAGCGCTGTCAAGTTGTGCTATGGGCAGTTCACAGCGGATGCGTTATTAAAAGGTGAATATTAAAAATAAATATAGGTTAATGTCAGTTTGGTATGTGGAGTGGCAACTTTTGTCTGTTTTTTGGAGGGAAAGAGTTCTTTCATGTTAGCATGCATTACATAATAAGAGTAGATACTTTATCGATCCCTGTGGGGAAATTGTCTTTTACGCCTCCCTCAACTTGCTCTATGTAGAGTAAGCTGTCCGTGAAGGGCTGCTACCCACAGCGGCATCCAGGGAGCTGGGGGTAAAGGGCCTTGGTCAAGGACCCGCAGACCTGGTGAGGCTGGGTTTGAACCAGCAACCCGCTGATTACAGGCACACAGGATTAGCCCTCTGTTCCCCATGCTGCCCCATGCTGCCATAATCAGATTTGTTCACTTTCCTGAGAATTTCTAATATTAAATCTTGTGTATGTGCGACATTTAGGGAACACTATTACATACCCCGGCCCGGTGTTCAATAAAGCCACAAATAACCGTAACTGCAACCTTTTATTGAATGCATCCTCCCCAACACTAAGAACAAGTTTCTAAACAAATTTAACTTTTCATATCTCAAGTACCGGTCCTCCTGCAAACAAGAGGGTGTTATTTTGGCATGCAGCACACTAAAACTTTTAAGTAGAAAGAATCAGCTCTTGCCATTTCCAGAGCCGCGTTCCATAATGAATCAAAAGGTGTTGTATGTATATGTAGTACACATTGTATAGCAACCAATCTCACCAAGTGTGCAAAAAAAATAAAAAATTAATAAAAAAACACGACAGCTAGGTTTTTTAAGAGCTGACAGGACTTGAAACCTCTGACGCCTACTCCATGCTTCAAGTCCCTGGGCTTTACTTTGACAAGAAAAGCTCAGAAATCTTGGTATTATATGTGTGCTATCACTGCATAATTCCGTGTCAAATCAGCACACTTTTGAACCTCATCGTCACAGATTTTAACGAAACTTGGCATTCAGATTTGGTCATATGAGTAACCTAATATTAAAGGAGATTTAAGCTAACAAAGTTTGATATTAATGGAGGGGGGGGGTGCTATGACTTTGACTCACTATAGCTCTCTTAATATAAGTTGCGCCTAAATTGTTCTCATACCGTTTTAAAGCTCTTCTCCAGCTCTGTATTTTGCCTTATTATGCTACACCCAAAATGATAAATTACCGTGTTATGAGTTATAATATTAAAAAGTCAGTTGTAAAACACCTAGCTTGTACTGTCATGAACATCTGCAGAAAATTTGGTCTTTGGTTTTTGAGTCATTGCCGAGATATCACAAGTGGCATTACATGGTTTCATATAATAATGGGCATGAAATAGTACAGCAAGCACAGGTGTCACTAATGACATCAGAACGACTGCTGAGAAAAGGGCCCATTAGTGATACGAAACCATGTGATGCCACCCATCTGTACTGTACATTTCTATGTCCAAAGTTTATTAGACAGGATGTACCTTATTCATCCCAGGGAAATTCATTGATTACATTTTTATTTAATGATAAAAAAAAAATGTCATATGCTCTTCTGGGTTTTCAATACCTCTTAAATGCATCCAGCAATTAAACAAATTTCACCAGTTCATTAAATGTAGGATGTATGTTTGGAGATTAGAAAGAGTAATGGTCACAAGACAGAGCCCTGGGGTACAGCACAGAGGCCTGGGGTACATGACAGAGCCCTGGGGTACAAGACAGAGCCCTGGGGTACAGCATAGAGGCCTAGGGTATAAGACTGAGCCCTGGGGTACAAGACAGAGCCCTGGGGTACAGCATAGAGGCCTGTATATCTTAAAATTATATGTTTCTTCTTGTATTGTTAAACAATCCTGTACCCAAGTACCTACAGATGCTCTTAGGTTTGTGTTCGGTCATTTATTTAAACATAAGCAATATCCAAATCTGAATAAAGCATTGTATAGGCTTTTTGTACTGTCCATCTTTGTTACAAGCTCAAAGCAAGCTTTAAATCAAAGTTGAAATTCATTAACTATTGCTAAATGTCATTCATCCAGTAGTCTATTGGTGCATGTTCAGATTTATGTTATATACTGTATTTTCAGTTGAATACAGTATATTATTTTTATAAAATTACTTTTGCATTTACAGTTGAAATTGATATTGAAGCTCTTTGTTGGACAAATCATGCTGCATATAGAGATTATTTACTTTGCTTCAGAATTTAAATCCCTGATTGCAGAGAATAATACAGAATAACGTGCCAGATATTTCAGGGTCAAAGCTTGCCTTTCACAATTTATTTAAAAATTTTGTCACTTTTTTTTAGGAGGAATGATATTGAAGGACAGCAAAATTTGTAGGAGAATTCGTTAATGAATGCACTACGGATAAACGCCTATGGTGCACAATGGCCATTATGCAAATCATTTAATTAATACTGCACGTCTCATTAGTAGATGGAGTAAACGACTCATGTGTCAGCAAACCTTAATTACTGCAGAAGAAGCTACAGGCACTCTCACTGTGACGGAATTGGCTGGCATCTCTTTCATCGGTGTCAGCTCAGAGTTAGAGGCAGAGAGCTGGGTTTGCCCTGATTTGTGAACGACTCGCTGCTTGGTATTGACCTCGGGTACTGGAGGAGGTCAGAACAAAGCTTTCAGTTCGTTACACGATAAGTTACTTCATTATAACCTATCAGCAAGACCGAGATGATGAGGGATTAATAGTTCATTATACATATAGGTATTTAAAGCGGGGACCTTTTCAATTAGAATTCAGAATGCATCATCTTTAATGGCCTTTTCAGTAATTAAAACATTCTTTGTCAACCGCCAATTAACCAAGTTTAGATTCTGTACTTTAACTGAAGAAGGAGATATTGAAAATACGTGTGTTAATACACTTGCAAAATATTTAACTGATATTTACTATTTACATATTTTATTTAAGCCATAATATGTTCTGTCATTTTTTAAACACCAATTAACTGTATTATATTAATCCCAGTTACTAATACATTTATAACCAGCCCATTACAATTGGTCACCTGCTGCAAAATTAATTGTCAGGTTAAATACTTACTACTTGGTAGGTTTATGCTATGAATAATTCATTTCAGTTCAATTACATTCAATTTTTATTTCATTTCACGACATTAGATTGTCTCAAAGTGCTTTACATTATCCCTGCCCAAATTCCCCGGTGAGATAGAAAGAGGCGAGAGTGGCAAGGAAAAACTCCCTAGAAGGAAGAAATCTTCAGAAGAACCAGACTCAGAGGGGGAGCCCACCCCCCAGGGGCCGGCGGAGGAAGTCAAATTAACAAAATGGCAAAATCCTAACTTTAAAATTTGAGTCTTGGGAGGGGAGGGAAAGCCCCGGGGAGGGGGGGGGGGGGTGGGGGGGGGGGGGGGGGGGAGGGAGGGAGGGGGGGGGGTAGTGGGGGGGGGGGGGGGGGGGGGGGGGGGCGGTGATGGCATGCAGGTGCTGATGCTGCTTCTGATGGCCAGATACACAGTGGTGCAGCAGCATGGAAGGAAGGAGGGACTTCACAGGGGACAAGGGTGGGCAGGCTGGGAGGACATCACAGGCAACAGGGTAGGTAGAATATCCTGGTTTTTTGGGTCTCCAGGCAGCGCACCCCAGGAAGGGTAGGGGAAATAAAAAGTACATAAATAATAATAGCAGTCCTGAAGTTAAAGATTAAAGATTTGAACTGTAGTGTGAAAGTTTATTTTTTTAACGTTGTTTTCAGCTCCTTGAGGAGCAGTATAGATAAATTCACTACGCGAGGGTGGGGGTCGCACTGCTGATACATTGTGCTAAATAATAAAAATCTGCTGCAAAGTTGAAAAACAAGCTTTAAACTGCATCCACTGATGCTAATTGAATGACATATTTAATATGCTGAGATGGGATTGGTTGGCCTTTATACATTTAATGGAACCTTGACTCAGAGTAACTTAGACATTAAGTGTGTGAAATTGTCACGAACCGCCTCTGCCCAGTCCCCATTTGGCCAGCAGAGGTTGCTGGCCATCCCATAATCACCTTGTTCCCAGCCCTCATGTCTTGAGGTGTTGACGGTGTGCCAGAAAATACTAGTATTTTATTGTCTGTAAATCCTGTTCAATGTACATATGTGCCCGGCCTCGCTGTGTTTCCCATCTTGGTCATGGTCACTTTATGTATCTGCTGTGCCTCCCAATAAAGTCGCCTGCTCAAAGAGCTGCTGCATCTGGCTCGTTCTCTCTCTCTCGACATTCATGTCAGAATGACTGAGCTCGCTAAACACCCCAGCGGCTTCCTCAGAGACCCTTGGGAGCTATATTGCTCTGCCTGCTAACTCTCCTCCACACCTGAATGCCCCCCTGCTCCCTGGCGGGTCCTCTGCTACCCACTTGACGATTCGGCCAGTGATCTGGAGCAGGTAGCGGATCCCTGGGACTCACCTGCCTGGGGTGGCATTACCCTGGTACAGCGGTTGAAAGGCTGGGTCTTCGAATTGTCGATCCAGAAGCCCTTGGGAATCTCACAGCCGAACTGCTACCCCTGGAGTCAGACACCAGCATCTGCCCGTCTGCCGTCTGTCTCCAGGTAGTGTCTGACCTGTCATGCACAGCTCTACAGGCAGACCCAGCCGCTACACCCTCCACTTTCTGGCACCGAAAGGCTACTCTGCCTGCTGCTTTCCGGCAGCAAGAGGCCTCTCCGTCCGCATCGCTCACGGCCGTCTCAGACCCTGTGCCACCAGAGCCCATCTGCGGCATCACAGACAGTTGACTCCCAACACGCTCCATGGATCATTGTCAGCCCTGGCCTTGGTTTTCAGGTTCCCTGTCCAGGACCCACCTTCCATATGGGCCTCCTGGTAAGCCTGGTCTCGCCTTGTATACTGCTCCACAGCGACTGCCTTGCTGGGTCTCCTTGCTGTCTCCCCTGCAGTTTGCTTGGCGCTCCCTTGCATCCCGCTGGGACCTGCCAAGGTCCAGTTCCCCATGCCTACAGTCTTGCTGGGGTCCAGTCAAGGTAGGTGCCCTGCTTGTCTCTGAAGGTCTCGCTGGAACCTCCAGACGTCTTGTCGGTGCTCGCCTCGTCTCCTGGCACCCTGGCTCAGCATCCTGATGTCCTGTTCATGACCACCTCATTTTCTGGCACACCGTCAACACCTCCTGATGTCTCATTGACGCCCGCCTCATCTCCTGATGCCCCATCAGCACCTGCATCTCCTGCAGTCCTACTGAAGCCTGCCTCACTGGCTGTCCAACTAACAGTTGCTCTTTCTGCAGCCCTACTCCTCGGCCAATTCTCCTGTGCCTGATGCTTTGGCAAGTCTGACGGAGGGAAGCCCAGATGAGGACCCTCCAAAGGACTTAGAATGGGACCCCTGGGCATGTCTCTGAGTCCTGACCCCAGTCAGGTTGGGTACCCCGTTTGCCTGGGTATGGGATCTCGCCCTCACCTCATGTTCCCCAGTTCTGGGGCATTTTGAGACCCTGTGGGCAATGGCAGAGGGGACAAGAACAGGGGACATGGACTCTTACCCATCCGGGCACTGTCCCTTTCCCTGGACACTCAGCAGTTGCCAGGTGGGCCTTCTCGTCTGGGTTCCCCACCCTGGTCTGGCCATTGTTGCGGCTGGCATTCTTGTGTAGTATGTATTGTTCATCCATCCATCTTTTCCAGTGGTCCCTGTTCCCTGTCTTAGCTGCCTAATGTCTGTCCTGTCTGAGATCCTGTCACCCTGGTCTTCTCCATTGTGAACCAGGTCTGCCTTCCTGTGCCCCGCCTGTCGGTCATGATTTCCCTTTGTCTTGGTGACTTTCCGGGCTGTTCCCCCCGGTTTTGCTGTCGTCTCGTCTCTTTTCATCTCGTCTGGTCCTGTCTTGTTTCCCTGGTCCTATGCACAGTGTTGGTGTTTGTGTTCGGGTTCCCTGGTTCCTTGTCTTGTGTGTTCTGTCTTGGTCGTGGCAGTGCCTCCTGTGCCCAGAGGGCATGCTTCGGGAGTGGGGGTACTGTCATGAGTCACCTCTGCCTAGTCTCTGCCACACCTGGATCTTGTCTGTAAATCTTGTTCAGTGTATATATGTGCCTGTCCTCACTGTGTTCCCCAGCTAGGACATTGTGGCTAGATGTAAAGTCTGGTGTACCTCCTAATAAAGAGCTCCAAGAGCTGCTGCATCTGGCTTCTCTCTCTCTCTCTCTCTCTCTCTCTCTCTCGAAGTTAATGATAGAAATGGCCATGGGTCGAGAGTTTATTGACACAGGGATTTGGCGGCAATCCATGAGACCAATTGTGGACCGAGATTCATGACCAAAAAAAGAGAAACAAGAAGCAGAAACAAGAAGAGCACTTGGGATTTGAAATAATATGGGCAAGTGGAATGCAGCAGTATGCACAAATATGTGACATGGCGCAAGTGGAATACATCAATCCCAGTGATACAAATATCATGGCTGTCCCTCTGGGAACAAGCAGAGACATAATATAACTGTATGCAAAGCCAAAGCCCCTATTGGACCACTGCATGTGAAGATTTTCATTACACCCAAACAGCTTGCCAGTGGCCTGAATTATATCCTTGCTTGATCCAACTTTTTCTTTGCTCTCCATGCCATTTTTGTCAGCCGTGTGTCAAAAATAGGAGGCGAGAACCTTTGTCCTTAACTGACTTGTTACTTTCTGACGTTCATAAGTTAGTCAGTTCAATAAAGCAGATGCCTCACTGCCCATTTCTGTATATCAAGTAAAGATGGAAACTTGCTAAATGGACATCATGAGAAAAGTGAGGTGTCTAGATAACTGCCTCCAACGATATTTTTTGAGGAGATTTACCTGTATGCTGGTCCTGAGGTCAGTACCTGTAGTAACTGTAAAGACCCATTTACTGTAAAAATGTTGTATTTCATAACTCCTCTGGGTATCCCACTGATGGAGAGCGTCCGTGTACTCCATCACGGACTGCTTTTATATGCCAGGTACCATGTTGTGTACCAGGAGGATTTGGGGCCCAGTCAGTACTCACAGAAAGTCTTGGGTCGCTTACATAATTCAGTAAAAATACTGCAAAAAGAAACAACCAGTAGCTTTAAGTACAACTTTCAAGTAGTAATAAATTCAAACCCAAATTATAGTTCTGAAACGTCTGTTCTAAGTCAAAAAGTTCATTGATCAGCAGACTCTTTGGGTGCTTTTTAATTAGTAACACCTTTGCAGTAACATAAAACACCAAACATTTGTGTTTAGTATCCCTTAGGGAGCTAGTGACTACAATTGCAATTATTAGCAGTACTGGAAGAACAGAACTGAATGAGTCAGTGAAAAAAATTATGACACTAATAATAAAAAGAAATTGTCTGCGCACTGTATGTGTTTTGAAATGCAAGAGACTGCCCCCCCGACCCCTCCAACCCCCTCACACAGTAAATGTGAAGATGGAATTTCTTTTTCCTTCAGGCATGGTAATAGAATTAAGTGCCTTTTTTATTGACTTAATATCTGAAAAACACATTTTTTTATTTTGGGATCACAGAATATATTGTCATACATTAAAGCTATTTTTCTCCATTCCATTGCAAATTAATTTATTAAGTTTTAATTGAATAAGTTTTCTTTTTATTACTAGTACATTGAAAATTAATGACTTCTCCATTGAGTTCAGATTCCCCACGCATTCACATGGAAATGCATTGTTCTCCTTCCTCAGATATATTTAAAAATGTACTTGACTGTTTTTGATATTTTCCTATTTCAATAGCACAAACACTGTGTACTGCTTACTGGTGTTCAATATGCCAAAAGATTTCATTGTTAAATATTGTATTCATACCATATTCATGAAGTTCATTTGGCATACATTCCTGTACGCCTGCCCCCCGCTGTAAAATACCTAAAATTCATTATTTATCTACACTATAGAAAATGGATGGATGGATGGATGGACGCATGCATGGATAATAGACAATGGTGTAATATTCTAAGATGAGTATGTTTTCGATTCAAGTACCTGACAAATAAAAGGAAAAAGTACAAACCCCCTTTTATAAATTATTTAGGAAGCAATAAATAAGGAATTTAAAGCAAATTGTTAATTTGGTATTAACCTTGGGACATTGTTAGATCTCTGTGAAATCGTGATTTAGCAGTAATCCACTGTCAGTTCCAAAATAAACGTACTTTAATTGGCCATATTTTTTTTTAATTAAAATTTGAATAGGGGTGGCTGTGCCTTCTGATAGTCCCCAAAAGTGATATTTTCTATTTTGAGAAAGAGAGAGAGAGAGAGAGAGAGAATGAGAGAATTACGGAGTTCAATTTCACCAAACTTTATTTCATGAATCCCCACCAAATTACATAACGTTCTCAAAATGGCCACACACAATAAAAAATGTCAAATATGGTATTTGGCCAGACATGTATATACCTTCACCACAACCTGTCAGGGTCAGCCCTGTTGTCCCACTCTGTGTCCCTTCCCCGTTTGGCCAGCAGGCGTTGCTGGTCATCCCATCCGTCATGATAGTCTTTGTTCTCCCCAGTTACCTGTTTGGCCACATGGCTAAATGTGTTGAGCATGTGGTTGCCTGTGATCCTTGTCCTGTGTTTGAATCCTGCCTCCTCTGTTTTTGTATTTTGCTCCCTAGTGTTTCATTTGAGTTTCTCTAGTTCTTGTATTTGGTGATTTTGTATTTGGTTTTTGGTTTTGTTCCTTGTGCCCCTGCTTGTGTCTTTACCTGTCTGTAATTCCCCAGTGTTAGTTTATGTTTCCTTGGTTAGTTCTTAGTTTCCCTGTTTTTAGTTCCTCTGAGTTTATTAGTTTCACCTGTGCCCTGTTTTCCTGGTCTTTGTTAATTAGTCTCACCTGTCCTATATATGTTAGTCTCGTTACCCCTTAGTATTTTAGTTCCTGCTTCCCCAGTGGTTCATTGTTGTTAGATGGTAGATGTTTTATTGTGAAGGTTCTGTTGTTTGTGCTTGAGTATTATTCCCTGTGTTAGGTGTTACCTGCCCTGTTTTTGTAGTAGTCTTTGTTTACTTTTGACCCCCTGTGGTCCTTTTGTTTTTGTTAGTCCTCTCTTGTGTTTTTAGTTCAGTTAAATAAACCCCGTTTGTTGTTCCTGGAGCCGCCAGTGGGTCGTCCACCTTTTTTGTGCCCGTGTCATGCCACGTTCCCGCACCAAACCCGTCCGGGTCCTTCACACATACTTGGTTTAGATTTTTTTTTAGCACTCTGGAAAAAGAAAGCATAGAAAAGCAGGTGCAACATGCTGCTTATGGGCCACTAGTAGCTTGCTGGGAGCCAGTGAGTAGTCAGGACAAGCGGGTCTTTCATGCCATCTACATACAATCCACAGCAAACAGTGGCACGAAATAATGTTCCCCAGGTTCCAGTATATATACATAAAGTGCAGAGATCACAAACAAGACAAGTGCAACACATGCGGGAGAGGTCAAAGGAGAATAATAGCTAACACATAAAAATAACAGAGAATATACATACACTGACTGACAGGGGTACTCACACAACATGAAGGTCTATAGAAATAAGTACAAGAAATGTAACAATATGACAGAAATGACACAGATGTAGGAAAAGGTACAGTGTTGGGCAATATGCACTGGGTAAAGCCCCCATAACACTTCATAAAAATAGGAACAAATAGGCCTATGATTGTTTTTTTTCCCCACTTATACACATGTACATTGGCACTACAGGAAATTTCATAGTGACATTGTGGTTAATAGTAAATTTTATTGTTGGCACCCCTAGAATTACTCCCTACCTGGCTACGCCATGTGGGGGAAGGGAAAAGGTGTCAAGGAAGCAGTGACGTTAGCATGGTGTGATGAAACGGGCAGTCAATCTTTTTAATCGTGATTAATTACACAACTTCTAAGTGAAGTGGGCTGCCAAATGATTATTATTTTTATTTGTGTTTAATCGCACACCTTGTGCGTGACATGGGCTGGCAAACTGTGATTTTTTTTTAATCGCGATTAATCGCACATCTTATTGTGAGCAGCAAACCGTGCTCTTACATGGACCACCATCGGAAAACAGAAAACAGTGACTTCCTCTTTCAATATTCCTGGGGTGAACAATATATCATATTTCTTGCACATGCAAGTCAAACGTCAGTAGATGAATATTGTTTGCCATTGTTAAGCACATAGCAGTATGAACATTAGGTGTGAAGTCTGAAGATTTATCCAAACCACACAAAGGAAAAATGACAACATGCTGCAGAGTGTATGTGAAAGGAAAATTAAAGCCAGTCGGCAAGTTTCATCTTTGACTCCCCCCCCGCACCGGTAGGCTTCTGCATTGAAGCTGAATATAAGATGTTGTCAATAAACTCGAGGAACTGCATATAAAAGAGCAATTGCCTTTTATATTATACAGAGGCTATAAAGTCTTTAATTCACTTTGTCTGCAGCCTGTAACGAACCATAAAAGGACAATAAATGTTACTCGTTTTATGTCTGCAAGCAGAACATGCATTATGAACACAGGATTTCTAAATTGTCATTACTACCATTTATTGCTATTATTGACTAAATGGGAAAAAATCATGCCAAATGATAATGGCTAAATGTAAACCAATGTACGGTGCAATTTTGGAACAGTACAGCTGACATGAGAAAACTGTAACTACAGGAGCTATTTTTTTTTTTTAAATATGTGTTTTGTACACTTACAAATTTGTTATATACAGGCCTACACAGATATCCATGATTAGCTGAATTCAATCAGATTAACTGCATTGATATTACTCATCTTCTATAGATATTTGAGCAAGTAATTTTCCATATTAGTAAATTAGGCCAACCAGTTGTAGAGTTTCTTTGAATTTGAAATAAATCTTAAGCTAAACATCTGACCCGCAACCCTGACCAGGATTCGTGTTTGATGCAAAATATATCTTAATAATCGATATCACAGTCCTCGTTTTGTTTATGGGCATAATAAACAGCGAAAGCAATTCTTATCTCTCCACTAAGGAAGCTGGGTGTAAGAATAAAAGGTAAACAACGCCATCTACTGTTTCATACATTCTGCAAGCATCTTATTAGACGCTGCACAGGAAATAAACGGCCAGTTTGGCACTCATGCATACCCACAGTTCACTCTCTAACATATTGAAAAGCAAAATTTATTATTAATTTATTGGATTTACTAGTCAATTAACATGACTGCAAATTATGTTACTGGAATCTACAGGGTGGTAATTTTCAACCTGAAATGAAAAACTACAAAAGTCTAGGGTGATCGAAGTAAACAGAAATATGTCTAGTTTTTCCTGGTTCAAGTTCAAGTACCTTCAGCCCCAGGTTTTAGTATGTCAGCCTTTTCAAAGACGCTTATGTAGATTTTTTCCCGCCACACAAACACCTGTACACAGTAGCTTCACTGCTGTTACAGACACCAAAAGAAAAACAGCTAAATTCACATTAACAATATACACTTCTTAAATAATGCCTTTGATGTGAGGTCACTAATGCTGGGGTACACTTTGAATCAGCATAGTTAAACTGACCATGCGTCTTTTAAAAAGTCTCTTACAAGTCACTCTGAAAAAATCCTTGGGATTCTTTTTTTAAAAAACACAAATCTCCCTGAATCATCATTCCGCTTTCGCAAAACAATTTGCATGAACACACCAAGTCAAAAACAGCCATATAAAATCTACAAAAGGTATATAATTAAAATGTTTTTTTTTTTTTTATTTACACGCACATTCACAGACAGGAACCAATTTCCCTGGAACGAGTGACCCCAGTTCAGGATTCTTCACGTGCCATTGATCCCGTTATACCAGCTACATGCACAGAATCTCTGCTGAGGGCTCCTGATGAATAAGGTAGACAATCAGCCATGTTTATTGCATAAGCACCAGTGAAGTACGTGCAAAATCTCATTCCCTTCCTTATAGGTTAGAATAGTATCGACCTCTATTCTGAAAATCATGGGATGAGAATTTGACATAGTCTTTGTTGTGCGGGATCCGACCGAAGGGCGCGTGGTCGTTGAAACAGCTGTCGAAGACCTCATCCACCACCTTCTTTCCTTCTTCGGGACTCACCTTCCGCACGGCCAGGATAGAGCGCAGTGCACGGTCCCGCACGCAGTCCTGTCAAAGGCAATACAACATGCCACGTCCAACTTTTCCTTCCTTGCACAATAAGCTGCCACACATGGTTGGTGATGTTTATTTAGCACATGGGGGAAATGATCAGTTTAGTTCCGGTGATGGGAATGGTCATTTTGGGTAGCCTTTTACACATCTATAACACACAGACAAATGGAGATAACTGCAACTGAAAGTAATGTCCACCATTACAGTTAAGCTTCCTGAATTTAACTCAATTACAATTTGCATTGTGACCTATACATCTATATTAAAATTATGCCTGTAATTGTGTAACTGTTTGTGTTTGCTGTACAACCATTGGAAAAATCTCCTCTGATATACCTGATGATGTCCTTTGACTCCGAAATTAAGCCTTGAGAGCTCATTACCAAAAGAGCAATCTCCACTGAGGTTGGCCGCCCGAATCTGAATGGGGGGGAAATTGGCCCAGAATAATCTATTAATACACTGTGATGGCACCTTTACAAGCTGAAACTTATTTAATACATCTAGAGATATCATATAAAGCAGGAGTAGGCAACACTGATTCTGATGTGCTGGTATCCCACTGGTTTTCTATCCTTCCTCATGAGTTTATATCTGCCTGAGATTGGCAGTGGTTCATCAGAGACCAGGTAAGGTGGAAAACCTGCTGGATACTGGCATTCCAGGATCAGGATTGCCTACCCCTTACATAACGCAGCACACAGAGGAAACAGACAGTAGGTAAGGCAGGAGAATACACACACAAACACATTACCTCTGAGCAGGCCAAATGTCTTAAATTATTGAACCAATCGACATGGGCTCTACAGTGGTCAAAAGCATGAATAAGTTCATGGGTGACCACTCTGTTCATGTGGGACTGCCGGTGAACATTATTCTGACACAAAACAATCTGTAATCAAACAGGGAAAAAAATATTGTGTTAATTTCAATCAGACCTGTTCTTGTGTAATATGTGTCTTTATTAGGCCTGTATGAAAATCTTCAGCAAATAAGATTCATATATACTAGTTAAATCTGTGGTTTGATACATTTCAAGATCTATTAGGAGGTATGAAGTTCGCCGTTTTACTTGAGAAGTAGCCGCGTCGAAACCACCACTGACAATCCCGTCACAGTCTTCACAGGCAAAATGACGGTCTTTATATGCAGCACTGAAAAATAAACACAGGTACACTGTCAAAGCAGCACATGTCGAAACAATTGCATCGTCCTGCTTACACGATGAGCATATGGGTTATTCTAACGTTTAAACCATTTAAACAGGTGCTAATGTAATGATATTTAGAATATTTAGAACATTTAAGAGTTTCTTGTCTACGTAATTACACAATTACTATGTACAACAAAATTGTGAAGATGAAGATAGACGGTCCAAAAACCGACATAAGTTTACGTGGAGTTACGCTACGTCGTTTAATAAAACTTTTCTTTATGCATAATGGGAATACACCTTATTGACTTCTTGAAATAAGATTACTTCTAACGACGTAATACATACCATCCAGACTGTTTCATGACACCGAGTAGAAATTTTGCATACGGACCTATCGATTAAAAAACACATTAATTATAGCCATTTAACGCACGTGCTGAGTCTGTGTGACTTGTTATCACTTGGTATTAACTTGCGTTTATTTAATGTCGCAGTCATTTGGATCACATTATGGAGACATATATTGAATTATTTTGCTACGTTAAGATATATGCATATGTGTTATGTTTAAGAACGTACTGGTCTCCAACGCAAAATGCAGCATTACTTGACATTTGTTGTGGAAAGTGAACAGGTTTTCTCCAAGTGACCCTTTCTTATATTTCCCTTCTTTTCTCTTCGGGAACAAGCCATAACCGTAGTCCTCGTCTTTCTGTTCCGATTCTCTGGCTTGGTCCATTTGAAAATTAGAGCTTGGAGAGAAGATCAATGCACAATTTCCAAAGGCGAATAATATATTGTAAGATGAAAACGAAAGTCGAAGACACCAGCTAGGTCATGTTCTACTTTACCTCTGTTTGCAAGTGAAAGGTCAAAGGTAAAGGGTTACACAATTCTTCGACAGTAGAAATTTTAATACAAATATGATTTCAATCAGATACTGTTGTGAAATTATTTCACTTTTAAGTAAGTAAAGCATAAGCTCTTTGTCATAATAAAGAAAAATTAAGTGTCCTTAGACGTCAACTCGTTGCGTATTTCGTCACTTCCGGCGATGGCGAGGGGACGCGGCCGCGCTACCATGGCGCTACACGTTTAACGTTCTAGTTTCTCCCCTGTGACAGTTGCTAATCTAGTTTATGTCTCATTTTAGTTTAGTTTTTAGCTGTTGACTTTGTTTTCTTGAAATAGCCATTTTAAAGGTATTTGGAGTGCATTTCGTTTGATTAGTCGTTAGTCTGTTAGTAATAAACTTCATGCACGTGTGTTTAGTGTCTCTTAGTTACCGGTGGCGGTTTCGTTCTCGTTTGTTTAACATGCATGTTTTTGAGAAGGTACCATCTACTTATAAGTTTTAGCTATTAATCCCATGCGTATTCTTGTTGGAGCACAGGAGTATGTCCGGTGGAAATAAAGCCATAGAGCTGCAGCTGCAGATGCGTCAGAATGCGGAGGAGCTGCATGACTTTATCAGAGATCTTGACAGCTGGGAAAACGATATCAAAAAGAAGGACGAAGAGCTGAGAAGTGAGAGTTCTGACCACAATCAGAAGGTGAGCCTTTATTCTTTAAAGCAGATTGTTCTCCAATTTTAATATTTAACAGTTACAGCATTTACTTATATTATGCGCTCGTTACTTCAAATTTAGCGAATGACACATTTCCTCTTTCTGCACTTTGGTGCATTGATTTACTTTATAAAAGCTAATAGTAACAATGAGGATAAACAATACCCTGCGGAATGGATATCATACTTTCTGTAAACTTGATCCATTACAGTATCCGTATAGTGTTCCTAAAGGAAAATGTTTCCTAATTCTCTTTGTAAGCATAACTATATGTACACATACCCTTATTTCAGCAAAATCTACCACCTGTTAGAAACAAGGATTATAAAAAGCAGAAGATAAACAACAACGTGGGTTCCACCATTACAAAGAACGATCAAAAGAAAGAAACGAGAATAAAATCCTACGACTACCAATCATGGGAAAAATTTGACGCGGTAAATTTTCTCATTGTGTCTTAATAAACCCTAGATCTCATTTTGATGAACATGTATGAAAAGTAATATTAAATTATTAAAATGATGTAATTCACATTTAATATTCACCTATGTCTTTCAATGCATAATGAATCAAAGTTTATTAACATAATTACAAAAATATGAATCCCAATAGGATAAAGCATTAGAAATGCTGGACAAAGATGTCAGCCCTGTCGAGTCTGAGTCAGATTCAGAAGAAACCGGGATCCACATTGACAGAGAACAGGCTCTTGCTGAAAAGGAGAAAGTATGTTTTAATTACTTAGACTCTTTGTTTTTAAATTCTCAAAGTTCATCAATAAATGTTGGATCTTCCTTTCCCAACCGTAATCTGAATAATTTACATTTTTTGAATGGGTAGACTTAGATTTTGTTTTTTTTGTATTTTTTTTTTTAGGGCAACCAGATGTTTAAAGAAGGGAAATTCGATGATGCCATTGATTGTTACACCAGAGGCATGAGTGCTGATCCTTACAGTCCGGTTTTGCCTACAAACAGAGCAACTTGTTTTCTGAGACTCAAAAAGTCAGTGCTGGTGATAGACTGAACAAAGCAGCTGAGATGTTTTTGTAAACCCGATCCCATGGTATTGTATTTGCAGTTGTAGTGCAGTTACTGCTGGAGCTGACATCCCGTCCTGCCCTAAATGTCTTGACAAAACTATGTGGATTTATAGATCCTTCATAGCATAAACTACCTGCTGTAATGCACGGCCTTGTTGTAATGCAGCAGCGTGAACAGCGCATGAGGCAAAGCGGGCACTTCTTCTGTCTTAGGTATGCCGTCGCAGAGTCCGACTGTAACCTGGCCATCGCTCTGGACAGAAACTACGCTAAAGCTTATGCTAGACGGGGAGCCGCTCGCTTTGCTCTTAAAAAAATCGAGTCTGCCCTAGAAGGTATGCCTTGTTGTTTTTTATTTTTCTTTACTGGAGAATGATATAATGTTGTATTCCACTGTCTCTTCCAACTGCTTACATTCACGATTGTTGAGGTTATGCTTCATACTGCTGATTTGTTTGTACTGTGTTTTTTTTTTGTAACCTTTTAAAAATCATTGTCCACCTGATTTAAAAGGTTTTAACATACTTGGTGTGCTCATAGCTACACTAGGCATTAGAAGCTGCTATACTTCTTATTTTCTTTTCTTCACCTGTCAGATTATGAAATGGTTCTTAAACTGGACCCTGAAAATCACGAAGCACAAAATGAAGTGAAGAAGATAAAAACAGTACGGCTTTATTTTGGCCCGTTTGTCTGGGATACATTACATCATCGTATCTGTCACGTGTGACCCACATTGTTTGTTGCCTCTGCTTCTTAGGCTATGCCCTCACAGGCAGACGGGAGCGAGGCAAGCGAAATGGCCCAGGAGGAGGTGACAGAGTCAGAGAGTCAGCGGAGTCACGCCGAGGAAGCGCAAAGACGGCAGGAGGCTGTCGTGCAGAAAGACCGGGTGTGTGTCTGTTACGGGACGGTATACGGAATACTTGGCTGCATTTCCGGCCTCAATCTGCCAGAGATCAAACTGCATGCAAAGAATGAGTCACAGCGATTCCATTCTTCCCAGCCGGTGGAGGAATTGTGCTGACAAATTAGTTTCGTCATTTTGTCCTGTGCACGGCTTGCATTTGTAACATCAGCACGACGCAGACTACCCATTCTCCAGTCCCTTGAATTTTGATATCTGATTGACCATTGAAAAGGATGTTTTATGAAGTCATCCGTTTAACTAGTATTTGTTTACACTAGTTAATATTTATATTCATGCTGGTCATTTGCATGTATTGCTTCATATCACAAATTTTAACAACTTTTCTAGATAGCTAGCTAACTAACATCATTGTTAATATAAACTGAGATTAGTTTGTATCTTGACACATGTTTAAAACATTAAACTAGTTCACTGTTGACTGTAAATATAGATTTCTGTTTGTTGTGCTAAGGGTGTCGATATGTTGTAAGGTTTATTTTGTAAATAGTTGCTGAGAAAATGTTTTTTCAGGCTCCTTAATTTTTTGGTCATACCATTTGCATTTTCATAAGAATTTATTTAAAACTGATGGTTTGTACAAACTGCATTACATCACTGGCTCTCAAGCCCCGCCTACCCCTAGGCTGGACCCTCCCCCTGTAGATCTAGCCCCCACCCTTTGGGGTTCAGAACCAGCTGCATGGTTCACATGGGGGTTTCCCCGCTGTTGTTTTCCCAGCTGGGACCTTGTTCTCCTTGCCCAGAACAGCATGGGGCTGGCAGCACCCAGACAGAGACTCCTAGTTGACGTGTCCTTTCCCCTTTCATTTCTTTTCTTAACTCAGGGAAATGCTTACTTTAAAGAAGGGAAATACGAGGCCGCCGTGCAGTGCTACACCAAGGGGATGGAGGCCGACGGCAGCAACGCGCTCTTACCAGCCAACAGGGCCATGGCTTATCTGAGGCTCGACAGGCAAGTGGCACCTCTTCTTTGAGGACTGTGTTCTCTGTGTACTTCAATGAGATGCCTTAGTAGGGTAATTGAAAGGTGCCATAGAATGAAAATGGGCACAAATAGACTGTTATGTAACGGTCTTTACCACGACCAGCCAGCTCACCGTCAAGCCCAAAGGTCCTGCACGTGGCGGGGAAAGAAAAATATATATTGACAGCCAATGATGAAAGGTTATTTACTACTAGTAGGCTATGAAGGTGAGTCTTATTCAAGGACGCGTTTCCCAAATGCTGCCATTAGCCACTTGCGTAGTTGTGGCTGTTCAGTTGTTAGCATCTATGCTTTTGGGTAAGTTAGCCCAGGCTGAATTAAAGCCCAGGGTGACAGCATGTCGCTCATGCATGGAGCCGCGCATCACTGCTTTTCCATTGATTTAAAAAAAAAAAAAAAACAGGCATGTCTTTAAAAAAAACTTTTGAGTTTAGATTGTAAAGGTGTTACAGCAGGTGTATTTTAAAACTTTTTTTTAAGTAACTATTCTAAATACTGCCTTTTCTGAATGTAACATATTGTTGTAGGTATTCGCTGCAACTCCCTAATTAGTTTACTAATCAGAGGACTGATTGGCTGAAGAGTCCTCACACCTGGGTTTGAACAGCTGACCTGAAGGTTATCCTAAAAGCCTGCATACACACCGGCCCTTTGCGGATAAGATTGGCCACCCCTGTTCTATGCAGACACCAGAGAACAATTTAAAATACTGAAATAAATGCATTCTATGGCACCCACAGACAGTAGTTATGTCAGCTTATGTTTGTGATTGTTCCCAATGAACAACTAACATTCTACAGTGCTGATGAATAGTACCAGTTTGGCCAAATCCAACACAGTGACAAACTGGGGGGGTCTTCCTTCCCAGGACTAGAATTCAAATGCCATTATGCACATACAACAGTAGATGGTGTAGGTTAGCTGTTTACTGGCTAAATGAATCGCAGAGAAATATTTCAATATGTTCAGGTTATTGCATTTATTGATTTGTAGTGTAGTTTTATGGTCTAATTAGTCTAAATTACATGTTTGTATATTAATGCACTTATTAAAATTAAGATAAGATCTTGGGTATTCCAAAAAGTTTTTTTTCCCTTAACAATAGTTGCTTAAAAAGTATGGGGTCATCTTATAATAAGGGTCATTTAATAGTCGGGTCAAAATCGGTAATAGATTGTGTGCCGAAAGTTTGCCAGTGAGCGGGTTCGTCCCGCTTTGTGAAGCTGCCCCTGCGGTGATGGTGTTGATGCCGGAAGTTTAGGCTGTGCTGCTTCATGGATGATCTGCCCGGCAGGTACCAGGAGGCCGAGCGTGACTGCAGCCGGGCCTTAGCCCTGGACAGCTCCTACTCCAAGGCCTTTGCCAGAAGGGGAACAGCCAGGGCAGCCATGAGGAAGCTGAAGGAGGCAAAGGAAGGTGCGTCACGTAACAATGGCGTTTGATGGCGCAGGAAGAAACCTTTAAGTGATGTTAATCACTCAACTGCAGTTGATTTAAGACTAACGGATTCAGTCGTGATGCTGTTAGACTTGGCACCTAAATGAAAAAGGAAGAATATTTAAAATGAACACAAGCACATAATACCATGTGTCAAAATAAGTTGCTTTTATATGGAATTAGACACAAGCCAGACTTTTTAGTTGCCCATTCTCAGACCTAAATTCTTAAATTCCATGTTTTGGTATTTGTATGTTAACATATTGTCAGCTCAGTGAAGGACGCTGATTCTGTAATTTCCTTTCAGATTTCGAACAGGTGTTGAAGTTGGAGCCGGGAAACAAGCAAGCAGTGAATGAGATCACAAAAATCACAGCTGTAGGCATCAAAGACCAGACCTATACCATGTTTATGCAAATTTTTCAGTGACGCAGTTTATAAGTCTTATCTTTTCCTGCAAGGAAATGGCTGCCAGTGGTGTGGAAGTGGATCCGACCAATCAGAGGAGAATCGTACAGCCAGTCAGTAAACCCCCCCACCTCCGGTCGACGGTAAGGGAGCTGCAGGCTTTAACATGAAAGATCTTCCAGACAGAGCAAAAGTTTTACGGGCGTACAGCCTTGTGTTCTACTAAATTTCTCGTCTAGAAATCCAGGTTTTAGAACGTCATTGTGCATCTCTGAGGAACTTGCAGAACTACTTTTGCATACTATATATTTTCGCCACTGTTTTGCTATTAATCGAATAAGCCTGTTCTCCGCCTACTTATAGCGTAATTTGAATAAGCCTATTCTCCTCTGCCTACTTATAGCGTAAATGGAATAAGCCCATTCTCCTCTGCCTACTTATAGCGTAAATGGAATAAGCCCATTCTCCTCTGTCTACTTAAAGCATAGGACATGCAACTGACCAATGAAAAGATATGTTATGCAGGCATCTATTTAACTAGCATTTATGTTTGTACTAGTTAACATTTGTATTCATGATGGTGGTTTGTATAGATTACTTTGTCGCTAATTTTAACGACTTGATGTTGATAGCTAGCTTACAAACACCATGGTTATTTGTCGAATATAAAGCAAGATAAATTTGTATTGTTGACACTGACATCTTTACCTCTATAACAACAATTCATGCAAGTCCTTGTAAAGCAAACCACTGACAGCTGTTAGGGCATAAAGTTAGGTTAATTTTACAGATTCTGAGAAAATGCTTTTTTTCTACATTCCTGAGATAATGGGATTTTGTAGATACACATTTTTCATTAGATAATGATAATATACTACTTTAATTTGGTATTTGATAAGTGTCTCCTTGTTAAGAGGGGCCTGTATCACAAAGCTGGTTAGCAAAGTCAGGTTTCAAATAGGGTCCAGTTTGACTCAACCAAACAAATGCAATCTGAGATAAGCGGTATCACAGCCCAGACTGTCAGCAATCCATATCAAGCCAGATTTTCTTAGATTGTCATGAGCAAGCCGTTTTGAGAGTTTGGGAAAGCCCATTTGTACCGATGTCTTCTCTTTAACTGGTTCAAGAACCATTTGAGATCCATTCTCCTGAAACACAACCTGCTCCGCAGCTGGATTGGAGTGTAACATGAGTTACTGTGGTGATTTATCCCACTAAGAAGAGAAGTAGCATTGTGATATCAAAATGCCAGTTATCTCTACTCATCCTCAGAGTTGTCCGGCTAAGCAGGAATTCCGGCTTTGTCATTCAGGTCTCTGGTCAGAATTAGCTTGCTAAAAAAAAATTGCTGTGTACAGTTAATCCAGAAATGCTCCACACGCAGGTTCTCGACTCCTTGACTCTTTAATTTCATGTACTTATAAATTTCCAATTATTAAAAAAGCAATTTTTTAACATTGGGTCTTCAGAAACCTCTTAAAAGGATGGACATTGAAGAAGTTGGAGATCCAGTACCCATCATTCCTGTAACCATAGCGACATGTACAGCAGCCAGCAGAGCAGCTTGGCCTATCACCGAGACTGGGGCCAGTGAGGACGAGCACCTGTCGGCAGGCAGCTCTCCCTGCGCTAAGATCCAGAAGATTGAGGAGATCTCACACTCTTCCACACAGGCCTCAGAAAAGTAAGACATCGGCAAGCTTGAATGGAACAATAGCCGAATTACATCTGTCTACCGCTTATCAGTAATGTTAGCTACGCTTGGGTGGTATGTAATTTATCGTACCGTCATACTGTCCAGACATTATACCACAGTATACAGTGTTTTGATGAAGGTGTTTTTAAAAACAAGGCTGTGTTTTGAAATCTCAGCGATCAAATTCGCCCACAATAGATAATTAAAATGCTGGGACATTTTAGGATTCTGCACTTTTTGCCCTTATTTAGAACCATTCCGGAATATTCCGAGCGATGCTGAGGTGTTGAGCTCCCTACCACGCAGCTAATAACCACTGAACGCTCTCCACTCCAGAGGCCTTCATGAGGAGAGTGTGAGTGCTCAGGCACCATCAGAGCTCACAGGGAAGACGCCGGGCGACCAGCAGGATCTGTCCCCTCCAGAGGGAGTGGCTCTTCCTACGCTTCCGACGAACAGCTTCCAGCTGGAAGCTGACCTGAGGAAGCTGAGAAATTACCCTGAGCTCACCTACAAGTATTTAAAGGTAAACCATAAGAACAAGAACGCAACCATCTCCTCTGAGTCTTAGAAAGAGTATTTAATTAAGTTATGAACCAGCCTTCATTTACACCGTATTTTCCCCACAGCAAATCGAACCAAACTCGTACTTAAAGATTTTCCAGAATTCGCTGGAACCTGAGATCTTCAACCAGCTCCTGAGAATACTGCAGGCTTTCTACCTACCGTAAGTATAGCAGTCTTTCAAGGGTGCTTAACTCTTTTTAATGAAAGCAGAGCTAAATTGTAACCAAGCTCTTTAATTATTAGGTATGAAGAACCATCTCTGATATTTGACATCCTGAAGAACCTCTCAGATGTAAGAAGGTTTGACATGGCAATAATGTTCATGTCCTCTGCTGAAAGGAAAGGTATTGTATACCAGTTTATAACCTCTGACCTATAAATTGTTTTATGAATAGTACTATGCGAAAGGCTTAGGCAGTCAACGAAAGTGTTTAAAGCTCTTTATCTGGGTAGTAAGTGTATATTTGCTCAGGAAAAAAAACCGAAATGTAACATTAAAAATATGAAATCAATATTTACGAAATTAAAAACTAGCAAGAATTTCTGGTGTTTTCCAAAAATTTTCTGATACCTTGTTGGACGGTTAGATCACCAAACACCAAACCTCTCCTCAGGGGCACCCTTTTGTTAAATTTCACCACCAGCTCATTTAATTAATCCATTAAATTAGTAAACACAATGGGATAATGTTTAGCCGAAAAGGCAAGGTAGAGGTCATGTCTAAAAATACATGGATGTGTTGGATGGTTGTTGCAAATCCTGGGGTGACTTTAGGAGAGACCTTCACAAGGTAAAGCTAACACACTTTGACAGGCATAATAGCCTAGTTTTACACTGACATGATCATTTAAACATCATTTTTCACAGTACTGCATATTATTATGGATTAACAAGTATAATTTTTCCTAAATGTTTTTATCCCTCCCATTTTAGTTTTAGAAGAACTCTTTGACCGTCTTCATAAAGCTGGATTACAGGACGCTTCTGTTTGTACCTTGAAGAAGAAATATGGACTCTGATCCCGGAGTTTTTCCCAGGAAATTCAGGACCTGCGCAGCACTGGCTGCAGATCCCGCGTGTGGCTGACTGCGCAGCATGCTGCTTTGGGACGTGCTGCTGACAAGCCTTGGCTGTATGATGATGGAATATGCAGCTTGTGGGCTTTATTTGGCTCTCTCGCCAAATGGTTTTACCGGTGACACGCTGCTCTACTGTATCTGCATCGTTTTGCTTCTCTTATATGGACTCTGAGGTTCAGAAGCAGCCAAGCCATATCAGAAACGCCATGGCACAGTTCATATTGCATCACAGAACTTCTGCATGGTCCGGTCTGGCCTCCAGAGATACTACTTTGTTGGAGTTTGACCCTCAGATAGTTTTTCTTTCTTTTCATAGTTTTCAAATGTAGATACCCCATTTGACCTTTTCCTCTTACCTGTACCTTGTAGAACTTATAAGTTGCAGTGCAGGACCTGCTATATATGCTTAGAAATTACCGGAAGTAAGGAGAGTATTGGTGTTACCCAGCCATAGAATATAATACAAATAATAACATATACATATAACAATCCGTTGTGTATTTATATCTGAATTGCAAACAGTGCGGTGCGATTTCATTGCTTTGGGGAGAACTGCCTCTGGTTTCGTTTGGCCTGTTACTGCTGCTTCCACAGCATTTCATAAAGTCACTTTCAGCGTTGTACTGCTCTACCAGTCTATCCCAAGAGTGTTAAAGGGAATACTCATTTCTGAGACTGTAAGTGAATAATCTGTCATTCAAGTAGAATCTTCCTTATTGACTGCATTTCTTGTTTATCAAGCCAGAATTCCCAGAATGCAACTCACCTGCATGTTTGAAAGACAAAATCCTTTTACAGGCTGTGGACTGTTGCCATAAGTTAAACTATCACAGGTAATCTATGGAAATATTTTTGCATTGTCACACCTGTTCTGGAATCTAATAAACAAGTGTACCCGATGAGTATACAAATTTGTACTGAGATGAATAGATTTCCATGTGCATGCATGGATATATTAACAGTAAAATGAAGCTTCTCTAGCTGGTTTAGTCCCTGTCACACTGTCTGCATGTTCTCTGCTAACGGTGAACTTGTTCCTACACAGTGGCTCTCAAACTTTATCTTGATCTGTAGAGCAGGTGCTTCCGCGCCACATAAATTCATATTTTGCTTCTGTACCTTGAACGTTTGTTACATAGCTAAGACAAAGGTCAAAGTGAGCACATCAGTTTGGGACGCCGAAGAATGACCAGCATTACTTTGATACAAAATTTGCCACTAGAGGGAGATATTCAGTATATTTAATTAAAAGTACTTCAATAAAATATTTTGTGCCTGGGATCGGAAGGTTGCCAGTTCGAGGCTGGCCTTGGCACGTCTGTGGGCCTTATAACCCCCATTTTGAAAAGGTAGTTGGTGTGGATGTTTGATGGTTTCTCAATGCAATATTTTCTAATAATTTCAATAGTGATTTGCTGTCCTAACAAGATGCACTCCTGGGATTTCTGACAATGTTAACTGCTGCAGTTGTCTGGGTCCTTGAGCAAGGCCCTTAACCCCCAGCTCCTTGGGCGCTGAAACAGGTGGCTGCCCTTCACAGACAGCTTGTCCTCACCCACAGAGAGCAAGCGGGGGAAGGCGAAAAGAGAATTTCTCCAAAGGGATCAATAAAGCATCAGTTATGTAAACATTAATATTTTATAGAAACATTAATATTAATACATTTATTATTATTATGATATTGTTATAATTTAATTTATTATAATTATTATTAATGACATTTCTATAGAAGTCATGTTAACATAATTGCAGTATACGTGTTCCTTAGTATAGAGATCAGTGACTGTAGAAAACCTACAGACTGCCATCCATGACCAGACATCCATGTAAATGATGGCTTCTCCGCCAAAATGTCAGTGCAAGAATGGCAGTCGTCAGGCGCTGGTTTTCTGCTGTATATGTTCCACATGCAACTGCATGAGATGATCATTCTTGCAGATAACGGTTCTGTTCTCTAAGCACGTGATCAGCGCTGAGAAACCACAGAGCAGCCTTGGTGCCGCAGCGCTGTAAACTCCTCGGGACGGGACAGATGCCAGCCAATGGGGAGGAGGGGGGTGTTCAGTGTCAGTTAGCTTTCCTGGCCTGTGAGCGTCACACACATCCGGTCTTCTCTCAGTCTGAGAGGCGTCAACAGAGGGAACTTCAGGCAGCGAGTCAGCAGCATGGGAGAGAACTGACTGTCCCCATGTCACAGGGGATACGCAAGAGCATTTCCGAATTCATTATTCTTATGGCTGAATGGCAGGATTTCCCAACACATGGACAGAATGAAGGATTTTCCTGAATATCTGAACGGAACTTTGTAACCACAACCTTTTTGCCTTTTAATTTTTTTTTTATACATATATATAATAGCTTTTTTAAATTTTAGGTGACATCAAAAGTTTTTTTTTTTCCCCCCAGAGTAGGAGAATACGTACAGTGAAAACGATGGTTTCATCTATATGGGATCGGATTGAAGTCTTCCTGGTGAGTTACCGCCATGCAAATTTTGTCCCCTGTTCCCATTTCTAATCTCCCCACAACTTAAACAGATTTAAATGCATGCACTTCTAATTATTTAGTAGTTGTAATAGACTGTTTGCATTCTGCTGTAGCCCAAGTTTGTTTGCAGTGGATGTGCAGCTTGATGGGGGTCTATCAAGTCTTCCAAGTGTCTGTGTCTCTGTCTCAGACCATCCTCTGATGGGAAACTGGCTGAAATAAAACCAGGCAGTCTTGACTCCAGGAGCTCTGAGGCCTTGTCCAGTGACACTGTTCAGGCGAACAAGTAAGAGTAAAAGATTTATAATTAGCATAAAGGTGTATTTAGTAATGACAAAATGGAGAGAAAGGAACTCTAATTTATTGTATTCAGTTGTATATATCTGACAAGAATACTACAAGGATGTAGTCTTTTATCAAAAAATATGAAATAAAAATGGCTAAACACTTCTGATGAATCCCATTGTCATGGTGACTGCTGATGCTACAATGTATCTTCTGATGCATCCCAGTAGGTCACCTGTACCTGACCAGGCTGACTGTGATGCTGTGGGTGGAGAAGCCTCCACGCCGTAAGAGGGTCTTTAACGGTGTCGTGTAAAGGGTCTCTTAGGGACTGACGGTCCGGTGTGAGGAAGCTTCTGCTCAGACGTTTACGTGAAGATTTGCTGCCACCAGCCTAATAATGTTACTGCTGCTGTGACGTATCTGTTTCTCTATTTCCTTGCTGTTTTTAACAATGAGTCTTGAAAAATTAACCTTCAAATTATTAGAAACTGCAGGCTATGACATTAATATTTGTTTGAATTCATTTTGTCATCTTTTTTGTAATTTTACTATTCATTACTGCAATAGTAATGTAATTAACTATTTATTATTATTAGATCAGTATAATTTGCGTAAGTTTAAAATACGTAACTATAGCAAGTAAAATGAGGTGAACAGTAAAATTTCAAATGTAATTTTAAATGTCACAAAACTGTCATAACCATGTTGTAACAGAATTAAAAATTATATAAAAAATCTCGAATTTTGGTTATCATGATTTCATTCATTAATTTTTACTATATAACATAATTTAATATGTATTTTTAGCAATCATCAGCTGTAACAGGGTGGAAACTGTCTCAGTGCAAAGAAAAGCAAAGAGTGAAGTCGAGTAAATTAAATTTAATAAAACAAAGTTTATTAAAATTTATGTGAATTTTTAAGTTTTATTTGTTGCCATTAGACTCATCAGCCATTATATTTCATAGGACACTTGTTTACCATTTAACATGTTTGTAATATATCGGATTCCAGTTCTAAGAAAAAACAATAAATTACTGTTGCACATTTTGGAAGCTCTGGTCGGTTTGGAGGAACTTGTTCATCTCTGCATCCAGGGCTGGTGACAATTATGGATATTCAGGCAAGTAAACACACTGTCATGTTCACAAGTGTTTTATTCTAAAACGTCCCAGTAGAGCTTCAGATAGAGGCTGAGTGTTTCGGTTTCATTTTACGCCGCCCCAGTCAGTCATATACTGAACATGTATCGTATGCTGGAAGGAGGAGTCCCTGCAGACACC
>JABJVO010000062.1:27329194-27346552 GCA_026770805.1 Boulengeromyrus knoepffleri | reverse complement strand
GTTTCCCCTCATTTAACACACCTGATTCAACTCCTTGTGCTAATTACCACACAGCTCTTGAGCTGAATCATTTATGGAAAGAACAGGGAAAGAACTAAGCTACACAGGGCTCCGGCCCCCCAGGACTGGAGTTGGGCACCCCTGATCTAGATAATCAGAACAACAACCTTTATTTTCCAGGAACTAGAAACAATAGAAAATCTCTGACTACAAAACGTAATCATGAATAGGGAAAGGTGAACCCACTTGCAGAAGCGAACAGGATAACCAAAAAATCCAAGATATGCTGGGATACTGTTGTAGGTTAAGTGCCACTATTTGCTACACAGCTGGCTGCAATACTGGGCAAATTACTGAAGGTGTTAACTGTTTAAGTAACCAGACAGATTAATTACTGTGAATCATTACTTGTTTAAAGCTGGGCGGGGTGACCAGTCATCTCTGCTTGCTCATAGCTGACCTAAGAGTTACTGTTTTCACATCAAAATAGCACTTCTATAAACCATTTACAAAGGCACTGGCTCCACAAGAAGGAACACAAATATTTCAGTTGATTTTTTTTCCACAAAAAAAAAGCTCTTTAGCAAAACAGTAAGTGTTCTCAGCAGCTACTTACTGATATGGTCAGGAGAATATTTCCTCTTTCAGATATAAATCACTGGCATGAGTGCGGCAGGTGCTCTTCTCCTGCTACCTGAGCTGCCTCATGCAACCATGTCGTCATGCCATGGAAGCCACACGGGAGCCCCGACAGCTGCAGCGCCTTGCGGCCCCTGGGGATGAGGGGAGACGAAAGCGACGGCAGAAAACCACAGGAAGTATGTGCCCGATAACGTGGCCGCACAAATGTCCGCAAAGTCTTGCTGCAGCCACCTGTGCCTCTGTGTCGGCTGCTTCAGCGGTGCCACCTGGGGCCATGCGGGCAGAAAGAGCCACAACCACAGTAGCTGGTGAATTAGCAGGTGGCTCTACCTCCAGTTTTACTCAGATCATTCTCAGATCAAGCCGTCTGCAGCTGTTCCACAATACCAGCGAGGCCTAAAGCTATAGGTGCAGTGCAATATTTTTTTTATTCTTTCGCCCAGATTTTCATCCATAGACAGCCACACTTCATACAAACTTTTATAATGACAGTGAAGCTGAAAAATGGGAACTGTTGTCCATAAATGAATCTTGTGGCCTTATTTTTGCTGAGGTTACAACAGACTACAGGGTAATATAGTGTGTACTACACCCTGAGAGTCATTCCAGGTCTGAAGTATTATTGTCAGGTTTTTGCTGCTATGAAATTAAATAAATATAGCATACCAAGCACCCTCTCTCTTTCTTTCTCCGCTGTGAAGCCGATGTTGATTACATTTCTTAGTTTTCAGTATTTTTACTAATTTTTACAGGTCTAGTGGCATTTCTGGAAAACACCCCTCCCGCAATAGCTGTTGCTGTTTCTAATCACAATTTTTAAGTCACCATATGAAATGGGTGAAATTTTTCAGGAATAAAAATAGACTGTGAGTTCAGTGAGATGAAGAATTCTAGGTTCAAAGTGCACACACATTAATTTGAATTAGAAGAATGTGAATTAATAATATGCTTAAATATTATGATTGATTAAATAAATTGAATATCATTTTGGGGAGGAGGTTGCCTTTTTCATCATGCCATTAGGCATTACTGTGATGGCCTGCAATGTGGTCCTGAGTAAAGTTTGTTGCCTTTCTGTGCCAGGGGTGGTTTTTCATGAGAACACCAAGCTTCTCAAATCTTCATCCACTGGCTTGCAGATGCAGCAGTATTGCTATCCTATCTCTTACTTAAACCATTTCGCATAGCTGAAATACCCGTGGACATGAAAAAAATTACACGGTTTACCTAACTGGTCATGGAATGAATCAATGCAAGGCTGGCTCCCCCTGCAGGCCACTGGAGTACACTGCAATTTCTAAAAGGAGCCAGATTCACTGATAGTTATATAATTCTTTATTGGCCCATCAAACCAGGCATGAAGCCATGTAATAAAATTTGCTGGACCCACCCCTTCGAAAATTTATTTCTGGCTATGGGCCTGCATCACACCACCATTCACAGAGAGATCTGAACAGCCTATCCTTTATTTTTTAAATCATAGACATGTAACATACTGCATATTAAGTTTTGTTACGGGAGAACATCGCATGCATTGGAAACATTACAAATGGGTTCAGTAACAGCTATGTAACTGCAACATGATGTAAATCACCATACAGACCACACCCTAGGGGTTACATATAATCAAAATCAAATAGATGTTTAATTCATCAAATAAAAAAATAAACATATCTAATTGCCAGCATCCTTCTCAGTTGACAATGACAGTAGAGGTCACAGATGTGAAGCTGAAGGTCACTGTGTTGTACGAGAGGCAGGTTAGCGCCCCGCTATCGGACGCATTCACTGGGGTGAGGGAGAGGAGGTCGCCCTGCTGAACCAGCTCCCCCAGTAACCAGGTGTAGCTGCACGCCGGGTGACACTCAGCCACACACTTTAGGGTCACCCATGATCCCGGAGCTACAGATATTTCTGAGCCAACTGGACCTCCACCGATCTCTACGATGGTCGCTTTCAAGGGCCCATCTAAAGAAGAACCAAACGGCAACGTCAACATGGAACGACACAGACCTCTTGGCAGCTAGCTGTCGTATGGGGTTGCTATGGTGACCACCAAAATGAGAATTGTGGCCGCACCGGTAAAACTCACAGTTGACTACCATGTGATATTCCAGGCTGGGTGTCACCGCGGCTCCCTCGATGACGCTGCACTGGTAGAATCCCCCGTCAGATCGCAGCAGTGGAGAGAAGGACAATGTGGTGTTGCTCGTAGACAGAGTGACCCTGTCGCTGAGCATCACAGGGTGGTTGTTCCTGAGCCACTGAACAGAGGCAGCAGGACCAGCACCGATACAATTCAGAGAGAAGGGTCTGTCGTCGGTGGGCGGCAGGACAGAAGCTGGCTGTACCGAGATCGGATCTGGTGGACAATTGAGATACATTTCAATTTATAGCCTTATCATTTCAGGGACATAGTCAGATGACTGCATTTTGAAAAGTGCTGGTCAGAATAAATTTTACGTTTAACGCAACAGTGAACGTCTTGGTTAGATAAAATACGTAAATTTAACATCACAAAAGTGAGAAACTTTTTTTTTTCATAAACTATAGATAAAATAGAACTCCTTAGAAAAAATGCAGGAGTTGCTTTACAATGTAGCTAACGTATTGTTTCTGCAGTAAAACAAACAAAAACAAATTTACAGTAAATAATCTATACTGTCTCATTGAGGACATCCTGCAATGTTACCTCATCCTCATACTGCTGTAGGTACTTAATATATATTAACTTAGTCTTGTCTTGTCTTACACTGTCTTGCCCAATATCACAATGCTGTTTGTCCTAAACCCCCTCACCCCCATTTCACTGTGTTCCCTGAACACATGTGACAATAAAAGCTTGAAACGTCAGATAATCTCTGGCCTCATTACATAGCGTGATACATCATATCTCTTATTCTATTATTTTAATGCAACAGTGCTCTTACCCGAGTGTGGATTTTGAACTCAGAGGTGGAGTTAACAAAATGAGTCAATGGCGTTTAGTCATACTCCAGAATTTACCAACCTGTTAGGGGGATGGTCTTTTTGACTGTGACTGAGACTCTGGACAGGGTGTTCTCTGCAATGCATGTCAGAGTTTCAGAGTTCTCTGTTGCCTCGACAGTTAAGATAAGCTTATCCCCACTGTATGTTTTCCCATAGATGCTCCAGGTGAAGCTGCAGGATGGAATGCAGTAGGCCAAACACAAGAAAGTGTAGGTGGTTCCAGGTTTCACTGCACTGGGTCCCACTATTTCTGTATTTGTTGGTCCATCTGCAAGACAAACTCTATCATTACTGTCTAATTACTATTGTTTAATCCATCTATCCTTCTGCCTTGTCTTTCAACCTCTTATCCAGTACAAGGACATTAGAGGCAGGGGGTTAGTGGCCATTGAAACCCATGTGGAGACCTAGGGAAGCTTCACCCCGTTGGTACCGGCGTTATAGCTGACACCCTTCAGATGATTCCACCTTATCAGGATCCATCAGAGCCAGGCAGCACGGGGCACATGTCAGTTGTAGGACCTGCATGTTAGTCCTGCTCAGGGCATGCACACTCAACTACTGGCAGTTCAGAGCCACCAATTCACCAAAATCATTGTTTCTCAATCCGGTCCTCAGGGGCCCACAGACAGTCCATGTTTTTGCTGACCCCAATTGGGAGCTGGGAGGGAGTGAAAATGTGGACCGGCTATGGGTCCCTGAGGACCGGATTGGGAAACACTGACCTAAATGCATGTATTTGAACTGCGGAATGAAAGCTGTGCAACACAGGGAGTTTGTGAAAGAAAAAACCTGGGATGATCAACAGGAATCATTGTGCTGCAGTCAGTCACCTACCCGCCACTTGGATGGTCTTCACCGTTTCGGCGAAGAGCATAGAGATGTCGTTCCACGCATTGCAAATGAGTTGCACTGTAAGCATCCACTGCTGTGCAGTGATCTCTATCTCGCTGCTCTGCTCGCTTTGCTCACTGCCGTCAACGTTCCAGTAGTACTGGCAGTCTGGGTGACAGGTAGCCGAGCATGAAAACTTAGATGATGTCCCGGCTACCATCAGATCCACCCCAGTGATTTCCACATCTGATGGTCCCTCTAGGAAAAGAAAAAGAAATGGTTATCGTGTTGCACATCTGGTTTGTTTATGCGGAATCATTCTTTAATCAATCTTGTTAATTTCACTCCTTTGACCTCAAGAGATATAATCACAGTTTGCATATTTCAGTATGTAGTGATAACTAAGCTGTAAAAATGCCTTTATCACACTATTAGCTACCTACGTGTCACTAAAAGACTCCTCGTGACTGTAGCAGACTGCCCAGAGACTGTATTCTTTGCCTCACACGTGAGGACTTCAGAGCCGACCAGCTGTTTGAGAAGGATGTCTAGCTCTGCTCCTTGAATTGTTTTCCCATCCGACTTCCAGGTATAGCTACATGAAGGGTAACAGTCGGCTGTACATGAGAATCCGTATGGAATTCCAACCGTAACTACACCTGGTCCAGATATTACCACATTTGTCGGTCCAGCTAGAAGACAGAAATAACACAGTAACTATATGGGCTACTGAACAGAAAATTCAGTTTATCTGTTTGCATAATTCACCCAGGCACAGAAAAAATATGAATGGCATAGTTATTACACAATTACATAACCAGTTAAAATTAATGCTGTAAAAATATATACTCTATGTAATTTTTAACTATTGCATTTGTAAACAATAATTATGAATCGATGCAAGAATATTAAATGAAACTAAATAGAAATTATAATTCGTATTTTAAGACCTTAAATACTTATAATATTTACACACTGTCTTAGAAACTATCTTTACATTGCTTAGATATACTAAATAATTAACATGAGTCTGAGGTCTATTCCAGCAACAATTGCAATCTGATTTAAAGTTAGCTGGGTTTGTGACCACAGCTAGCCTGAAAATCCAAGCAAGAAACTTTGCCTTTGGGTGGATACAATACATATAGAAACTGGCTACTGCCATTGTTCCATTTGCTTTTAAATCACTCACACGATCTTGTGTCATCGGCGGCGATGTCATCGCCTTTAGCCCTGGTTGAGCCTGAATAGGAGATTGATTGTTATGTGGAAATGCCGTCGCCAGGCTGCATGCATTCCTATATTCCGGTTGTTATATCATTCGGATTCGTTCAGCTTACCTGCCAGGATGGTGAGCAGTAGAAGCACAGAGTTTCTGTTCATCATTGTGATGAAAATGAGTAAGATCGGCTCTGAAGCCTCAAAGACGGACCTTCTCTTATTATAGTCCAGCGGCAAGTGCCCTTTATCACGGCCCCTACCAAAAGGACGCTCCCATTTCCCCCCCCATATTCGGCAACTTCATCTCTTACATCATTTCTCAGACGTGAATCGTGATCTCACAATCGTGTGTGTTTGCATGGCCCTGTTTTTTTGTTTTGGTGTGGTTGGCCAGGCTGAAAGTAGGTAAGGCGTTCAGAGAGAATTCCTTTGTCCCGTGTTATTTACCGAACTGTGAAAAATTACAGCACACAGATCAAACAAACTCATACATCTAAAGACAGAGGAGCAGGTCAAAGGGTGCACTAATGTTTAAGGTGGTATGGGCCTCACTTTAACTACCAATTTCATGCATTTTTTAGTCTAATATACTCAATAAAACACAATGCTGTAAACTTTTCATGTACTTATTTAATCGTAAAACACTTGTCTGTCTTCAACTCGAGACCTATTTAATCATTCAATGAAGAACAAGTGGGTATGCAACATTTTCCCCGACATTTTTGTCAGGACAAATGTCTTGTAGGTGATGACAATCAATCACGCAAGCTAATGACAGTTTACAGGCAATTACTAATATTTACAGAATAATGGTCTGTGTCTTACATATATGTTTAGCTGTCAGTAAATTTACCAACAGCAAGTAACATTAGTCAGAGGAAAGTATACCAAAACTAAACTTCTTAATTAAAAACTTTATGTTTCCGTTTCTGTTAATGTGTGGAATTTCTGTTATGGTGAATAATTAAGTGAGTAGAAGATTAATTGATCTGCAAAATGCATAAAGATGAAATATTCTTTACAAAATTTGAATCAAGATCAGTGTATTATTTTTTGTTTTGTGTAATTTTACAGTGCAAAAAAAACATTAAAGGAGCATCATGCAAACGTTTGGGCACCCCAAGAGATTTGAACTCTCAGATAACTTTGACCAAGTTTTCAGTCCTTAATTAGCTTGTTATGGCTATGGTTTGTTCACAATCATCGTTAGCTGATGAAAAATTTGAAAACAGTCAAGTTTGAAGCAGTCAAGGGCTCCTCTACGTAGCTGCCTAGGACTCTGAAAATTAAAATAATTGATGCTCACAAAGCAAGGGAAGCCTATCAGATGATATCAAAGCATTTCAGGTAGCTATTTCCCATGTTCATAATGTAATTAAGAAAGGGCAGTTAAGAGGAATGGTGGAAATCAAGGTGAAAGAGCAGATTGCTATAAAGGCAAATCAACGCCCTTGTTTGACCTCAAAAGATCAGTAATATTTAGCAGACTTTGGAATGGTGGTTCCCTGTCCTACTGTGCAGGGACACATGCACAAATATGACCTTTATGGAAGAGTCATCGGAGAAGAACCTTTTCCTGCATCCTTTTCCTTTTTCCTGCATAAAACCCACTCAGAAGTTTGCAAATGAACATCCAAACAAGCTGATGCGTTTTAGAAACCAGTCATGCAAACCGATGAAGTTAAAATAAAACTTCTTGGCCACAGTGAGCAAAGGTATACTTGGAGAAAAAAGGTGGAGAATTCATGAAAAGAACAGCCCACCTACTGTTCAACATAGGGGTGGCTTGGTCATTGTTGGGTTTGTGTTGCAGCCAGTGGCACAGGAAACATTTTACTGGTAGAGGGAGGAATGGATGTAATTAAAAACCAGCAACTTCTTGAAGCAAACATCACACCATCTGTAAGCTGAAGGTTTCAGCATGGCCGTCACAGTCCCCTAACCTATACATGATCTCAAAAGAGCAGTGGCAATATGGCCCAAGAATCTCACAGAACTAAAAGCTTCTCCCAAGGGAGAATGGGTGACAATCCCCCCAAAATAATTGAAAGACCCTTAGCTGGCTTCAAAAAGTGTTTACAAGCTGTCATACTTGCCAAAGAGAGTGTCAATAAGTGCTGACCATGCAGGGGCCCAAACCTTTTCTTCAGTTCATTATCTTTTTTTGTTATTTGAAACTGTAAAAGGTGGAAATAAAAAGTAGTCTTGCTAAAATATCTCAGGAAATGTGTCATCTTTAACTTTATGCCTTTTGGAAATGAGTCAATCATTTACTTGCTTGGCTATTCACAGTAAAATAAATCTTGACCATGAAACAGTAACTGCATCACATGACCTATTAAGTATTTATCATGGGCACTGGAATTCATTACAATATCAATATGACAGCATACACTACACAATCAATAAGTTTCCAAAAAAAGAGCTATTCATCTAACCATTAATTCATGTCATTGATTAGAATTTATACTAGATTTAGAATTTATATTAGAAAAGAATTTATAAATCTATGTTCTACTGTTAGAAATGCTTTAAAGCAGAATTTGAATACTCATACCAAGAAAATGATCATATTTCAGTTTCATAAACCTTAATAAACAAAATATTGATCTCCAATTCACAGCATTAGCCACTGCTAGGTATATCTGGATGACCTGGCCATAGGTCAGCGTGCCTCAATAGATTTTATTTCAAATGTAATTTTAGTTACATAATACAGGCGTTTAATGGGAGGTCCTGCTAATACTGTACTGAATCATCTTAAGGATCAGTATTACACAAGTGAAGGGCTATCGAGATAGGGCCTCTCTGTTATAAGGAACAAGAACACAAGGAACACTGAACAAGTAAAAGAGACGAGCCAAACCAAACAGGCTGCCGATCTATATCCTTTGCAATAGCGTGGTGAGGAACACAAAGACATGGTTCTCTGGAAACAAACATATTATCTGCTCAAACATGAAATTGTTATGGTTTAGCAGAAATAACACTAGACCAACAGAAGGACCACTGTCATCATTTCAGATTCCTGACAAAAAATGACTCGTTCCAGTTATAGCAGAAGTGTGACTATGCCTGTCAGACATCGTAAAGCATATGCAAATGGACCTTCGCAGTAAAAATAAGCAATCGTTCAAATTCCCTAAAATGTGGTTAATGGAAATGTAGAAACGCTGATTTTAGAGAAATGCCTAGAAAAGTAATAAAACGGATAATAATGAAGACAAACACAATAGGGATCCAGCAGTTAACGTTGATTGGACCCATAGTTATATGAATGGGCCATGTACCACTGGGCCACCAAGTGGGCAACTAATCAGAACAGGCCCTGAACAAGACACCAGTCCATCACAGGGTGAACAGACACACGCTCTTATACCTATGGGTGATATACCATTTTCAATTGACATTACCTGAATGTGCTGAATGAGGACTGTGATGGAAAAACAGAACATCCAGAAGAAACCTACATGAACATAGGAATAAGGTACAAACTGAGCACAGACACACCCATACCTTAGAACCTCCACATTGTTAGGGGGTGAATGAGAGCAGCGGCTGGGAACAGGGACTTAATTATGCTTTTTCATTTAAGATGTTTTCAAATGTTTAAATAAAGGGCAATAGGGCTGTTATTTTTCTACATCTCACAATTTAGATTCCTAACCAGGCTACAGTGGATTCAGCTCTCCTGCCAGCTGACCCTCCTTGCCCATGCTGCTGTCAGCATAAACTCCTCTGTTGGCATCGGCACATGCAGTTCAGCATCACGCCTTCTAAAGTCCTCTAATGTGTCCTCGTTTATGTCCAACAGACATCCATCAAGCACGGCAATGTTATGCAACATGCATCATGCTACAAAGAATGCCACCACCTTCTGAGGGCTGTACTGTAACTTTCCACCTGACTTATCTAAATATCTGAAACACATCCGGCAATCCAAATGTTCTTTCAGTTACAGTACGTGCTTCATTCTGATAATGAAAGAATCACCCCCTTCGAAACATTCCCATTTTTTTCCTTTACAGCCTTAAGTGAAAACACACAAACCAATATTTTTTCCCAGCTTTACTTACTCAATGCAACCTATAACATCCAAGTGAAAGATATTACAGCTACAGTTCTGAAGAACTGTAAAAATAAAAAAGAAATACTGAGATTAATAAAGGATCACCCCCCTCCTAAACAATATCAACTCAATCAGGTGTAAGTAACCACCATGTCCACTGCAGACCATCGTTACCGGCTTCTCCCTGTGATCAATTGTAATCAGTGTGATTAGTGAAGCATAAAAACAGCTGTTCCTGAAGCATTCCCTTGCTTGGTAGTGCAACTGAGAGCAAACAGCTGACTATTTCTGAACTGTAGCTGTGATATAGGTTGCATTGAGTAAGTTAAGCTGGGAAGAAATATTTTTTGTGTGTGTTTTCGTTTAAGGCTGTAAAGCAAAAAAATGGGAATATCTCGAAGGGGGTGATTCTTTTCTATACCCACTGGATATCTTTTGGTATTACGCAGAATGATTATGTGAAAGGACCAGATACACTCTATAATAAAACATATATAAATAAAATAAAATTTAAAAAGAAGTAAAATCAAATAAAATAACAAAAAACCATTAATGCACCTCAAGGGCATAATCAGTATCCGTAACGAGCTTCGTGCACCCGCACATTTCTAAAATGCGCCTCTACGAAAAATTCTTTGCAATATCTGGCTTTCTTTGTGTGGTCTGTACCTCCCATTAGAACAAAATGTCATTAAAATCTAAGCGCATGGACACATTGGTGTATAACCTGGCCTTTAGTATAACACCCCAAAGTGTTACGTCACTAAACTGCCACGAAGGCCTTATGCTAAGCATGAGCACCGACTTTTCTGCCAACCAGCAAAGCATTGCAGAGATATCTACTCTACATATCTGGTGCCTTCATGGGCATATTCACAGGCCATATTATTTACCCTGAAGTTTATCCTTTAACGACTCTTAAAGACCAGGGATGTTTCTAGCTATTGAAAAAAATCAGGGAATTAGTCAAGTTTACCTGGGGCTCAAATTTTTTTTTTTTTGAAGGAAGATTGGCATCGGGCCTTAAAATACTCGGGGCTACAGCCTATTATATATATATATATATATATATATATATATTATAGCACCCCAGAGTGGCCAAATTGGGTAACTGTTGCTGGGCTCCGTCAGAGTTGAGTCTTGAGTCATTTGAGTCATAAAAGCACTACTGAGAAATAGCCTCAAAATCGCAGAACAGGAAGTGGCAGCATGTCCAGACCTCAGGATTTAAAACAGCATGACTTCACATAACAATCATAATTTAAGACCACTAATAACAAAAACCAAGCTTTAGTCTTATTATAGCACCGCCAAGTGGTAAAATTGGGCAGTTTTTTTATTTATTGTTATTTTATATTTATAGTTCCCCAGAGCAGAGTCTTGAGTCATTTTACCAAGTGTGGTGTAGATACATAAAATGTTACTAAGAAATGGCCTCACTTCCTGTTTGGTGGCTTTACCATAAAAAACAATTGCAGAACAGGAAATGGCAACACGTCCAGATCTCAGGATTTAAAATGGCATGACTTCCTATAACAATTGTGATTTTAGACCAAAAATATGAACATGTTTTTCTCTTCTTATAGTGCACCCAAGTGGTAAAATTGGGCAATCTGTTCTGCACTCCCTTCGGGTCGGGTGGTGTGCTAAATCATACACAAAGTATATAAAAGCATTACTGAGAAGTAGGCTGTTTGCTTGTTTGCCTGTTTCAAACACCAATAACACTATGAACACTAATAACAAAAACAAAAATCATTTTTAAAAATTATTATTATAGCTCCCCTGAGTGGTGAAAAGGGGCAAGTTTTTCTCTCGACTCCCTTTGGGCAGAGTTTGGTGGAGGTACATAAAAGTGTTGCTGACATACGGGCTCACTTCCTGTTTGGCGGCTTTGCCATTGAATTTCATTGGATGACACTGGACATGTGGTTTACCCTAGGAAAATTCTTTGAATGACTTTTAATCAGAACCCTCTGTAAATAATACATAACAATTATGTTGATGATATGATCAATGATCTAGGGCAAGTTCACAAAATTAGATTTTTCAAAAAATTCAAAATGCCGGAAAATCCAATGCGACAGACTTTAATGGCAATGGGTGCATTCGAACCGTGATGACCTGGGATTTAGGGGAAAAATCATAGGACAAACAGTTCAAATGCTAAAAGCAAAAATGTACCTTGAAATTTGGTCTGTTGGTCGTGCTGCAGAGGTGGGTGGATTAACCTCAAATTTGATACCTGGATAAATTTGCCAAATCTCATCAAAATTGACCAAGGTGTTCTATGGGCTACCATAATCTTGTACTCCCATACTCTCCATGACAGAGAGTATAATAATATTACTAGTGAAAAATTCTAACAATCATAATACTGTAGGTATCTTGCACCTTCAGTTCCTGTCCCATAATTACATGTAAGTACACTACAAAAGTTAGTGTCAATGTCTATGTGTAATGAATCAGTCAATGGCATTTCTGTGAAAATGAAGAATGCCCAGACTCATTAATGCTAACAGAACGATCAAAGGTGCAAAAATAACAACTGAGTGCATCTCGGGTGTACAGAAAGGCAATAGGTACATGAAGCCTTGAAGTGGTTCTGGAGAAAAATGTGGGTCCTATGTGGTTCAACACAGGAATACCTAATGAAAATGGCCACTGTATACACAATGTACAGTTACAGTGCATAAGCAGGCATATTGATAAAGGAATCTGCGGAAAGCAAGAAAAGTCAACATTCCAGGTAATACAGCTCATGCATGTCTATCCAATAACTTTTTATTTCAGACGCTCAAAATAATAGATAAACAAATACAAAAAAAAAACCTCCAGCACACATGTCACATGTCACTTTTTATTTGTGTAATGATAATTAATGGGTGTTTAAGACCGTAATCTATCTCCCTTTGTAATTAGTCATCCGTTTTCTGCAACAGAAGCAGAGGAGTCGTCTGCAATGGCATCGTTGAATTGATGACTTTGTGAAGAGAGTAGTTTCATAAGTCAGCACACCTCCTACTTCGAACATGTTCAGTTCAGAAGAATCGTGCATGACTAATCAATAAAATGTTTAAAAATAAAATCCAGTTAAAGCTGTATCTTTAAGAACTATTTATGTTCTTTTGATTGCATTTATATAGAAGGTCAAAAGCAATACAGATGGAGGAGCACAAAGCTCAAAATGCACTATGTCCAAGACAAATAATAACAGCTTTTATTATTATTATTATAATAATTATTATTATTATTAAAACTACTACTACTACTATTACTAACAATAATAATAACAAGCTACTACCATTTATAAGAGGCAACAGGAAGCCTTGTAAGGTAGTAGCCCAGACTGTACTATATTAGAAGCCACTTCTAATCTTTTATATCTTATGATCTTCTGTGGCGGGCTAATATAGAAAAACTGATGCTTTAAAATGGTTTTGGTCATATTCTATCTGCTCATCCTGACAGGGTCACAGGGGGGTCCAGAACTATTCCCAGGCAGAACAGGGCCCAAGGCAGGGGTACACCCTGGATGGGACGCCAAGCCATTACAGGACACATACATGCACATGCTCACACATGACTGGCCAGTTTAGATGTCAGTTAATCTAGCTGCCGGTTTTTGGACTGTGAAGACAACATGCAAACTTCATACTTGCCAAATGGGTGTTGGATTCAAGCCCATAATGCTGCAAACGTGAAGTACCAATGCTAACTCCTAAGCCCCTATAAATGGTAGCACCAGCTTTAAAACTCTAACCTAAAGCAATATCAAATTTTATATGAATATATAAAATTTGAATATATAAAAGAATGTTGGGGGAGTCTGTGTTCACATTTGTATAAATGACAAGCCTTGCAAATAAAAACAAGCTATTTAAACCTTATCAGGAAAAAGGACATTTGTTGTACTTACAGTAAGTTCCTCAAAGAAAGGGGGGGTCATGCTTTTTCATGCTTTGTTTAGCTTCTGCCAGTACAAACAAAGGCATTAAGCACATTATCAGAGAGGTTCAGCCCTGTGTCACGTCACCTATCTTTAGCAAATTTACATGCATGTAGATCACATAAAATATAGAACACTGTGCCACGTGTCGATTACATTGTCATTTGAGATTAAATATTCCGATAAACCATGACAGACGTTATAAAAATAACCTCTACCTATAAACGTGACCCACACACACACACACACACAAAACAGAAAATTGTGCTGTATGATTTTTACATTTGATCAATTTATATATTTTTATAGACAATGAAACACATTGAAAGCAGAGATGTAGGGGACCTTTTCATTTATGTCTCCTGGATCAGAGCTGAATCACACTTAAAATGACGGCAGGAGGTTAAATTCTGATTAAATCCTCTGTCACCCCTGGTAAAATATTTTGTTCTTGACTCTAAGACAAAAATAATGTATTACAGCACGCCAGGTTATATAAGCCAATTATCTGTTGACACATATGAGATGCAATATTTAACATCTCACAGTCTATCTATGCCGCAAATTTCGGAATGGAGCAAATACCATGATATTTAACTTTTTTTCATCACCCTCAGGTGGAAGTCAATCAGCTTTGTGGCATGGCTGCGATGACCATGTCACCTCACTAATTACATATACACCCTTAGTGATTTTGTTTTGGACCCAGCACTGGATTCATCTAGTGCAGCTGAGCTTCCAATGAATGTCCAGGTACAAGTGCAAGCAGTACTAAGACTGCAAGAACCTAATAAGACTATTTAAAACCAGAAGCACAACATACGTGCACCATTCAGGGAACATAAAGAGGCACCAGGCTAGATAAGAAATTTATGGAACAGATGGGTCTTGAGATGTTTCTTGAAGATGAAGAGGGAGTCTGATAACTCCACCATCAGGAAACCACAGAAGAGAACCATCTAGAGTGACTCATGAGGCCCAAGCAGCGTTGGTTTGCTGACCAAAGGGAGTGAGATGGGACTTAGGCCTTGAGGAGCCTTTTGATGGAGATGGGTGCCCGTGCGGTGATGAACCTCTAAGCCAGCACCAAGGACTTGAACTTGATGCGAGTGCCAATAAGGAGCTGCTGACAAGAGACAAGGAGGAGTGTGCCATGAGAAAGCTTAGCCTGAATGAATATCACATGCGCTGCTGTATCTTGAATCATCTGCAAAGGTCTGACAGCAGAAGCTGGTAGACCTGCTAGTAGAGAGTTACAGTAGTCTAGTTGTGAGGCAACAAGTGCCTGGACTAGAAGCTGAGCTGTATACTCAGATAGAAAAGGCCTGATCTTCCTGATGTTATACAGGGTAAAGCTGCAAGATCAGGGGAGCACTGTTAAGTGCTCAGCAAAGCACAGCTGGTCATCTATCAATATCCGTATGTTACCGGCAGACCTTGAAGGAGACAGTGTGGGTGATCCATGATGAACAGTGATGTCATGATGGATAGTATGGCTGGCAGGGAAGACAAGAAGTTCACCCGTGGTGAAATTAAGCTGAAGGAAATAGTCCGTTATCCAGGCTATGATTGGTAGTTTGGTAATATGTATTTTATTTTGATTGGCCCATCTGACGCATCTCCACTCCTTGTCTATTAATCCCATTTTCCATCAGCTCTCCAAGAGCAATGCGCAAAGAACATACCGGAACATTTTATGGGAAATTCCACATATTTTGAACTGAGACTCTCTGTAGGTAAATTTGAAGGTTTATTACAACAGACGCCAATGGACATACAATGGGAGTGAACCCAAAATGCAGACTTTGTTAATATCTAACAGTGTATTTATAATCGATCATATATAATCCAGGTCTTGGTAAAGGTGACTGTGAATAACTTGTGTAAATAAGAAGGATGGTGTTCTTGACATAGTGCTTCAAAGGGTTCCTGTATTTACAGCCCATATTTATATACTTATTTAGTTATGAACTTTGTTGCAACATCAAGGTATTAGAGATAAAATAGATATAGGTTTCAGTGGTATTATTTGTCACATCCGGTCCAGAATCCAGTTCATTAATCACCGGCTACCAGCTTGATCGTTCCCCCATTGCCATGCCCACCTCCAGATGATCCTAATGTCTAATCACCCACATCTGCAATCAATGTATTTAAGCTGATTCAGGTAAACATCTCCTTCCTCAGTCTTGAGGTTTGTTTTATTTCACACAAACTTTGAAGTTGAAGTTTTTTGGTCAGTGGTTTTTGAATCAGTTTCGGATTTTTCACTTCTTTGATTTTGACCAATGCCCTGTGTCTTGGGGCCTGTCTATTGCACTTGGTCCTGCTTGGTAGCGCATAATCGGCAGTCAGCAGAAGTCCGGCGAGAACTGACCAATCTGAGGCTCACCTGCTGAAAAGGGAACAACTGGCAAGCAGAAAAACTGGTCAAGCACTCGTATGTGTGCAGTTCAGGGTGTGCCCTTGTGCCTGAGACCATGTACTGTGCTCAGGACTACCCCAGTAAAGACAGATTTACAGTAATAAATTAGATACCTAACTCCCCTCAAGCCTTCAAAATCAAAAATCAAATCAAATCAAACATCACATGTGCCTTTACAATGGAAATGATGTGCAAAATTCACAAGAACATTAGAAATAAACACACATGGACAGGCCCAGTTAACAGTTAATTCATAAAAAGGCAGCTCCTAACTGTGGAATGCAGAATGCTGTCTGCTGACCTGGGCGCACCATCTTCATAAGGCATTTTAAATCCCACTTAACATTCATTACCCTTTGCTTGACCTCAATTCTTTAGGCCAAAGATAGCTGATGATGGGGAATGATGGGAAAAGCATTGTGTCTTATACAAAATACACAGACTCAGGTGCTGTGTCAACACAAACATTGTGCAAAGTTAACAGTTTTCTGTCACTGGTTTCCTGCTGCCGCAGTAATCATGAAGGTGTAGGATCACGGTGCTTGAGATACAGGCTGTGTTACCACCATAAATGTAAGAAAATAACATACTGTTATTGCGTGGTTCAGAGGGTAACCCTGATATCTTAAACCTCCAGGGGTGGTGGTTTGAATCGTACCAGTACCTGCCCCCCCCCACCTCCTGGCTCTCCTGTTCCGCCCCCGGTTAGTGTGCAGTTACTATAATTAGTGTCTCTAAACTGCGTGCGTATGTGTGTATTAGAGGTGTAACGGTACACGTATTCGTACCGAAAAATGTCGGTGCGGGTCTTCCGCTTCGGCTCGCGTATGTACTGAACGAATGCAACAAATGCGGAACCTTTGTGTCTTTGTGTGTTTCCTCCGAGCAGCATTCGGAAAGGGGCGGAGGAAGTCGCGCCACTACGCATGCGCTTGTACGTTCACCTGTGAAACTGGAAGTTAATGTGAATACAAGTACAGTACAGGTATTTTTAAAATGCTGAACCATAATGGAAATTTATGTTGTCATGCTTTGCATTTTTGAGACAATATTTGTGTTGCACAGTTCGAATGTGAAGCTGAACGCTGCTTTATGTGAATTCAGTACAGATCAGGTACTGATCCTAAATGTGCCCCTAGGGTGACCAGAAAATCCATGCCAGGGAGGACACTCTGAGCTAGGACAGGAATTGTAAATTACCATTTCAATTAAAAGGACCTGGATTTC
>JABJVO010000062.1:27313870-27324286 GCA_026770805.1 Boulengeromyrus knoepffleri | reverse complement strand
GTTGTGTGAAATAAAGTCATCTCCCTTCTTGCCGGGGGGGAAGCTCCCTGAAATGAGTTTTTGCAGGTTGGGATGTCAGCATTTATGGACACAGGATTGGATGTATAAGCATAACCAGGAAGAAGAAAGAATAGTGACAGTGACCCTTGAACTGTGGGGAGCAGACTTGGATCAGCTGACAGAAATCCTGAAGGTTACAGGCACCCCAACTGAAGAATTTATCATGAAACTGCAGAGCCAATATGTCAGTCATAAACATGAATGTAAAGCTTTTCACTGTGCTTTGTCCTTGATGCTTACAACCCAAAATGGCGTTAAAAATACAGTTCTGTTCTGTTAAATGGGTGAATAATACACCTGATTTTAAGGTGACTCCATGTATGTTTTTATGTAGCATGACAAAGGAAGACAGCTGTTTGGAAGAATTGACCATAACTGACAGTATTTCCATTACATTTGTGAGTTAGCAAGGTAGACAAATTTTAAATTTCTATAGTTCGAATTGTTATTTTGAGTGTGCTCTGGCTGTAGTTAATGGTAAAAAGAGAACATTATGTAAAGTTGTAAGACTTTGACCTGCTTATCTTGCAAACAAAGTTACGTTTCTTAAAACTACTTTCCCTTTGTATGATTTGGCTTTCCCTTTGTATGATTTGGTCATTGTACAATGTGTGTGTGTGTGTGTGTGTCCATGGGTTATGTTTATTTTATATTGTTGTAACCAAATGGCCCCCAAAATGTAATAAAAACCTGATCATTTGACATTGTGGGGGGACCATTTTTCAGGTCCCCACAGAGATCTGTGAATGCAGTAAAAAAAACTAAATATGCCAAAAGTCTTGTACTACGGTTACTCATGGTTAAGGTTATGTCGTCACGTTGGGATTAGTGTTTCCCCGTATAAATGAATGAAAAAACTCCACAAAGATATAATTACAAACCTATGTGTGTGTGTGGTTGTCACTGTCATTTCTTATTTTTGAAGGGTCAGCCTGAAGCAGCTTGCCTTTTTCAAATGCTGCAGGTATACTGATGAAAATGAAACTGAAACATTTGATCAAACAGAAGTACTGACATTGTAGTGCTTTTGAAAACCAGAAGACTTTGATCATATTTATATAGGGGTGGGGGCAGCAGGCTGTGTTAGTATAAAAACACCCCTGAAGCTCTGACTTTTATGCACTTTGTACACTTCTAAAAACAATGAAGAGGCTTCTTCTTCTCCTTGTTCTTATCTATCTTTTGGTAAAAGAATTGGGTAATATCCATTATAACTGTGATGTCACAAAAGTAGTGATTAATTGTTGATTTAATATGATTATATGTGTCACTTACAAGATGGGTGCATTTTTAAAATCTAAAATTTTAAATTGCTATTGTGTTCTTATTGCAGATTGCTGGAAAAATAGTTTTGATGGTCGCCTGCATTTCATCTGCCCAAACAGACAATCTATTTCTAGTATATCTAGGTAAGAGATGTGCTAGCTGCTGTTGGTTTGTAAAATAATTGCCTTTGGGTTGTGAGAGGAGATGTAGCTAAAGGAAACTCACATAGACACAGAGAGGTCCTTCATACCTCTAAGTTCATGATAAATACTTGCCGTACAATTGTGATCTCCGTTGCTTAATTCAATTGTGTTGTCCAATGAAGCAAATGCCAGTTTCAACATCTTTTTTTTAGCATACATGACAATGGCCATGAAGACCGTGTATGGGACTTTCAGTGCAAGGACACCTTTAACTCAGACCCACAGTGTTTCTGGACAAACTATGTCAATAGTTTTGATGAGCAGTTCACCTTCGTGTGTCCCAACAATTACGTCATGACGGGGATGGGCAGCTATCATGACAATACAGATGAAGACAGAAGGTATTATAATAATAACAGTAATTATTATTATTATTGTCATTATTATTATTACTACTACTACTACCAGACATATGAGGCACTGATTATCACGAAAAGATCCAACTTGTTGTACTCTTAGAATGTTATTTTTGTGACGATCCGTGTGGGCGAGCGAGCGGGGAATCAGGATCGGTCACACGGATATCCAAGAAACAGGGTTTAATTCCACAAAAGGCAGGCAACAACACATTGACACTACAATGACTGGACTGGGGAAACACACGGAAACGCGGACTAAATACAATGGACTAATTGACAACGATCAGGAACAGCCGGTAAACACGGGGAATCCACATGGGGTTAACGAGGGGGCGTGGCACACGAGAGGAGCGGACGATCGGGGGCATGACAATTTTCATCAACTTCCATATTTTGGGTTATACGGAAAAAAAAACAAGAGTATGTATTTCACAATGTTTTGAGTAAACTCTGTTCCTCAAAGCTTTTTCAAATTTTAGCATGAAGTATATTTGAGTTTCCATTTATTTGTCTTGCAATGTCCATTATTTACAGATGGCAATTTCATTGCTGCCAAGTCTGTATCTACTGTAACTATAACTGTCAGTGGACCCCTTATGTGAACAATTTTGATGAGCAAATAACTTGGCTCGTTCCAAGTAGAAATTACCTTGTTGGAGCTGAAAGCGTCCACAGCAATCCTCATGAGTACGTATGAAATCTTATACCTAGAAATGGGTTTTACATTTTTAAATTGTACAAAGTCATTCATAATCTGTTTGTTCAACATGAAGGTTCTGACAAATATAAACAAATATACCTTGAGTAAATATATTTTTATATTCTTACACATTACGTCAAAATTCTGTTAACACTTTGCTTCTTAAATTAAACTGTTCTGTGTTTTGCCAGAGATCGTCGCTGGAAGTTCTACTACTGCACACGGAGCTATTGCTGATTCATAAATGTCTGATAATAATCCACGTTTATGAACATCATGAATAAACATCATCAATAAACACAGCATGCAAAATTTACTACTTAGCCTTATTTCAATGTGTTCAGAGTAACCGGACATTCAAACCAAACTGAAAAAAATACTCAGGATTGTCATTCTTATGTTTAAAAGGTTCTACAAACACATTCCAAACATAACCGTCATCAGATACGATATACGGACAAAAGTATTGGGACACCTGGCCATGACATCTACAGGAACTTTTATGACATCACAATCTAAATCCATAGGCATCAATATGGTGTTGGTCCCCCCTTTAGAGCTATAACAGCTGCCACTCTTCTGGGAAGGTTTTCCACAAGATTATGGAAGGTGTCTGTGGGAATTTTTGCCCATTTGTCCAGAAGAGTTTTTGTGAAGTGAGGCACTGATATGGGGTGTGAAGGCCTGGCTCACAATCTCCCTTCTAGTTAATCTCAAAGATGTTTGATATCATTAAAGTCAGGGCTCTGTGTGGGCCAGTCAAGTTCTTCCACACCAGACACACCCAACCATGTCTTTATGGACCTTGCTTTGTGCACTGTGGCACAGTTATGCTGGAACAGAAAAGGACCTTCCTCAAGCTGTTCCCATGAAATTGGATGCATAGAATTGTCCAATAGGTCTTGGTATGCTGAATCATTAAGAGTTCCCTTCACTGGAAGTAAGGGGCCAAGCCCAACCCCTGAATAAAACCCAAACCATTATCCCTCCTCCACTTTACAGTTGGCACAATGCAGTCAGGCAGGTAATGTTCTCCTGGCATCCACCAAACCCAGACTCCTCCATAAGACTGCCAGACACAGAAACATGATTTGTCCCTCCGCAGAGCATGTTTCCACTGCTCCAGAGTCCAGTGGCAGTGTCGGACTTCATCCGATCCGTGGAGTATCTAGCAGGGAAGGAGTATCTAATCCCAGGGTGTAATTTATACACTTGTGGCAATGAGTCTGAATGAAACACATGAATTCATTAAGAGGAGGATCCCAATACTTTTTTTCCATATAGTGTATGCATATTCCCATTGATAAACCCATGGTCTGTGTATAGCAAGTGAAATTTATATTAAAGTGTTGTAGTGAGATTTTGTAATTTACAACAGCACGGATATGGAAGCCAACAGTTTACACTGTGAATACACAGTATACACTCACGGCTACATGCTAATGAAACACATGCATTCCACAGTAAACATTACATGGTTATGACATTTACTATTTGTAACATAAATAAACAAACACAATCAACTGTTTGGGGGGGGTGATTAGGGGGCACAGGCCTTCCACTATCTGGAAGGCCATGCAAAAAATTTTGGCCCCCTTCATGAGCAAATCAAGAAACATAACATACAAAGATCACTGCGAGACATGTGAGAGACTGCTGTAAACATGCTTGGTGTCCTCCAAACCAGCACTGTACATATATTTTATGCATTTATGAGTCACTACACTTTTTGTGTGCTGTCTGCTGGCCTTCAGATGTCGTCTTTGTCTTTCGAAAAATCCACATTTAATTTCTTATGCTGACCCAGTAATATATTGAAACCACGATTTGCAAAGTTGCAAAGCAGAAGGGTTGGCTGAATTACAGGAGTTCTGTCTAGACAAGAAACAGAAATGCTTGTTCATGCATTTATTTTTAGCAGGTTAAACTATTCTGTATTCACAGGTCTTGGCAAATAATCAATCAGACAGCTGCAGCTCATCTAGAATGCTGTCACCAGAGTCCTCACTAACTCCAAGAAAGAAGAGCATATTACAGTACATTGGTCCTTAAATCACTGCACTGGCTTCCTGTGCATTATAGGATTGATTTTAAACTATTATTACTTGTGTACTGTACAAAGTAAATGGTCTCAGGTCCAAATACATTTCTGATTTACTTGAACATTATGAGGCATCCAGACCCCTGAGGGTATCTGGGAAACGTTTATTCAGTGTCTCCAGAATCAAGACGAAGCAAGGTAAAGCAGCATTCGGTGTCTATGCTCCCAATTTGTGGAACAAGGTTCCTATAGACCTGAGGTCTGCTAAAAGTGTTAGCTCATTTAAATCAGGGCTTAAAACATTTCTGTTTGCTGTACATTTTCAATGAATTAAATCAGTTAATTCATACATTGTCACTACAATATAACAACTTCTCAGTTAACTATTTGGCTTTTAGGTTTTTTAAATGTAATTTTAGGTAGGCATGGACTCTTCCATGGTGTTCCTGGTGTCACAGGGGCGGCTTTGGGAGGACAGTACTGCATTGCTGGTGGTCGGCATGGTGTTGCTCTCAATTTCAGCAGTACCTTTTGTAACTGTGCAGCGGTGTTTCCACATGAGGCCATTTTATGGAACTGATCTGGGATCTGTTGTTGGCAGCTCAGTGTACTACCTCCATTCGATCACCCTAGGAAGGCATATTGCTTGGTTCCCAGGGATCTCCTTTGGTTTACCACTGTTGCCTACCACATCCTGTTCTGAAGATTGGAGCAGTTGAAGTCATCAAATTTAGATCATCATTTAAATCAATGACCTGACATCCTGCTTCTCACACTACTGTAGTAAGTGTGCGGGTCACTTTACTAAAAGATGCGATTGCTCTTTTTAAAGGGAGAATCGGGGAGCGTCTAAAATCTCATACTTGTTTCCGACGTGGAAGGCAAAATATGGTATGTGATGTGAGCAGGACATCGAAACCCTAAGTATGAATGAGACTGTAGAGATATGGTACATTCTGTGAAATTCGATGGACGCTATGTGAAACGATGGACACTATTCTATCCCACAAGGCTACTGGAGCTGCAAACAGAAATGAAGTATGTCGCTTGTTCAGGATTTTTTGTCAAGATTGCAGAGGATGTGCAGACTGTACAAATTTAAGTAGGAAACGATACCCAGTTACATCAGTTGATGTGTTTAGTACAGTATATGCTCTTCTTGTTTTATCCTGGTCATTTTGTGTTTAAATGCTAAAAAACATATTTAGATGTAATTTTTTTGGGCCGGGAACCAATTAATTGGTTTTCCATTATTTCTTATGGGGAAAACTCGATCACAACTCGAACTTTTTAGGATTCGATCCAGAGTTCTGAACGGATTAAATTCGAGTTCTGAGGTACCACTGTACTGTGATCAAATGGAAATTCACTTAAGCATGATAGAAAATGACAATGGAAAATAATATGACTTCATTCTGTTTATTTTTAGCCATTAAAAGGTATGCTGTGCCTTTTTATTTGCATTGGTTTTCATTACTTGACCATATCTAAGCAAAGGTCCAAGGGCCTAAGCATTTTAATGACAGAATATTGCATCTAATCAAAAAATGTGACTTCTTTAAAAGTTAACATTATGTGATGATTTCCAGGCAGGAGCCTAGCAATTTGAAGGATTTTGGCCACTAAAAATTCACTTCAGCTCGTTTCCACGAAATGGACAAAACACCTTCAGTTGATTTACTGCCACAAACTTCATTAATTGTCCCCTTGCGAAACAGTTCCACTGACACAAAAGATCAGTAAAAAGCACTTTGTATGTACTGTACCTACCCCCTAGAGTCTTTCTTTGTCTCTGTTTGCAGCTCCATGGCTTTGTGGGACAGCGCAGCATCCATCATTTTGCACACTTTGGAATTTCACAGAATGTACTGTTCACCCACTGTCTCATTCATACTGAGGATTTGGATGAACTGCTCACATTGCATACTATATTTTGCCTACTACATAGTAAACAAATATGCGATTTCAGATGCACCCTGATTCTCCCTTTAAGAAGAGCCATCACCTCCTCTTACTAAAATGACTAACACACTCACTATACAGGTATCTATAGTAGGATGTCAGGTCATCCATTAAAATGATTATCTAATCCAACAACTTCAACAGCTCCAGACTTCAGAACAGGACTGGGAGGCAACAGTGGTAAACCAAAGGAGATCCCTGGGAATCGAGCAATGTGTCTTCTCAGGGTGGGGAGGATCGAATGTGCCAACAACAGATCCCAGATCAGTTCCATAAAATGGCGTCATATGGAAACATCGCGGCTCAGTAACAAAAGGCACGGCTAAAATTGAGAGCAACATCATGCCAACCACCAGCCATGCGGTACTGTCCTCCCAAAGCTGCTCTGTGACACCAGAAGCACCATGAAAGAGTCCATGCCCACCTACGAGTCCCCATCCCCGTGTCCACCATGGGGGGTGGGTGGAATGGACCCATTGCCAGTTCTTAATGGACAAAGGCTTCACCATCACCCTCATCTGCCCAAACATCCTCTGAGGTATTGACCAGCTGACCCTGCCAGGGATGGAGACAACCCAGGTGTGACCTGTGTTCCTCACTGGTGTGTGCACTGATGAAGGGGAGGAGGCTGCTCCACAGAGCAGGAAGTATAGCTCACAGACGTCTGGGACCACCACATCATAGGGCTGGACCTGCTGTGCCGACTCGGGGGGAATCGACTTGCCCATGGGCACCCTCCACCTCAGGGCTGATGTGGTGACCCTCCAGTAAGTTGGTGGCCAGAAGCAGAACCAATGGACACAGCAACGGACTGTGGCCAAGGGGACCACCATGGTCCCGACTATTCTGGCAGCCCCTGACGTTCAACCAATTCCCCTGCAATGCAAGGGTGACTGTGCGACATGACAATCCTGAGATTTTTATCAGTTTGGTTTGAATGTCCGGTTACTCTGAGCAAATTGAAATAAGGCTAAGAAGTCCGTTTTGCATTCTGTGTTTATTGATGAATTTTCAGAAACGTGGATGATTATCAGACGTTTGGGAATCAGCAATTGCTCCGTGTGCAGTAGTAGAACTTCCAGCGACGATCTCTGGAAATGCAAAGAACAGTTTTATTTAATAAGCAAAGTAGTAAAAGAATTTAGGACTTATTTGTAAGTAAGTAAAAATAAATTTAATCAAGTTTATATTTGTTAGAACTTTCATGTTGAACAAATAGATTATGGATGACTTTGAACAATTTAAAAATGCAAAACCCATTTCTAGGTATAAGATTTAATACATACTCATGTTTATTGTGGTGGACACTTTCAGCTCCAACAAGGTAATTCATACTTGGAACAAGCCAAGTAAATTCCTCATCATAATTGTTCACATAAGGGGTCCACTGACAGTTATTGTTACAGGAGTTATAAATTTGGCAACACTGAAACTGCCATCTGTAAATAAGGGACATTGCAAAACAAATATGAAATGAAAACTCAAATATACTTCAATATGAAAAACAACAAAGTGGTTAGATACTGAGCGGCAAACTGATGCATTGATATGAAAATTGAAACTACCTGAAACTTTAGGCTTGTCCAATAAAGACCAGAACACAGAAATTATTTGCAAAACAATTCATATTGTGAGATGTTTGTAATATGCATGCTAAAATTTTAAAAAGCTTTGAGGAACAGAGTTTACTCAAAACATCGTGAAATGCATACTCTTGCAGTTTTTCCATTCAACCCAAAATATGCAAGCTGATGAAAATAACACTCTAAGAGTACAACAAATTGGATCTTTTAGTGATAATCAGTGCCTCGTATGTCTGGTAGTACTACTACTAGTAGTAATACTAATAATAATAATAATAATAATAATACCTTCTGTCTTCATGCTTATTGTCATGATAGCTGCTCATTCCCGTCATGACATAATTGTTGGGACACACGAAGGTGAACTCCTCATCAAAATCATTGACTTCTGGTGTCCAGAAGCACTGTGGGTTTGAGTTAAAGGTGTCCTTGCACTGAAACTCCCATAAACGGTCCTCACGGTGATTGTCATGCTTGCTAAATAAAAGATGTTGAAACTGGCATTTGCTTCATTGGACAACACAATTGAATTAAGCAACGGAGATCACAATTGTACGGCAAGTAAATATCATGAACTTAGAGGTATGAAGAACCTCTCTGTGTCTATGTGAGTTTCCTTTAGCTACATCTCCTCTCACAACCCAAAGGCAATTATTTTACAAACCGACAGCAGCTAGCACACCTCTTACCTATGTATACTCGAAATGGATTGTTTGTACGGGCAGTCGAAATTCAGAGGATTATCATAACTATTTTCCCAGCGGGGTTCTGCAATAAGAACACAACAGCAATTTAAAACACTTTCTGCAAGAAAAAGAGATTTAAAAAATCTCCCCATCTAGTAAATGACACCAAGGATTTAATCATATCTCTAATGTACTTTTGTGGAATCACGGTTAAAATGGATATTACCTAATCCTTTTACCAAAGGACAGACAAGAACAAGAAGGAGGAGCCTCTTCATTGTTTTAGAAGTGTGTAACATACAACAAAACCACAACTTCTGCGGTGTTTTTATACGAACACGGCATGCTTTCCCCTGCCAGTGCTACCTAAATATAATCAAGGTCTCCATGTTTTCAAAAGCACTACAAGGTCAGCTTTTCTGTTTGATCAGGTGTTACGGTCAGTTTGATCAAGATTTTTTGCCAGTATATCTGAAACACTTGCAACGTTCTGTAAGAAACATGACACACTTTGCATCTGATATTATTTTATCCCCTTGAGTCAGAACTAGTGCTGTCAAACTATTTAAATTTTTAATCAGATTAATCACAGGGTTGTTGTGGATTAATTTTGATTAATCACGATTAAATACCATTAATTTTTAATCTATATTAATCACATTTCATTTTGCATGAGCAAACAGACTCAAGAAAAAAGGGAATATATATGCACTTCACATGTTTATTGAACATCTTGAACACGAGTCGGATGCATTCCATCTGCCACAGAAGTGCAATACCATGGACCCATATCAAAAAGCAAGATTTTCGAGAAACGGGAGCGCGCATGTCATCACTTCTGGCTTCAAAACTCGGAATCCGAGTTCCCAAGGCAAATGGAACGCACCAAAACTGCCCGAAATGGGTTGAGAGACATTTCTGGGATTTCAGATGGGTTAATTGCGTTAAAAATTTTAATCAGATTAATCATGATGATGGATTAATCCACGTTAACCCGTTAATTTTGACAGCCCTAGTCAGAACATTATACAAACATGGTAAAATGGCTTGTTTTTTTCAGTTTCAGAATTTTTTTGAATGGTCCCTCATTATAGACTTGCTGCTATTGAGTAATATGGTTGTAATAGACCTTGAATTAACTTGCATAAATGTATAAAGGCTGGAATAGTGACATAATCCAAGTCTAAATCACTAAAGTATTCATCGTGGTTTATTTTCACTCAGGTTGAGTAACTTTGACATCATCTTCCATTGCCGAAGACCAGTTTCAATACTAAGAACACAAGTGCAGAGGACGGTAAAAATACCTAGATGTTGTTCTTGCCCCCCCCATAAATATCAAGGATACATCGGTTGCATCCTCATCAAACAAGACCAATCCCATGATTCATTGCGCCTCCATTTCATTCTTGGAAGGCAAGTTAGCAAGACTGGTCCTGCCAAGACCGCAAGTACGATCTTTGCTATTGAGAAATACCCCATGACTTTAGCTAATGCAGGGACACATGGCCAGGAGCTTATCTCAGATTGTATAGACTGACTATGGCCTTGCGCTG
>JABJVO010000062.1:27299769-27313770 GCA_026770805.1 Boulengeromyrus knoepffleri | reverse complement strand
TAGTAATCTAATTAGGGAGTTGCAGCGAAAACCCGCATACACACCGGCCCTTTGCGGATAAGATTGGGCACCCCTGATTTAAACAGATATAATCTAGGGCAAAAGCAGAAATGGGATTCCAGGCTCGTGGGTGGTAGACAGCCGGGGGTTGGGCGATCTTCGTCGGAGTCCGGGGGGCAAGGCAGGCTCAGGTCCAGGGACAGGCTAGTGGTCGGGCGATCGTTGTCGGTACTTTGAGGGCAAGGCTAGAATCGTAGTCGGGAAACACAGGTCAGGATACAGGCAGGCAGGCAGGGGTCTACAAAGGTTGAGGGGATACGGGACAGAGTAACGCTCAAACTTCAACCAAAGCTGAAGATCGCGCATCTGGCTGGCGTGCCAGAAGCGAAAAAGAAAGAACATCCATTAACCCGATGAGCTTCAGCTGTCACTGCTGATGATGTGCTGTAACTGGTTTTCCTATTTCCCGGCACTGGCAGGGACTGAACAGTACAGTCTCTGCGACACTCCCTTCTAGGGAGACCCCAAAGGCATAAAAGGGAATCCCTGCGTGACGTCGACGGGTCATCCTTGGAGCGGTCCATGACAGTATCCCCCCTCCACGACCGCAGTGACGGAAGATCGCTGACCTCGGCATGCCTGCGGTCGAAGTCGGACATGAGAGATGGATCCAGAACATGCCGTGCAGGAACCCAGGACCGTACCGACAATGAACATCCAGCAAACGCCGGACGGTGAATACTTCACTACTGTCAACCAACCTAGGAGGTGGAGGAGGCAACGCAGGGGAAGCCAGGAGACTGACCACAAGGGGTTTCAGAAGGGACATGTGGAACATGGGATGGATGCGTTGCATGGGCCACGGAAGAAAAAGATGAACTGCAGAGGGGCTAATTACCTTGGCAATGGGAAATGGACCAACAAATCGGGGCACCAACTTACAAGACTGAACCTGTAGAGGAAGGTCTCTGGCATTCAACCAAACCTTCTGTCTCACGCGGAACCTGGAAGCTTGGGACCTGTGTCAGTTTGCATATTTCTCCATGTGACTACGGGAACACAACAGGATGGTCCTAGTTTCCAGGTCTGCTGACAGCGACGAAGAAAACGATGGGCTAACGGAACCAAAATCTCCTTCTCCAACGCTGGAAACAAAGGAGGCTGATACCCAAGACAGCACTGAAATGGAGACATACCTGTGGAGGACACAGGCAGGGAGTTATGGGCGTATTCCACCCAAGGGAGGAAGACGCTCCAGGATTCAATCAGTTTACAAAACTCCCTCTAGAACCTGGACACAAATTGTGGACCCCTGTCCGACACAATGTCAGATGGGAGGCCATGCAACTTGAAGACATGGTCCACCAGTAACAGTGCCGTCTCCTTAGCTGAGGGGAGCTTGGGAACAGGGACAAAATGCACGGCTTTAGAGAAGCAGTCAATGATAGTTAGGACCCCAGTGAATCCTCTGGAGAGAGGAAGATCAGTCACAAAATCTAACAATACGTGAGACCAGGGGCGTTGGGGAATCTCAAGAGGCTGCAACAGGCCTGCTGGAGTGCGGGACAGGTTCTTGTTTCAGGCGCAAGTTGGGCATGCAGCGACATATCCCAGATGTCCTGTAGCATAGTAGGCCACCAGAAGTGCTGTCCTAGGAGTGCTTGGGTGTGATGCACCCCTGCATGGCAAGCAAAAAGAGAGTCCCACTGGAGGATCTGTGAGCGTAAAAAATCTGGGATGAACAGTTGATTAGGCGGACAGCTGTCTGGGGCCGGGACAAACTTGCACAGCCTGAACTGCCTCCTCAACACCCCAGGTCACCGCCCTAATGAAATGACTCTTTGACAGGATTGGTCCAAGGCATTCCTCTTGATCCTTCTCTCCGAACTGGCGCGACAGAGCGTCTGGTTTGCGGTTCTTGGAGCCTGGTCTGAAAGAGATGAGGAAGTTGAAACGACCAGAAAAAGTGACCATCTAGCCGAATTGTCCAAAACATGCCTCTGGGAAAGAACAGCCCCCACTCCAGTACCCGAAGCATCCACCTCCACTACAAACTGTTGAGAGGGATCAGGGATCTGCGGAATAGGAGCCGAGGTGAAACTACTACAGTTTCTAGAATGCCTTTTGTGCTCCCTGGGACCACTGAAAACCGACCTTGCTGGAGGTGAGTGCTATGAGAGGAGCAATAATGGTACTATAACCTCGAATAAAATGCCAGTAAAAGTTTGCAAAACCCAGGAAACGCTGTACCTCCCTCCAGTTGCGAGGTTGGGGCCACTCTGCAACAGCTCGGATCTTCTCCGGATCCAATCGGACTGACCCCTCCCTGACAATGAACCCAAGGAAGGATATTGACTGTCGGTGAAACTTGCATTTCTCTGCCTTGACATACAACTTATTAACTAGCAGTCGTTGGAGTGTTCTTGTTCAGATTGGGAAAAAAACAGAATGTCATCTAGATATACGAAGATGAACATGTCCCGAAGGACATCGTTTATCAGTGCTTGGAATAAGGCCGTGCATTAGTTAACCAAAAAGGCATAACCAGGTATTCATAATAACCAGAGGGTGTATTAAAGGTGGTCTTCCACTCATCCTCCTCACGGATTCTAACCAAATGATAGGCGATCCGTAAGTCTAGTTTAGTGAACCACCTAGCCCCATGGAGCAAATCAAGGACCGAAGACAACAGGGGTAGAGGGTAGCGGTTCTTGACCGTAATCTGGTTCAGGCCATGATAGTCAATACACGGCCGCAGGGACCCATCCTTGTTCTCCAAAAAGAAACTGGCGTCTGCTGGAGATGATGACAGCCGAATTATTCCTGATGCTGAAGCACTGCTGATATAGTCCTCCATAGCCTTTCTTTCAGGGACAGACAGGGAATACAGATTACCCCTAGGAGGTGAGGTGCCAGGTAGGAGGCCTATGGTGCAATCGAAAGGACGATGAGGAGGAAAAGAGGAAGCCTGGGATTTACTGAACACCTGTTTTAAATCCAGGTAGTCTGCAGAAACTGCAGACAGCTCAGGAAATTCCTCCCTCTCCTCCAGAACAACTGAAGGGAGAGCTGTGCAGAGACACTGGGCATGGCAAAATGGCTCCAACCCATGACTGAACCCGTCTTCCAATCTAGTTGGGGGTTATGTTTAATGAGCCAAGAGTGGCCCAACACTATAGGTGCTTGAGGGGAGTCAATGATAAAGATAGACAACTCTTCCACGTGATTTCCCCCTATGGCAAGACTCACCGGAAGTGTAGCACAGGTGATGGTGGCCATACGACGCCCATCCAGAGCATGGGCGTCCAGCTGTGTGGTGGACCAGCGTAGTGTCCATGAAACTGTCATCAGATCCTGAGTCGATGAGGGTAGCTAAGGGCTGCTGGATATCTCCATAAGATAGTAGCATGGGCAGAAAGGTCCTCCGAATTAAGGAGGGGAAAATTGGGGCTACACCCACCAGTGCCCTCCTCCTCTCTGATGGGTGCGTCCTTGTACTCGATAGTTCCAGATAAAATGTCGCAACTGTCCACAGTACAAACACGCGTTGGTAAGCCCATCGACGTTGCCGTTCAGCGGGGGGATAACCGGGTCTGGTCCACCTGCATAGGTTCAACCGGTGGAGGTACAGACTGCCCCCCAGCCGAGTCAAATACTCTCGAAACGGCAGACCCTCTGTGATGTTCCTGTTGGCGCTGACAGAGGCGGTTATTGGATAATGCTAGGGTTTGAAAAGATATGGCAAAATCAGAAACGGAGTGGTCGCCTTGTTGAAGATGGAGCAATTCGCGGGCTGCTTCTCTACCGTGGGTTGAACGGTCAAATACCCGCCTCATTTCAGCAGTGAAATCCGAAAAAACGGCGCAAAAATATGCCCCAGCTTCCCACACAGCAGTCACCCATTCACGAGCGGGACCGGTTAATAGAGTTATTATGTAAGACACCTTAATACGATCCGAAGGGAAGGCAGAAGGTGGCAGGCTGAAAATTAGGGAACACTGGGATAAGAACGAACAACAGGTTCCCGGATCGCCATTATATTGTGGGGGCAGAGGCAGGTGGGGTTCGCTGACCAGTGGAGTAGTGGTCGTTCGACTGGAACCAATCGACTGGTCATCCTTGGAGCGATCCATAACAATTTGACCCATAGACATCAGAAAAGGGATGTGGCCAAAACAAGAAACAGAACCCCAAATGCTAACTGAAACAAAATAAGCCACTAACTAACTTATTTCCAAAACAAACAAGGTGCATACACAGAAGCCGTCACAATCTGGAAAGGGAAGGGTGATTGCCTGGATTGCGGCAAATACAGGGGAATAACACTGCCTTCAGTGCTGTTATAAGGTCCTTGATAGGATCAACCTTAAGAGGATATCTGAACACTTGCTTGTCTGTCAGGAACTGGAGCAGTCGGGTTTTGAGGCTAAGAAGTCTACCATTGACTGTATCCTTGCAATGAGGGTTCTCATCAAGCGCAAATATTGGCAGGGGTTCTTTTCAGCCTTTGTCGATTTTTGTAAAGCGTTCAACTCAGTTGATCGAGTTGCCCTGTGGGACATCCTGAGACTTCGTGGGATCCCCAAAAGTTGCTGGACATCATGGCCAGCCTATACACTGGTACTATGAGTGCTGTGCGGAGTGGAGGGAGAACCTCTGCATTCTTCCCAGTTGATTCTGGGGCTTGCCAGGGGTGTGTTCTTGCTCCTACTCTGTTCAATGCTTGTATTGACTGGATGTTGGGCAGGGTCGTGGGGTCCAGCAGCTATGGGGCTTCCATTGGTGAAGAAAGATTTACTGATCTTGACTTTGCCAACGATGCTGTGATCTTAGCGGAGTCAATGGAGCCTCTAATTGGGCAAGGAGTCTGAGTGCCTGGGATTGTGGGTGTCCTGGTTAATTAAAGACCAAGATCCAGGCATTTAATGACTTCTTGGGCACAGCCATCAGTAGTGTGTCTGTCTGCAGGGAGAATGTTGAGATTTACCTACCTCGGCAGCAACATTCAAGTCCCTGGTGACTCTTCCTATGACGTCAGCAGACGGATTGGAAGAGCATGGGGGGTCATGAGGCAGTTGGAAAGGGGTTTGTGGCATTCCCGATATCTTTGCAAGAGGACGAAGGTCCAAGTCTTTAGAGTCCTGTCTTGCTGTATGGCTGTGAGACATGGATGCTATCCAGTGACCTGAGACGAAGACTGGACTCCTTAAGTACTGTGTCTCTTCGGAGAATCCTTGGGTATTGCTGGTTTGACTTTGTGTCGAACGAGCGGTTGCTAGAGGAATCCTGAATGAGGCACATTACCTGCATTGTAAGGGAGCGTCAGTTACGGCACTATGGTTTTGTGGCATATTTTCCTGAGAGTGATCCAGCTTGCATGGTTACTCATTGCTGAGGACCCAAGCGGTTGGACCAGGTCAATGGGATGCCCACGTAACACCTGGCTGCGGCAGATGGATGGCCATTTCCGGAGGGTGGGACTAGACCGTATGTATCTGCCTGGGGGAATCGCTGGCCGGGATCCCAAGGAGTTTTGCTGTGTGGTGGGTGTGGCAACGCACTGCATCAATGCATGCGCCTCAACCTGACCTTTCCTGAATCCAATGTACATAAAATTTCAAAAAAGAAAATCAATCTACATAAATGATATTAATTCTGATTTTTCAAAATTAGTTTTCAATCAATTCACACAATTTAAATATGCAACAGTTTTACAAATTGCGTTTATCACCATGTTTCGGATCACGTTTCCAATTTTGCAGCATTCAGTGTTTAATCACACTTTCCAAGGTAAAACTTAATCTCTACACGCTGCTGTCACACCCTGCTGAGGTGACAGGAAACCAGTCCTACCACCTCCCAGGAGGCAGCACGGCCTGAAATCCTTTGGCACCTTGTGAAGGTAACAATTGCAGAGGAGGTACACAGGCTTATAGGAGGTCTGTGTAAACTGTATATACAGGGATGAGGTTGTTAAGATTCTCTGTGACGCTAGGAGGTGCTGGAGTAACATACTGGCATGGACACCTATCCACACACCGGCACACACATATACAGGACCCACACACCGGCATGCACTGATCAGCCTGGCAGACACACACACACACACACACGCTCAGAAAATGCTTCAGGCTCACCCTTTACAAAGAAGAAACTACAGTGACACACCTAGATGTTAAAGAAGTAGAATGTGCACTATTCTGAGATGACACATTATACACACACAGATACACACACACACACACACACGTCTCCAGCAGAGAGTTGAGAGAGAGTGAGATGGTGATAGGTGGAGGAGAGAGAAGGGCACGGGTTAGAAGCAAACAGTGGGATAGGGGAGAAGGCATGGCATATTCAACGTCTATTTTGAGGCATCATTTTCTTCTAAATTGAAATTCATTTATTTAAATGAAGTTAGCTATCATTCTGTGTTGAGTGTTATGTAGGATCTAGGCAGCTAGATCATCATCCATGACCTGATAAGAGGAATAACCAGTACAGGAGTCTAGGTCTGACATTTATAACAGATAATCTAACACTCATGGGTGAGAGGGAGGCAAAGACAGAGGAGTCTCACTCCAGTGCTGCCCACCTGGGTGACACTGTGCATTTGACTGTCCCCCACAGAGCACTGATCTCAATCCCATCATACACCTTTGGGATGAACTACAACCAAGATTGTGAGCCAGGCCTTTACATCCTATATCAGTGCCTGACTTCACAAATACTCTTTTGGACAAATGGGCAAAAATGCCCGCAGACATCTTCCATAATCTTGTGGAAAACCTTCCCAGAAGAGTGGCAGCTGTTATAGCTCTAAAGGGGGGACCAACTCCATATTGACACCTATGGATTTAGATTGTGATGTCATAAAAGTTCCTGTAGATGTCATGGCCAGGTGTCCCAATACTTTTGTCCGTATATCGTATCTGATGACAGTCCGATGTTTGGAATGTGTTTGTAGAACCTTTTAAATATAAGAATGACAATTCTGATATTTTGTTCAGTTTGGTTTGAATGTCTGGTTACTTCGAACACATTGAAATAAGGCTAAGAAGTCCATTTTGAATTGTGTGTTTATTGTTGATGCTTAATGATGAATGTTCAGAAACGTGGATGATTTTTCAGACATTCATGAATCAGCACATGCTCCGTGTGCAGTAGTAGAACTTCCAGCGACGATCTCTGGCAAAACACAGAACAGTTTTATTTAATAAGCAAAGTAGTAAAAGAATTTACGACTTATTTGTAAGTAAAAATAAATTCAGTCAAGGTAGCAGTTTATATTTGTCAGAACTTTCATGTTGAACAAACTTAGATTATGGAAGACTTTGAACAATTTAAAAATGTAAAATCCATTTCTAGGTATAAGATTTCATACGTACTCATAAGAATTGCTGTGGACACTTTCAGCTCCAACAAGGTAATTCATACTTGGAACGAGCCAAGTGAATTCCTCATCATAAAAGTTCACGTAAGGGGTCCACTGACAGTTATAGTTACAGTAGTTATAAATTTGGCAACACTGAAACTGCCATCTGTAAATAAGGGACATTGCAAAACAAATATGAAATGAAAACTCAAATATACTTCAATATGAAAAACAACAAAGTGGTTAGATACTGAGCGGCAAACTGATGCATTGATATGAAAATTGAAACTACCTGAAACTTTAGGCTTGTCCAATAAAGACCAGAACACAGAAATTATTTGCAAAACAATTCATATTATGAGATGTTTGTGATATGCATGCTAAAATTTGAAAAAGCTTTGAGGAACAGAGATTACTCAAAACATTGTGAAATGCATACTCTTGCAGTTTTTCCATTCAACCCAAAATATGCAAGCTGATGAAAATAACACACTAAGAGAACAACAAATTGGATCTTTTAGTGATAATCAGTGCCTCGTATGTCTGGTAATAGTAGTAGTAGTAATAATAATAATAATAATACCTTCTGTCTCCATATTTATCGTCATGAATGCTGCCCATCCCCGTCATGACGTAATTGTTGGGACACACGAAGGTGAACTGCTCATCAAAACTATTGACATAGTTTGTCCAGAAGCACTGTGGGTATGAGTTAAAGGTGTCCTTGCACTGAAACTCCCATATACGGTCCTCATAGAGATTGTCATGCTTGCTAGAAAAAGATGTTGAAACTGGCATTTGCTTCACTGGACAACACAATTGAATTAAGCAATGAAGATCACAACTGAATGGCAAGTAAATATCATGAACTTAGAGGTATGAAGGACCTCTCTGTGGCTGTGTGAGTTTCCTTTAGCTACATCTCCTCTCACAACCCAAAGGCAATTATTTTACAAACCGACAGCAGCTAGCACACCTCTTACCTAGATATACTAGAAATGGATTGTCTGTTTGAGCAGTTGAAATTCAGAGGTTCATCATAAATATTTTCCCAGCGGGGTTCTGCAATAAGAGCACAACAGCAATTAAAAACACTTTCTGCAAGAAAAAAAGATTTAAAAAATCTCCCCATCGAGTAAATGACACCAATGATTTAATCATATCTCTAATGTACTTTTGTGGCATCACGGTTAAAATGGATATTACCTAATCCTTTTACCAAAGGACAGACAAGAACAAGAAGGAGGAGCCTCTTCATTGTTTTAGAAGTGCGTAAAATGCATAAAAACCACAACTTCCGCGGTGTTTTTATACGAACACGGCATGCCTTCCCCTGCCAGTGCTACCTAAATATAATCAAGGTCTCCATGTTTTCAAATGCACTACAAGGTCAGCGTTTCTGTTTGATCAGGTGTTACGGTCAGTTTGGTTTTTTTGTCAGTATACCTGCAACACTTGCAACGTTCTGTAAGGAACTTGACACACTTTGCATCTGATATTATTTTATCCCCTTGAGTCAGAACATTATACAAACATGGTAAAATGACTTGTTTTTTTTCTGTTTCAGAATTTTTTGAATGGTCCCTCATTATAGACTTGCTGCTATTGAGTAATATGGTTGTAATAGGACCTTGAATTAACTTGTATAAATGTATAAAGACTGGAAGAGTGACATAATCCAAGTCTAAATCACTAAAATATTCATCGTGGTTTATTTTCATTCAGGTTGAGTAACTTCATCCACCGATCCTCCATGGGTGTTTCTCAATATGCATTATTTGACTGTATCTGTGTTCTCATGTACCCCTTTGACATCATCTTCCACTGCCGAAGACCAGTTTCAATACTAAGAACACAAGTGCAGAGGACGGTAAAAATACCTAGATGTCGTTCTTGCCCCCCCCCCCCCATAAATATCAAGGATACATCGGTTGCATCCTCATCAGACAAGACCAATCCCATGATTCACTGCGCCTCAAGTTCATTCTTGGAAGGCAAGTTAGCAAGACTGGTCCTGCCAAAACCGCAGGTACGATCTTTGCTATTGAGAAACACCTCATGACTTTAGCTAATGCAGGGACACATGGCCAGGAGCTTATCTCAGATTGTATAGACTGACTATGGCCTTGCGCTGTATAGATAATCTGGATAAATTAGTCATGTTTAAAGTAAACACAGCTTGCTTTTTATAAATAAGGCAATGCTGTTTTAGACTACAGTGCTAGCTTTGCCTGCAGTTAACCTGAGAGTGAGTTCACATGGTTGGGGAACACGCTCCCCCCTACTGGTCCAAGGCTGCCACAACAGAGGTCGCTCACATAGAGTGAGCTGTACGTCAGACAACTGAACAGCAAATCCCAGGGTTACTGTGCTGGGGAGGAACCAACACTGCTGCTTTACCACATCTTACTAGATTCTAGTCATCTCAGCCTGACAGGAAAAACCAAGAACCAGAAATCACAAAGGTTACGTCAACAAATAAACACCCCAGACCACTTCGTTTTTAATAACATTTTTTTTTTATCAAAACATTTGGTTTGTCCATGTCATCATAAGAACAGTCAGCAGTACTACAGAGCAGCTGAAAGCGTGAGGCTGGGTGACACCGACTGTTATCAGGCCCCCACACAATAAGGAAAACTAGAGTAAAGCAATCTCTGCATGTGCAGTGAGGACGAGAGTCTCACCAGGTGGACGAGCATGACACAAACACACATACACCCACAAACACAACACTCATGAAAAGCGTTTCAAGTAAACCTCAGGTCAGGGAACAACCCCCCCCACACTACCCCCCCCACACACACATACCAAAATGAGTTGGCCTCCTACAATATCCTTAAATATTCTATATTATTATGTTATCCCCAGTATTTCTTAGCCCAATCCAATGTACATTAAATTCCAAAAAAGAAAATCAATCTACATAACTGATATTAATTCTGATTTTTAAAAATTAGTTTTCAATCGATTCACACAATTTAAATATGGCAAACAATTTTGCAAATTGTGTTTATCACCATGTTTCGGATCACGTTTCCAATTTCGCAGCATTCAGTGTTTAATCACACTTTCCAAGGTAAGATTTAATCTCTACACGCTACTGTCATACCCTGCTGAGGTGACAGGAAACCAGTCCTACCACCTCCCAGGAGGCAGCACGGCCTGAAATCCTCTGGCACCTTGTGAAGGTAACAATTGCAGAGGAGGTACACAGGCTTATAGGAGGCCTGTGTAAACTGTATATACAGGGATGAAGGTGTTATGATTCTCTGTGATGCTAGGAGGTGCTGGAGTAACATATTGGCATGGACACCTATCCACACACCGGCAGACACATATACAGGACCCACACACCGGCATGCACTGATCAGCCTGGCACACACACACACACACACACACACACACACACACATACACACACACACACACGCACGCGCGCTCAGAAAATGCTTCAGGCTCACCCTTTACAAACAAGAAACTACAGTGACACACCTAGATGTTAAAGAAGTAGAATGTGCACTATTCTGAGATGACACATTATACACACACACACACACACACACACACACACACACACGTCTCCAGCAGTACACATGTGCCAGTGTGCACACACACAGAAGTGCAGTGAACTGAATGTGCACAAGAAAACACACTGTGTCGTAAAGAGATACACACTTTTAAAACAAAGGAATGTACAGGTTCAGACTCAGGAGGGTGACATGAAGATTAACTCGACTCATAAAGATGTCTCTTTGGACTCTAGGACTGCAGGTTGAAACGACAGGATCTCAGTGAACGTGTGCCCTGTGGGGAGAGGGGAAGGGGCATGTTTATGGGGACTGACACAGAGAAGAGGCACTGCAGAGACAAACCCATACAGCATGGCAGCCTGTGCCTTACGTTTCCACTGCTCCAGTGTCAGCTCAGCATTGTCCTGCGAGTGGTCATAGGGCTGGGCCTCTGTCTCTTCTTCAGGCTCCCGGAACTCGGCAAAGAATGGCATCGTGAGAGCCTCGGCCGCACTCACTCTCTTTTCAGGGTCCAGCACCAGCATGCGCTCCAGGAGGGTCATGGCTAGGGGGAGAGAAGAGTGGGCGGGACCAGTATGAACAGAGGGAGGGGCCAGTGTGAAGAGAGGGCGGAGCCAGTGTGAAGAGTGGGCGGGGCAATATGAAGTGAGGGTGGGGTAGGGTGATAAAAGCATGTCTATTTTGAGGAATCTTTTTCTTCTAAATTGAAATTCATTTATTTAAATGAAGTCAGCTATCATTCTGTGTTGAGTGTTATGCAGAATCTAGGCAGCTAGAGCATCATCCATGACCTGATAAGAGGAATAACCAGTTCAGGAGTCTAGGTCTGACATCTATAACAGATAATCTGACAATCACGGCTGAGAGGGAGGCAAAGACAGAGGAATCACTCCAGTGCCGCCCACCTGGGTGACACTGCAAATAAAGCACAGTCCAGTTCACCTTTTAAGCAATTCTAGTGGTAAAAAAATGAAGGTTCTGGGACCTTCCCTGTATGTAGCGGCAGCTGCTCCAGCTGAATCCCAGCATGGGGAGGGCATGAATATTTCTGTGGCTCTCTTTACACAGCCCAACATTGTTTGTCTTTATGCCTTTTCATTTATTCTGGTGAGTTTCTGCATCTTTTTAAAGTTGCCGCGTAGACATACATACACAAGTGCCTACATTTATTTTGTGAGTGGTTTTGATTTGACAGACAAGTGAATACATGTTAAACTCAACATCACTCAAAATTCTATTTGTAACTTAATAGGTATCAATATATTACTTTTACAAGGGGATTAGAAATTATTTTGTTAGCCGTTCCCTCACCTGTTCCCCTTAGGTTCTCTTTATAGAGAAACATCTGCCCTCTAGTGGTGCAAGAACCATTTTCACTGCTCATTTCCTGAAGGTTTGAGCCAGATTTACTAACAGTTTACTAACCCTCTTTTGGTGTAAAAATACTGCTGTTGTGATTTCCTAAAACACGCAGTGAAAAGTTAGTAGTGGAAAGGCATTGACAAAGTTAATTTTGCGACTGGCTATACTGCATATGCATTTGTAGGAGTTTGCTTTCCAAGTTGCAGGATCACGCAACGTGATTAACTAAGGTTTGCTATACACTATTCATGCCAAGTTGCGCCATTATTTAACACTGAAAAAATGTCTCATTGTGCTTTTGACACGGCTGTGACAGTTGCTGCCAGGTAGAGGTGCCGCTGAGTGTACAGGAGCGTAAACCTACGCGTAGCGCTGGGCAGAATGACTAATAATTTGTATTAAGGTATTTTTTAGGATTCTGGCAGTTTCATGATATACCACAGGGTTTTTTGTTTAATTAGATTATTAATGTATATTTAGCTAGATAGCTACATTTTATTGATTATAATCATATATATTAGCTCCATTAGTATTACCATTGATTATTCACATATTTTCAGCTTGGTAACAACGTGTTTGCTTAAACAGCATAATTTAAATAATTATTACCATGATAAATCGATAATATTAGGGATTTTGCCTTACCGATATGCATTTGTACTACACATAATCCAAATTTTCAGGCACAGACTGAAGCAGTAGCTATAAATTCTACAATGCTGAACAGTTATATGTGGAAAATTCTTGCGTTATAAAGTTCTGTTAGTAAAAAAGGGTTTGCACAGTTACCAGGGTCCCCTCTCAATTCACTCTGCACAGCGATCCATAGCGCTTCTAGTATCTTGTAGTCAACAATATTATATCATTTGCTGCCTATTGAAGCATTACAGCTGTTGTTTCAGCTACAGTATGGCGCTACATGAAAAATACATACGGAACGGGATATTAAAACCACTAGGCCTACCTATGCTTATATAATGTTTGTCAGATTGCAAAAGGCTGTGTCTGTGTTGTTAGTACATTTCCCGCACCCTCATCAGGTGCGACCGTACGCTAATTTGCGTTGCCCTTGGTAGATTGGGTCTGTCATTATTTAAATGAACTGACTGAGTCTGTATTCATAAATTTGCGTATTCATAGTAAGTCACCTGCAGAATTGGCAACTTCTATTGGCACTTTTTTAGATTGTACCCTCACACTAATTTTTCCCTGCATAGTAAATTAGGCCCTTAATGTCTCATATCCCCATAAACACTGATCACAATAGACCCCTATAAATCTTAGAGGGCTCCTTTTAATTAGAAATCCTGCCATTATATCTGGTATATCCTGAATGCTTTTGCGATGGAATAAAAACAACACATCATGCAAATACATGAAAGACAAAATGCTGACAAACTAATCTGGTTACCATCTGGATTGATGTTGGCAAAGACATCCTTCAGATCTTTCTTCTGAACTTTTGGCAGCCTCTTGATGTAATTTTTGGCCTGATGCAAGACAAACACACCCAATTAAGGTACAGTGTGGTTTCACACACAGTTTTTCCCATACATTATGAACACTCACTTACTGGTCAGATGACCATGCAATAAAAGTGAACTCACACACTATGGAAGGATTGTGTTTGAAATGGACATATTTCCATTATTAGTTGAATTACATATGCTAAATGCATTACTGAAATTAATGTTACTACAAAAGATAGCTGAAAAAAAAAAAAAAAATTATATA
>JABJVO010000062.1:27264928-27296452 GCA_026770805.1 Boulengeromyrus knoepffleri | reverse complement strand
GACAATATTATTATAATTAAATGTATTAATGGTTTATTATTAATATTAAAATAATTAATAAGAAATCTTTATTTTTACATGTATTTTATTATATAATAATAATTACTGTTACATTGTCTAAATGTATTTTTACTGTCTAAATATATGTATTCAGTTAGTGTAAACATGCACTGTGCTATCACAGCAAATGCGAGGCTGAGACTGAAGCATTACACTTTGTTTCCACTGAGAGACATGCCACCACATTTCCCCGCGCGTACAAGTTATCTTAGGTTGGCGTTTACGGTTTGACTTCTGAGATTCAGATCGAGCTCTAGGTAATTTTTTTTCGAACTAGTTGGTTCGACTTTTAAGAAATTCGAGTTCTAATGAGTTCGAGAACTGAGGTACCACTGTATGAACATGCTAAATTTCCATATGATAGGGCAGTGAAGGAAAGGCAAGCTAACATGAAGGACACAATCAGTACGCACACAATAGGGCTGAAGGTAAGTGAACTCTGAGTTTAGATGTGCAAACAGCATAATCTTTTAGAGTCTTACACTGTCAGCTCTGGTACAGTTTTGTTCTCAAAGATACCAACAAAATGTACCCCCAATGATACAAAATTGTTCCTTAGAGTCCATTTCTGTACCTTAAATTATACTAAAGGGTACACTTACCTACAGCTAGGGTACAATTGACAGACCCTGGAGGGTACAGCTCCAGTGACAAGTAATTGTACCCTCAAAAGGTACAAATTGGTACATTTTTTTTCTGACAGTGTAGTGCTCATGAACATCATGCCAAGTTTCTTAGGGTTCATCCCAAATTGCTCAAAAACACATTATGGCTGAGTCACACCTCTGGTGGCTATTTATATGGCAGATGGAAACCTCATCTGTAGAGATGTGGAAAGTGTCTCCACATTGATCTCAAGTAGCCCTACAACTGAGGAGGGGGCCTATTTGTCAGTGTAAATGGCTGTATGTGATGGTTATCTAATGGGAAATATTTGTTGACAGTAAATCCCCAGCTTGACTTAAATGTCGCACCTTAGCTAGTGGTCAGCTAGCATCATCAAAACTCCATGGGGCAACATTTACTATGCGTTTAGTTACTATAGGTGTAGAATGATTTTGTGTTAATTTGCCCTCAGCTAACACCTTATACTTAGGACAGACGCTAGATCACTGGGTTAGGCCCAGGACCCACATTACAGCAATGGTCAAAGTCGTCAACTGGGGTGGGAGATGCCAACGGTCAAAATCGTCAACTGGTGTTTTTTTTTTTTAGACACTCTCTGCAACCCAATGAAAATGGCCTACAACCCACCAGCTGAGAAATACTCCCTTTAGTGGATAAACAGTTATTGAAGACAGAGGAATAACAGTCAGGGTTTATATAATATAGCAACCTGAAATGATTCATCTGTTCCAACTCACCGGTCTGGGTGTAGTGCATCCAGTTGAGGATGACCTCTGGGGCCCGGTACCAGCGGGTGACCACGTAGCCGGTCATCTCACTGTCAGCTTGTCGAGCCAGCCCGAAGTCCAGAATCTAGAACAGTGGACCACTTTGCTACTATACTTTAACTAGACACAGCTAAACTATACAAAGTAACAGCTATGTATATTAATATGAATTAACAAGTCCCAATGGCATATAGCTACATAATAGAGACACACATTTTGCAGCCACTTCAGTCAGTACAGCCTATCACAGGCCGCAAAGGCCGCAGTTTGGGGGCATCCTGGATGGAAAACCAATCCCTCACAGAACACACACACACACACTATGGGCAATTCAGATACACCCATTCACCTAACTGCATGTCTTTGGACTGTGGATGGAAATAGGAGTACCCAGAGAAAACCCGCAAACTCCAGATACACAGAACATCCCAACGGTTATTATTAAACATTAAAAACCATAGTCAATGAAAAATATTGACCTGATACATTTCTTACAGGCTGCATTGGTGACATACCTTGAGCTCACAGTCTTGATTGACAGCCAGGTTTCCTGGCTTCAGGTCCTTTTGGTATATAAAAACACTGGATCAGCGAAAAGAGACAGACGCACCCCCCACGTACACAGCTGGAATAAGTGCCAGCCCTGTTCTCACCCCCCAGGTCAAAGGTCACTCACCCTGTGGATGACCCCAGCTGAGTGGATGTACTGTATAGGGAGATAGAAAGCTTCTTACTTTTTATATAACGGTACTTTGCCATTTGTACAAGTATACATGAATTCATTAAACACATCCCATCTTAATCTCTTAATATAGGTGAGAGCCACACGTAGGGATCAGCTGTTAACGTGGTGCCCCTGAAGCAGTTTCTGGGGTTAAAAACCTTGCTCAATGACCCATTATTGATATAATTGCTCTGCAAGCCATGGAAATTAAATCTGGAGAACTTCAGATCAGGGTTGGAGGCGGGGTTAAAATTTTATTTAACATGTTAGCTGAAGCCCCTTTTGAGTGGAGACCCCTGGGGTTAGCCTGGGTAAACCCGAGCATTAAAGCTCCCTTGTGATAGTGTGTATATGTTGGATAATGACCCGGTATCAGTGTGCCGATAAGTGGCGGCTGACCTTAAGTCCCTTGAGAATCTGGTAGACGAGGAATTGCACCCTCTCCTCTGACAGTTTCTCCAGCTTCATCAGCTTGCCCAGATCTGTACCCATGAAGGGCATCACCAGGTAACTGCCACAGAGTGGGGGGGGAGGGGGGGGGCACATCATTCAAATCTACACTCTAATTAGCCAGTCATTCGAGGAACTTCTGAGATTCCATGTAGCAATAGAATGAAAATGTGAGCCACATAGACCAGTCTTTCTGGTTATAAGCACAATAAAAATATGTTCAGTTTAAGTAAAATACAGGTTGTAATGTACGTTTAAATAGCAATTATAGTTAAAAACTCATTAAATGACAATGAGTTATTATTAAGTAGTTTATGGTTCCCATTATGTTAGCATTTGCACTATGTTAGCATGTGAATGACATAAAACACACGGCTACCTGGAACGAAGGTGTCATTGTGAAACACGTAACCGGATCACGCCTTGTCAGGTGACCGATAATGAGCCAGTGGGACAGGCAGACGCAGACAGCAATACTCACAAATCCTGGAACCTGTCCAGGGAAATCTCAGGAGTGAAGACATCAAGCAGTCCAATCACCTGCTCCCAGCCAACAGAAGATGAGAGACAGAGAGGAGGTGAGGTTCAGAGAATTAGCCATGGCACATGGGCACAAAAGGGATAGGCCAGGAGTTACAGAAGCTCAGGAGGCACTGTTAGAAAAGCCACTAAAGATCTTAAAGGGGACACAGCAATTATCATGAAACTGCATTTTTAAAATTCTGACTACTAGAACAATACTATTTATAATACACAGCTCCTTTGTTTAGATTGCAGATACTTCACTATGGAACATTTTTATAATTAGTGGTCAGAGCTGACGGATAGAGCGACAATTTATTGCTGCAATCATTTTTATTGTTTTATTATAATACTGCACACGGTGCTCTGGTAAAACACAGAGCTGCGAAACTAATTTAAAATGCTTTGTATGTGTGTCTCTCAGTAAAATTATTATTATTACTCTTATTATTATTATTCAGATTATTATTCGGATTGTCAGGGTTACAGGGGCATTGAGTCGATACGTGCTACAGAGTACAGAAGTGTAACATATCAGTTTACACGCTGGTCAGTGAGTGTTTAATACCTGACACATGAATTCTAAGAGTATTAATACCAAAATCACTACGGAACCCCTAAGCCCTGAGGAAGGTGTTACCCTGAACTACTCCAAGTGAAGTACAAGGCTGAGTCGAGTTGATTTAAAGGAGCCATTCTGAATGGGAAGAAGCTTCTTATTGTGCACTAGTTACATTTATGATAGAATGCATAGAGAGCGCAATGAATCCAGCTGGAACTGACATACACATGGCAGATTAGTTTGTTAGCTGGTACTTTTCCAGTGAGGCCAGTTAATTTAGGTGTGAGTGCGTCGTGTTAGAATGGAATTTTATGATGTATAATTTCTAACCCCAGGATGAAACTTTCACTGTGTCTGGTTAGCAAAATGGCTGCCCAGGTACATGACTGAGGGTGGAGGACAGACGAAAGGAAGGGTGGAGTGGCGTGGGGGCTCACGTTGTCGTGCTTCATGTGCTTGAGAAGCCTCAGCTCGCGGTACGCTCGTTTGGCGAACAGCTCCGACTGGAAGGGCCTGTGGAGTTTCTTAATGGCCACTTGTACCCCTGTCCTGCGGTCCAGCGCCGAGCTGAGGAGACAAAGGCCATCTAGTGGTCGATGGTTAGCAGTCACCAACCTGCCCAAACCCTTGGTGAATGTGGTCAACAGCCACGAAGCTCCCCGTGACTTGGGGAAATCAGACTCATTAAGTAGTTAGATACTGAAACTGAGACACAGCACTGCTGGTGGGCTTTGTGGGCAGAACAACCTAGAACAAACTTTTAAACATTTAATGGACAAAGATACAACACATAAACAGCCATAGTACAATTTACCTAGATGCCGACCATATTTTGGGTGCCATTACAATTGTACCATTATAATTGTATTATAATAAGGTTAATAATAATGCCTAATGGTTTGGTTAAAGTTAATTAATATCCTCATTTAACAATATTTGCGACACCATGGGGCGTCCTTGACACTGTTGTGTCCTCTGGCAGGTACGGACAATAAAGGATTTTGTCGCTGACATTGCAATGGAATCATTTCCATTTTTATTTTAAGAAGTGAATATGAAGACACCTCAGTACAGGGCCATTCATAAAAGCAGAGGAAGTGGTTGGTTGTCAGAGGCCGGGGGGGAGGGGAGGCCGGGGGGTGGATAATGGTAACTGTGGATTTGCAGAAAGGCCCACCCATGTCTTCGTGCCGCCTCACCTCAGTATGGGCAGCCTGTAATCCAGGAAGTGCTGTTTCACAACACTGGTTGCAATGTTTTACACTTTCTGCTTTCTTACTTTTGTTTTGGGGGGCATTGAAAACGCTTATTAGAGAGATGAAGCTGGGTCCCGGTATATTAAAGGTGACTACAGGTGCACCTCCAAGCCCCGTCACCCCGTAAACGGGACATTGCAGGAAGCGCCGACACGTGCGTTTTACGGCGGTAACGTTGCGCCGAAAATAAATCAGCGGCAACTGACGTGCGGTTTGCAGACGCCCAGGTCGAGCAGAAAATAATAGGCGGGGATTTCCTTTGCACTTACTACTAAAATAGTATTCGCAGTGTCAACCCGGAAAACTGTCATAATGTTAAGTTTAACGAGTTTTAAAGCACTTGCACGTTACGCCGTCGAAGCCGATCAATGATAATGCGCCTACTTCTGCACGCCGATTTCGAACAATAAAACTGGGGCGGGGGACTTTTTGTTATAAGTGCTTTACAATGGGGGGAGAAATCCTTTTCACAGCGATCAGGGAGTGAAGGAGATCGGTGGGGTTTCTGAGACACGGGACTACGGGGGTTAAAAAGAAACGTATCCGAAGCGAATCTCAGAATACACGATCCTGCAACTATATTGTTAAGTAATTACTAATACAGGAATCGTCTTACCGGGATTTCTTACACAAATACACTGGTTTTCCAATTTAACACCATGTAAAATAATTTGTATAAAATCCTGCATGCTGATTATTAAAAATCTTTTCATTTTGGATAGATTATATTTTCTCGTTTCTCTAGCATTTTCAGTTTGACAAATCATTACTAGAGAAATCTCCGATCAGCCCACAAACAAAGAAGTACAGCGACGCTGACAGAGTAGGTTTTGGACTTACCACACCGTGCCGTAAGCCCCCGTCCCGACCTGCCGCAGCTCCCGGTACCTCTCCGGCACTTCCCATTCAGTTTTGTTCACCTCCTGACGATAAAAACCTTGCCGTATCCGACCTGACATGTCGATTATGATCTAACCCAAATCAATCCGTACGCTTCCTCCAGCCCTTCTCGTCGCACCTTGCTCTCACACCCTCCCTCTACTCACTCTTGCTTATAGTAACTTGAACACGCAGCCCGTTCCCCTTCCTTGTGATCGGCAGTATCTCACGCCTCCCCTTCGTTTTAGGGCGTCATACAGCCTTCCCCACAGTATCCTGCAATGTTTTTCATTTTTGCTATAAATGTATTGTCTTTGTTTCAGGTTTTTATTTGTTTGTTTATTTCTGAACAGCGTAGTTCCTTAAAACTGTTGTGCATTCGCGCGATTAGGAATGAAACTGAAGGTAACTTCTGAATAAAAAAAAAAGTTTCCATAGAGCTTTAGAAGTCAACAAGACAGCATGACATTTCAATAAACAAATTTAGTACTTAATAGCTGTCTTTTGTATAAATGCATATTTGTCACAATAGCAATTATATGCCAAAACATAATTTTAATAAAATAATTTCAAATGTTCAAATTTGAAATGTTTCTTAGATTTAGATGATTTCCTTATACTTTCTAAGTTTATAGCCGTAATTCCCATGTTAATCTTAATGAAAAATAGGCTACTTGTAAGTTAATTTTTTTTTAATGTAAACAAGGAGAAAAAAACAATAGCCATTGAGATTGCGTGGTGTGACCAGCAGCTTTATTGGTGAATAATAAAGCGAAGCGAATAAGCCTGCAGGCTCAAACGCTGTGGTGCTGCAAAGGGAGGAGTCGCCTGCAGGGGCGAGCGAGTTGCACGTTTTTAACGACAGACATGCAGGGGACCCGGGTACAAAGTGTGATAAAGGCAGGGTCCTGAGGGCAGATGATTACCAAGCTGACAGGAGAGTTCCTTTGGGCCAATCGTGTATGATTCTGATTCTGATTCTATGACTCTGCAAGTATTGCTAGATATAAATAAATTAATCCTCCAACCACTTACCCGGTAAAGTTTTTTTTTTTTTTTTTTTGGGGTATGAATCAGGCATATGAATTTTTCCTTCTTCCTTTCAATAGTCAGTTTACTGAGAGCCTGGTCCTACTTCCAGCCTGTCATCGAGACTCAACCTCCATCCAGGCACCTTAACACAGCAAGTAAATTGTGTTGACAATCACAATGGTTTGTTTTCGAGAATAGATCTGAGCTTGTGTGTGACTGGGTGTGACACCTGTCTTAGTTCGCTTTGTGTGACATGAGTCAGACAGCCATTTTTTAAGGGACTCTCACTAATTCAAATTAATATAGGCAAAATTGGGAAGAGAACATAAAGAGTTAAAAGAAATGCAAAAAAATTGCATGCCTTCTGGCCATAGGTATTTTTCAAGTAATACTTCATTCTCATAGTCATTAGAGTTCATTTTTTTGCAGAATGATGGACAGACAGAATATGGTTGTGGGAGTCATGCCAAAGAAAGAGCTATCTTCTCTGGTTGGCTAGAAGTCTCTTTGGTTCCTCCCCACTTTGCTGACTGACAGCCAGCCAAGCGAAGGGGGCCGTCCGTCCTCAGGATAGACAGAGAAAGTACAAAGGGGTCAGGGTTGCCCCTTACGGCTCCGCCTCCAAACTATCCTGTTTATTACCAGGGGGCTTGAAACTTTTGACTTCTTCAAACACCAGCTCTGTAGTGGGGGAGGGGAGGGTTTGGATGAGTAAAGAACAGCAGCAATTCTAAGACTGGTTTTTCAAAAAGACAGCCATCTTTAAGCTGGAAGGAAGAACACAAAGGCATTCATAACGTCTGTAATGTCTGCTTATAATTTTTGGAACGAATTAAGTGTCATTGCACTGATTTGGAACGAAGCCTTTCAGACTGAACAGTAAACTGAGCTTGTTGGGACCTGTATGCTTTAGCCTGGGGGGCTCCCCTTTTTCTTGGACGCGAAACAACAAAAATTCCTGTTGCCGTGGTTGCGTCATGCAGCCGCCGCCCTAAGATGCAGCGAGTATTGCAGCCAGCTGGTCATATTGACCGACTCACATCAATAGGCGTCATAATGAATGCAATACTAATGAACTAAGAAAGGGTTAGAGATAAACGTCAGATGTTAAGGTGGGTGTCGATCAAGATGTCGAGTTAGCATTTACATCTAGCTTTTCTGGAATATTAGTATCTGTAATGTGTTTTGTAATGTTAGGCAGTGATTACATCTTTCTGGCTTATCTCTGTGTGGTACAGCTATGGTAACGGTATCCATGAGACTGTACAGACCATGCACATGTACAGTCTTAGTCGGGTAACATCGCACATAATCGACGGGACCTCAAAGCTCAGCCCTGCCTTCTCATTCCTCCCCCTCCCCACCTTCTTGGAACTCACCTTTCCACTCTTCCAGGGTGCGGTCCTTGCTCTCGGGAGTCTGGTCGTAAGCAGGGGCTTCTGGCTCGTCATCAGGGTCGTGGTACTGTGCAAAGTAGGGGTGCGAGAGAGCTTCGCTGGCCGTCACGCGCCCGTCGCAATCCAGAACTAGCATCCGCTTCAGAAGATCCACAGCTGAGAGATGAATGGCATCAGTTCATACCATGTTACAGCTATAATGTTATACACTACCAGACAAAGCTCTAAACACACCTACTGAAAATCAATTGTTTATTCAAAAAGATAATGACCCTAAACACACCTCGAGGTTATACAAAAGCTGTATTAACTTGTGAACAAGGAAAGAGACGGAGTGCCATGACCGATGGCCTGGCCCCCACAATCCCTGCCTTAAACCCTATAGAGCTGGTTTTGGAACAAGTTGGATTGAACAGTAAGAGTAAGGTGGCTAAATTGTGCCTAGAACTTATGGAAACTCATGCAGGACTATTGGAGAAGCATTCCAGGCGGCTACATATGGAAGCTGGTTAAGAAAATACCAAGAGTCTACAATGGTGTCATGGCTAAAATGTGAGTAAATTTTGAGATGTTGAACATTTCTCTTAGTTGTTGCAATATCTGATACGTATTATGCATACTGTAAGATGAATAGCATAGCTAAAATAAATAGAAATGCATTAAAAGCCGGTGCGTACAGACTTTTGACTGATATGGTGTATATTCTCAAGTATTTGATCACTGTGAAGAAATGCTGCTTAGAAGTATGGCTCTAGAGCAAAACTCTAGCATATCCATTCTAGGAGTTTGCCGAGTTAAAGCCCATCCTGTCTATGATTAGACATAACAGGGATAAGAGGCAAGTCTATTGTACTACTGTAAAATGGTGAGGGGTTGTTGATAACCATAGAAAATGTATTTAAATCATTCAAAAGTTAATCTAGTGGGCTTAAATAGGAAGATTTCACAGTAAGAAATCAAGCTCCATGACCACAAGCTTTTTGGTCATTAAAATGCAAAATGAAACTTTTATACTGACTGACTTAAGCACAAAGGTATCATTTGTAATGACTAAAGAGTATTTATTGTACTTACCCATACAGGACTCTACATTTTACAAGATCCTACAGATAACATTTCCAATGGAATTCCACCATGTCACAGATACACATTGCATCACTACTACTGTCACATGACACCCTCTCACCCAGCGGATTGGCTCCCCGGAACAGCTTCCCCAGGTCCTGCTGGGGCATGTAGGGCAGGGATTCAATGTACTTCTGTGCCTGTGAACACAAAAGGACTGTCAGCAATCTGCCTTCCAGATTTGAAGCAGTGAAAATACACTCAGTGTCCACTTTAATAGCTTCACCTACAGTTTAATGCAAACAACCTGCTCCTCCAAGCAGCGATTATGTATGTTATGTGGCTGCAAATGAATATATATAGCATGCAGATAAGGTCTAGAGGTCCAACTGCTATACAATCAAGCATTTAATCAGCTAAGACACCTGAGCTAAGTGACTTTAAGCACAGTCTATTTGTCATTGCCAGAGATGGTGGCTCCAGTATCTCAGAAATGGCTGATCTCCTTAGATTTTCACATTACAGTGTCTAGACTCTAGAGTTTATAGAGAAGAGTGAGATAAACAAAAAAAAACTATCCAGTCAGCAGCAGTTCTGTGGCCAAAAACACCCTGTTAGTAAGAGATGTCTAAGAGAAAATGGCCAGACTCATTAAAGCTAACAGAAGAGTCTAAAGTGTAAAGATATAACAGTGGTGTGCAGAAAGGCTTATGTGAAAGCACAACTTGTCAACCCTTGAAGTGGTTCTACAGACAATTGGGGGTCCTACCTGGTACCATGTAGAGGTACCTAATGAAGTGGCCACTGGATATATGAGAAAAACATATTTTTTAAATCCCAAAGTTTGGAAATACACTATGTGCACAAAAGTATTGAGACACACCTCTTAATCATTGAATTTAGGTGTTTCATTCAGACACATTGCCACAGGGGTATAAAATGAAGCACCCAGCCATGCAGTCAGGTTTACAAACATTTGTGAAAGCATGGGTGGTTCTGAAGAGCTCAGTGAATTCAAGCGTGGTACTATTATATGATGCCACCTTTGCAATAAGTCAGCTTGTGAAATTTCTTCCCTGCTAGATATTCCACAGTCAACTGGAAGTGGGATTATTATAAAGTAGAAGCGTTTAGGAACAACAGAAACTCAGTGTCAGACCATGTAAATTAACAGAGTGGAGTCACCGAGTGCTGAGGCGCATAGTGTGTAAAAGTTACCAGTGCCCAGTTGATTCAATAACCACAGGGTTCCAAACTTCCTCTGGCATTAATTTCAGCACAAAAACTGTGTCCTGGCAGCTTCATAGAATTGGCTTCCATGGCATGTAGCATGCAAGCTTCAAATCACCAAGCGCATGCCAAGTGTTGGATGCAGTGGTGTAAAGCACACCGCCACTGGACTCTGGAGCAGTGGAAATGTGTTCTATGGAGTGACAAATCACGCTTCTCTGTCTGGCAGTCTGATGGATGAGTCTGGGTTTGCCAGATGCCAGGAGAACGTTACCTGCCTGATTGCATCATGCCAACTGTAAAGTTTGGTGGAGGTTTTAGGGGTTGGGCTGGGCCCCTTAGTTCCAGTGATCAGTGCCTGATCTCACAAACACTCTTCTGGATGAATGGGCAAAAACTCCCACAGACACACTCCAAAATCCTGTGGAAAACCTTCCCAGAAGAGTGGCAGCTGTTATAGCTGAAAAGGGGGGACCAAATCCAAATTGGTGCCTATGGATTTAGAATGGGATGTCATAAAAGTTCCTGTCGGTGTAATGACCAGGGGTCCCGATACCTTTGTTCATATAGGGTCTTAAAGTTTAAAAATAGGTTCATATCTTAATTGGCTGCTATAAAGTGTTGACCCTTCTGCACTTTAATCTGTACCAATTTCATTAACTGAAATATGACCAAAAAATTCTACGAAAAACCAGGGACAGACGTGTTTTCTGCCATCTCTTCTTCGTGCCTCCTAACTTCTAGATCTTTCCCATTCTTACCCCTCCCGTTTCACTGCTTTGTGGGACAGGGACACTTTTGCCCTTAGTGACCTCTGCAGGCAGCTCTTCCAGGAACTTTGCTGAATGAAACTCCATGGCAACAAATAAGCTCCCCTGACCTACTTGCTCTATCCCTACCCTCCCTTCTCCACCCTCTTTTCGCCTCTCTTGACCTTCACCTCTTCCTCTCTCTGGATCACTCCCTTCCTCTCTGTCTCCCATTTTGGAACCCCAGCCTCTCTCTCCACCTTCCCATCCCCACTCTGTTGTGGAAGGAAAGATTCTACTGATTGAACTGATTTGGCCTCCATATAAATGATGATCAAACAGCTCAAAGAGCCTACAGAAATTTACATTTAATGATGTGTTTGATCTGAGATCAAACACACGATTCAGTCTCAAAAGCCCAAAGAAATCAGGTTGGGTATAAATGTAAATTTCTGTAGGCTCTTTGAGCTGCTCATTCCTTCCAAAGGAGTCTTAGGAGAATTAATTCAGACAGTGAGTCTTTATAGAGTTAAACATTAGTGATTTCTGAAATAGCAATATACGAATTAGCAGTATTTCCGTTCTTACGTGTTCGGACGAGATCTTCTTGAGTAGCTCTGGGGTCGGCGTTCCCACGACCTCCATGATTCTCTTCAACTGGTCGATGTCTAAGAGGCACGGTAAAGGCCATTCCAACACCCATGTGAGCATCCACACCCCTCCAAACCAGGGCTACAGCCCATTAACACGTTAAAATCACCCTCCTTCATCCTCGCTCTCTGTGAAGGATACAGTCATTGCCGGGAAACAACACCTTCCCCTTCAATAGTTCTCCCATGATGCAGCCCACTGACCAGATATCCACTGCAAGATCATAAATGACATCATACACAACATCATTAGACCGTGAATTACATATCGTATTATCTTCTAGTACAACCAAAGTCTATTTAACAGGAATGCAAAGAATATACAGTAACTCTATATAATGGTCTATAAAATCCCTCTAAAGACACGTGTAGTACAATAAGAATACTCTTTGTTCCATCTTGGTATCCAAAAAAACGTGACAAAAAATATTTAAAAAATATTTTAACATGCAGACATGACTCAGCGTTATGGCAGAAGAAATCAAACACATTTTTACTACTAGGTATTTTTTAGCACTGCATTACTCACATATAGAAATAATATTTAGCAACAATATCAGATTTCGAATGACATCGATATACAGTAGTATCCATTGCTCTGACTGATGGGTACTGAAGCATGGGTTTCTGGTGTCACTGTTCTAGTTTTTAATTCTATAAAGTTACCTGTCTGGTTGTAGTGCATCCAGTTGAGCATGATCTCAGGCGCTCGGTACCAGCGAGTCGCCACGTATCCTGTCATCTCATCATCCGTCTGCCTTGCCAGCCCGAAGTCTAGGATCTGAGGGGGCACAGAGGCACACTGGCTCAGTGTGTCCCTGCCACCGTTCAGCTGAACTGTCATTGCCCCTCCAGACCTCCGGGGGAGCCGCTCCACCTTACCCTTAGCTCGCAGTCTTCATTAACAGCTACATTGCTTGGCTTCAGGTCCTGTGCAAACCAAGATAACAGACAGAGAAGGGGCGTTAAGAGCCAAACCTGCCAAACAAGCCCACACTTTTCCAAACAAACCCAGTAGAGTCACAGACACAATACTATTAAAATATGCAGTAAAGGCCTTCGGGTGACTCAGGAAGTATCGCCTACAGAAGAACTAAACCCAGAAAATCTGTTAAAAACAGCAGATATGTTTTTGAGAGTAGATGACAAAGGGAATTGGAACTTACTCTGTGAATCAGTCCAGCTGAATGAATGTACTGGTGAGTAAAAGTGGAAAAAAAAAGAATGTCAGATGGTGATAGAACAACTTCAGATTAATGAGGCATTTCAGCACCAGAAAAGGGTCACAATGGCTCCTATATTTTTCACTAGTTAGAAGGGAAAGTTATCTACACAGGCAAACAGCTTCTGGGAATTGCATAGAGAAGTGTTTCCCAACCCGGTCCTTGGGGACCCCCAGGCAGTCCCCGGTAGGGGAGGGGGGAGGGAGCAAAAATGTGGACTGTCTGTCAGGGAGCTGGGAGGGAGCAAAAATGTGGTAGAATGCTGGGAGGGAGCAAAAATGTGAACTGTCTGGGGTCCCTGATGACTGAGCTGGGAAACATTGGCATAGAGGCTTAGGAAATGACGGTGTCAGGTAGGAATTCACCTTGAGGCCCCTGAGGAGCTGGTAAATAAGAAATTGCACATGTTCGTCTGAAAGCCGCTGGAACTTGACTATGTTGTTCAAGTCTGCCCCCATCAGGTTGGTGACGAGGTACCTGGGGGAGCCAAGGAATGTTACAGAGGATGGCAAATCTGCATTGGACAAATTCCAATGGCTCACAGGCACTCACAACTCATTGAAGTCTTCCAGAGATGAGGCGGGAGTAAAGACATCTAGCAGGCCTATGACCTAAATGGAGAAAGAGTTTCAATCTTTACTGGATACCCATTGTTTCTAGAAAAAGTTAGGGTGCGATTGTGCATTAAATCACATCATGCATGTGAGATAAGGATAGCATCGACCCATCTTCTTAACATTTATCCAGTACAGAGCAAGCGGGGGGTTGGAGCCTATCCTAGGCAGCACAGGTCACAAGGTAGGGGTAAACCAGCCAATCACAAAGCAATACACATAGTCACACCCTCAGCATGTGAGCCATCATACCCAGAAGAACCCTGTATAACATGGGGAAAACATGCAATTTCCACACACACAATGCAGGGTTGAGGTTTAAACCTCTAACTGTGGGAGGGTGAGGTTACAGTGTCTATATATAACCCTAACCTCATACTAGCTCATCAAGTTGCTTGTTCAATGCATCTATAGACATATGAGTGGAGTTACTATGGCATATATGTCGCTCATGGTGTCACTTTGTAACACAGACATTTATATGAGATGCACAAAGCGAAGGCCTTCAGTAAGCGAGGCTGCTACACGAACAGACGATGACAGCGGCGAAGCAGGATTCTCTTACGTTCTCGTGCTTCATGTGCTTCAGGAGCCGCAACTCCCGGTACGAGCGCCGGCTGTGGATGAGCGACTGGAACGGCCGCGACAGCTTCTTCACCGCCACCTTCTGGCAGAGATGCACATCGTACGCCGAGCTGTGGGGGACGGGATGAGAGAGGTGAATGGTGTAGGAGGGAAAAGAGGGAGACCCAGGAACGGGGAGGAACAAACAGGGAGTGGACGAGAACAGGGAAAGGAGAGAGGCAGGCAAATTTTAATTATCAATTAATAAGTTATTCAGAGGGAAATTGAAATTATTACAGTATACTGATGAACCAATTATGAATATACTTGTTTTATTCAATTACGTCATTCATTTTGTCAGACTGTGGATGGTGCGCAAATTGTTAATTTCATTAGAAAAATAGGTTTACTCCCCATGAATTAGATTTTTAATACATTATTAAATTACATGATCAGATTACCATTATGGTGTTAAAATATGCAGACGACTCTGTAAAGGGAGCAATTCTGGTGCAATCCTTATTCCCCAGAACCGGAGGCAGATGAAATGCCAGGACCGCCCACCAGCCACTGACATTAACACTGCTTTTCCGGCACAGTGCCATATCGCACCCAGAGCACCTTCCTGTTACCTGCCAGCCAGCTGGCTTTACCTGGTTCTCAGTTTTCCTGGCAGCCAAAAAACTTGAACGTTCAACCCCAACGAGCTCTTCAGCACATCCCTGAGGGGCACGTCTCTCCATGTTGGGTCATTTGGCTTCTGTATGTATTCTGCATCTCCAGATGGCGGTTTAAGCCTCATACATGCTTTGTCACTTAACAAACTGGAGGTTTAGCAAAGGGTCTGAAAATAATTTTAAAGACTTCCTGACCAGCAGTTGGGCAACCACACATGGTATCTTCTTCAGCACTGGTGCTCCACCAGGGTGTATTCTCTCTCCCCTGCTTCACAAAGCGACTCTGTAAAGCTCCTAAATTTTTTTAGACAACACCAACCTGACTGGACACATCAAAAATGGCGATGAGCCCAGCTACCAAAAAAAAGTAAGCACCACCATCCAATAAGACCTCAGATGGGAGAATAATATCACCAGCCTAACTATGAAGACCCAACAGCATCTGTACCCCTTATATCAGTCGAAGAAATGATCACAGAAGCTATAACAAAAGAAGTGATACATGGCTGTAATAGAATCGGTTATAATCTGGTTTGGCTCTGTACCATCACACTCTAAGTGGAAACCACAGCAAATTGTGTGATATGCAGAGAAAATGACTGGCTGCCCCCCCCCACCCCTGCATGAAGACCTGTACTCATGAAGGATGAGGAAAAGAGCCAGGAAATTAATGTCCAACCTCTCTCACCATGGACACGTGGTCCAAGCACAACCTGAACAGCTTCTTTCCCCAGACCATTGCCCTCTTAAATACAGACCCACGAGAAGCACACTGCTTCATATCAAATCACCTACTCTATGAGCTTCATACTCTTATGGGTTCGAGAACTGAGGTACCACTGTATTTGAATTGTGCTGACTTAATCTTTTAAGTTGCTCAACTGCATCATAATGACGCAGATAGCCATCAAATCTAATCGCTCGTCTTGTTGCACAATTGGGACGCCATCACTTTCATTTGACTGGAGTAGTTCTGGGGGGTGACGCAGGCTTCGATAGAGCTAATTCAAACCTTGGACAGAAATAGGACACAAACCCAGTTTATTAGTTTAGGACATATTTTTGCATGCAGGACAAGGAAGTTATGTCATAAAAAGAATCTGGTTCAGTTTTCAGAAACATAGGTGCCGCCATTAACCACAGAAGAACACACAAAGAGAGAGAGACACACCGCAATTCCTCAGCAAGCTTGGGTAGTCCAGTCTATAGATTAGCCCATTCGCTTTCTAAACACCATATATGCAGTATATATAAACTTGTCCCTGCATATCCATTTATTAGTGTATCATAGGATGTATATATGTTATGCTGACTGATTATTGGACAGCTCTCTGTGCTCCATAATAGGAAAGGCCGTAGAGCCAAGGTAATTCTCCCACAAGGCCTGGGAATTGGGTAAAAGATGGAAGGAGGCTTCCAGACTTTACATCAGAAACAGCCCAGCCATGATAACTACTGCGAGATGGGTCCTTCAACAATCCCTCACTCCCTGGCTCTCTGAAGCATAGTTACACACTTTCATGAGGACACCACAGCAGAATGGCCTTCAGTCAAAGACACTTCTAACTAGCTGATTAATTAAAACCATACTGGAAAGGGGTATTGGAGCACTAATACTTGAAGCATAGTTGTGTGGGTTGCCTCCTGCTGTCCAAAAATGTGTAATTCGGCAAACTGGTGTCTCTGAACTGCCCATCGCATGTGTGTGTGCAGGCAGGGATTAATGAACAGGCTTGCCAGGCTGCAGCCTAGAGGAGAAGCATATCGCTGCAGCCAGGAGCCGAATGTGGAGTGGGAGGGGCAAAGTCGAACTTTCTAAAAAGTTATCTATGTTCTGTGGTTTCTTTGGTGAATTTGTCTTGAGGTCACATTGTGAATGCAGTTGACACGCACTGGATCAGAGTGTAATGTTTTAAGGTTACTTCTTCTTCTAATGTGATTACTCTCGTCCGATGCAGCATCACATCCTCTTTGACTTTGTAGACATCATTTTATAGTTGATAATAATTAATAATGTTATAGATAATTGTTGTTTTGTTGTGGGGAGTGGAAGCAGAGGAAGGGCTTACGGAAAGTGTAACTAAGGGCCCCCTGAAGTTGTTAATCCACTACTCTGTGTGTGTGTGTGTGTGTGTGTGTGTGAGTGAGTGTGTCCTGTAATGACCTGGCATCCAGTACCACTGTACAGACTATTCACACTGCCACCATGAACGATTACAGGTATGCAGCAGACACTAAACACTTTATAAACATAGTATTTCACTTCAGGTTTAATTTATTGTCTCTCGATTCACTACTAGTAAATTAAATCAGACTTGTGTACCAGTTTGACACATTCATGTGAAGGCCCTTTAACTGTGTCCTTAAGAAGGAACTGTATAAATGCATGTAATAATAAGTACTATCGATTTTACTTTTCCTTCGGAAACTAGTACACGATCATGTTGACGACAAGCCATGTTTTATGTGGCGGTCCACTCAAAAAAAGTAATTACAGGTCACTTTGACCTAATTATGGGTACAGAGATACAGGTAGCGCAGAAGGGATCCGAAACAAGCGTGCAGGTCAAGATATTTGCAGTACAAACATTTGTGCTGCAGTTTCTGTAACTAATCCAGCACACAGGAACTGTGCCTATTTATTCAGGCTGGGAACGCCGCTGAATTGAACAATTATCCAAAATATCCAGTATCCAGTTAGGAGTATTTGGATTTTAGTAAGCAGTTCAACTGTTTCATATAACTTTGCTATATGTTTGAAGGTCTTTATTTCCTATGTTGGAATTAACTAGACGTCAACAGTCGTTTTAGTAGCCAACTTAGGATAAATACTTTTATCATCTTTGTTGAAATCTTGTTTCATATAATAAATTCTCACGTAGATATTCGCCGCAATATCTAAATACAAAACATAAATAAATAAAAATGAATAACTGGCATGTTATTGAGCACTGACGTAGACGCTCAGGCATGGGGCTGCAGGGACCCCCATCGCTTCACGACGCCGCTAGAGAAAAGTAAACAAGCACCGACTTGTTCGTCGGCTGCTAAATGCAGCATTTATACGACTGTAGCCCCCCGCCGGGCCGAACCCCCACCAAATCCCCACCCCCCAAAAGCCACCCCCGTAATATGTATTTTATTATGAAGAAGGCGTCCCGCAGCCTTCTCGTTATCAGTCAATCACTTGTGCCACTCCCCGTACTGGGAACACAGCTGCCCGGCGGAACCGAGCCGATCGCCGGTATCACAGCGATCAGTACCGACACCGCCGCAAGGCTACCCCCTCACACAGCCTACGTATAAAGAGGACTAGTGAAAAGGAAAACGAAGGAGAAAAAATATTTACAAAATACCTTTGTGAGCAAAGACACCTGAATAGTCCTATAATAATAATAATAATAATAATAATAATAATAATAATAATATCATATTACAATTGGCGTTATCTTTTTGAAACGAAAAAGCAGCATTTTTGCGGAACAGAAAATCACAGGTGCAACAACATAATAATAGAAGTGTTTTAATGACGATGCCCACACTCTTTGACTGCCGCGCCCATCTCCCCCCCTACTCACCAAACCGAGCCGTAGGCCCCCGAACCTACGGGCGTCAGGTTCCGGTACCGTTCCGGCACCTCCCACACCGTCTTGTTGAGCTCCTGCCGGTAAAAGCCCGGTCTTGCTGACATCGTCCCCGGCGCGCCCGGCTCAGTTCAGAGCGATCGGTGCTAACTAAAGGGACCGGCACTGGATGTGCATGCAATCGGAGGCGGGCAGGGCGCCTGTCGGCCTCTTGGTGTATTTTGCACCCCGGCTTTCTTGCTCGCTTCGTGGATAGCCAGTAATGTGATGTGAAAGGGGGGCGCTTGTTACAGATTCTGAGCACGGATGCAGGGTGAGGGGAGCGGGGTGGGGGATGGGATAAGTCCAGGAAGCGTGAATATTGCCATCGCCTTCCTTATGGCGTTTGCGCTAGTAAGGCTTGAATTTATGCCTCCTCTTATGATTTAACTTTAATTTAGGTGACAGGGTCTATATTGTTTTAGTTTTTGGAAAAAAAAGAAAGAACATTTTAAGATGAATACCATTACTACACTTTATCGATATTTAAAGTATGAATCTATAGGTTTGCAGTTCAAAGGAAAGGTTTTAAAGGTTACATTTTGATCAACTAGTAATTTTATTGACTTAATAACTTTGACTGACTTGCCCAGCTCATCTTCATACATATTTCTCATTGTTGTATTTAGATAAATGCGTTTATTTTAACTGGATAATTTACCTATGAACAAGATGTACGTTCAAAATCCAACGAAAGTTAATTAGCTTTTTATATGTAAAGAAGCAAAGCTGTTAAAAATTCCACACAGCTTCATAAAGGTGGCAAATCGTATTACAATTGCATTGTCTTTATTTTAATTAAAGAACAAACAATATTTCAAAACAAATTCCTATTTGTTGATCCTGCTGGACTCTACTGAGTTAAGGCAGTAAATTACTGATTAAAAATGTAACATTGATTTAGATCTTTATAACTCAACTAAATCAAAATTCAATTAAAAATTTAATATATGTACTACAGTAAAGTTAGAAACAATGTATATTCTGGAGTGTATTTTGCAGAAATAGGAGCATTGACATGTTTAGTGAAAGACTGGTGAAAATGTTGTGATGTCAGGTGACCAAAGGGTCATGCCAGCAGCAAGCTCAGGCAGCACATCCTACTGTACCTGCATGGTCAGACAGAAGAGAAGAAGCACCCAATGGGGAAAAAACACACAAATGAGTCCATACAAACCCTGCTAATTAATGCTACTTCAGCCCAGATACCATTCCCAAGGTATTTGGGGGTTGACCCGACTCAAGTGAGGGTCAGCATGTTCACGTTACCCATTTCCGGTTATTAATTTGCTGACCCTACAAGCCAACTCCTTACTGCTCTTTGGGAACATCCAATTTTCTCTTTTCACTGCAATATGAAAACATCATAATACAACATGAGAATACAACAGCCATACCAAGAAATCTCACCTCCTCAAAATAGCTGCACACACATATCTAGAGAATGTCCTCACTGGGATTAATAAAGTATCACTCTTAGTATTGTTATTACGTTTGCAGAGGATTCTAATTTGTGCACCTGCATCATTATTCCCCTAGTGGCCGCAGTAAAGAACACCAGCGTCAGGGGAAATCTTGGTATTTCTAAAGCAGTTGCCCAACTTTAAACTTAACCCACAAAGGACTTTGACCAACAATTTTCAGCTTATTAATTCATGTCATGAATCACCAGGGAAATGTCTTGTGTTCAATAGAGCGAGGAGATGTACAGATTACAAGGTGAATTTGGAAAGATCTTCAAGAAGACAAAATAAGTGACAGATGGATTCACCTGACAGATAAAGGGCAGCTGATCCTCACAGCAGCCATCCTGCCACCTCAGTTCATTGTGGTCCGTGCGGATTATCTTGCCACAGTAGTATTTTGCTGGCCTAGACTTGTACTCATCATCCCATTGGGTAAAACCAGCCTGTGAGAGACCTGTCCAGTACCAGGACCCATTGCAGTCCAGGAAGGACCGCTCCAAACCAATCCACACTCCACTGCTAGGAAAGGTCTTCTTGATCATCAATTGCTCGACTGCTGTTTGCATACTTTTGTTAGTGATGTGTACTAACGTAGAGTAATAATCCATACAGTGTTTCAGTGCAGCGACCCAGGTCTTGTTCTCATCAATGAAATGTAGGTTACCTTGATGAATTGAATATGCACACAGTTATTTTCTTCACTAAGCCAACGCAAATTCGGTTTATAAAGATTCAGTGATATGTAGATATCCAGACCATTTATCCATCTATCTTCCATCAAATTCTCAGTACAGGGTCAGGTGGCAGGAGCGTAACCCAATCAACACAGAGTGCAGCACAGGGTAACAGCATTGACAGCATACTAGTCCACTACAGACCATACCAATGTTCACTATGCATGAGTTTGCACCTTCTTTTATTGAATGAATACAGTTTCCTCTCGCATCCAAAAACATACTTTGGTAAACTGGCATCTTTAAATTGCCTAAGCTGTGTGTGTACATGTGTGTGGTTATGTTAATAACCATGTTGTGGGGACCAAAATCTGTTATTTTGATGTTGTGGGGATCTTTTTTTCAGTCCCCACAAGGGGAAACTCAATCTTATGAAAAATCTGTGAAATCAACCAAAAGTCATAGTTTGGTTTATATAGAAATAAATGGAGAGACCCACAAACATATGGATACCTAATATGTGTGTGTGTACTGATATCCCAACCAGGGTGGGGTTTTCACCCGCTATATGTCACGGTTCGGGATGGATGGAGGCAAAGGCAGGTGTCGGGGAAAACGAAAGGGGTTTTATTTCAACCCAAAACACAATACCAAAAGGTCAAAGGAAACAGACCGCGAGGGGTCAAAACAAGGAAGGAAGGCAGGCAGGCAGGCAGGATCACATACGTAACAATACAACGACCAGACAGAGGAGCTCAGGATGAGGCACTATATACACCACAGATGAGGAGCAGATGAGAGGCACCTGGGATAATCCACACGAGAGCTGAAACGAGAGGTAAGGTTAAAGGAGGAACAGGTGCTACACCATGGGGAACACAGGGGAAAGAGGCACTATATGCCCTGTGCTGTCCTCTGGGTAAGCCCTACGCTATGCTGTGACTAGGAAAACAGCTGGAAGATGGATGGATGGATGTGTGTAATAGCACATATTTAGTTGGGGAATAGACAGTAGTTTTTTTTTAATGAACAACAATAAATCAATTCTACCATTGCACAGCAATATGGGCAGGTGATGCATTAACACACATAAAGTGATCAGGCATATTCCTCCTTTTACCTGTTTGTGGAGCAAAATCAGAATTGCCGCTGATAGTAGCAGCAGATTTGGTGATCTTCACAGTTGGGGTGGTTGTAATGAAGTTCTGGTCTGAGAAGATACATCACAAAACTAAAAATTTGCAATATATATTACTTTTAGCAAGTGTTTCATCTCAACAAAATGTCCATGTCCTCTATAAGTACAAATGCAATTTTAATGTTTCTTTTCTTCAATATGAATTTAATCTGAATATATGGTAATCACAAATAGCTAATAATCATTATCATTACGTAAAGGTTTAACTAGAATGATATTCAGTGGGGAAAACAACTACTGAATGCGTCAACATTTCTTCTCAGTAAATATATTTCCAATGAGGCTATTCATTTTCACCAGACATTGGTATTAACTCCAGAAATCAACAAATATAAAGAATTCACAACAATAAAGTCCAAATAAATTTATGTGTAATAAACTGGAATGACACGGGGAAAAAAGAAGCAGTACACCAAGGCACGGAAAAGCAAGGAACCAGCTGAAATCCGGAAGTAGTTAGAAAGTTATTTTACCTCCTATCTGTGCAAATGAATATCAGCTGGGTTAGTACATATTGATGGTTTTTTGTTACCAAGGAGTCACGCATAAATGATATCATGATGGGTAAAAGGAAAGAGCTTCGGCACCTGATTGCTGCAGAACAGACGTCAGAAACCTCATTGGAAACATATTTACTGAAACAAAATGTTCACACATTCCATACTTATTCCCGCACTGTCGCTGTCCACTGTCCTGAACAATAGAAAACAATGTCACTGAAGAGGCAAGGTAAAATATCATAAAACTATGGAAGGTGCACTAAATCACATCAAGTCATTACCTCCAGCACATATTAAAATTGAAGAACATATAACAATGGAGAAATTGGGATTTTATTCAATCCTTTACCTCAGTGGTCACCAACCCTGCTCCTAGTGATATCCCACCTTGCAGAGCTTATTGCTTCCCTAATTTAACACACCAAGCTCTGCAGGGTGGTAGATCTCCAGCAGCAGGGTTGGTGACCATAGAGGTCCATGTGTTTCTCAAAAAACATGTAGTAATTCATAAAAGTATTCAGTCAAAATACATTTATCCTTGAAGAGATATTAGACAGGCCATTATATGACAGGCCAAATAAAAGAATCTGAAATAGAAAATGAAGCAGCTGGGGTATGGGTGCAGTTATCCAGTTGGCATTAAAAAAGTAGTAAAACTAGATGCTGTCAGAAAAACAACAATGTATTCCCTGGACGGCCCTGTCACCCTCTTCCCCCAATCCCTACTGCTCTCACAACCCCCAAAACTCTACACACTCTACACACTCTCCCTGCCACTCCAAAAAATCTATAATAAAAGCCCTATTTTGTGTGACTTATGACAATGTAATTTGGTTCTCTGGCTGTCCTTTCATGTTCCACTGACACTGCTTCAGTTTTGATGCGATTTGTCAGAAAATTTCATAGGCCCTGGATACAAAGTTTCTGACAAGCTTGAAAAAGATGCATAAAATACTTTTAGAGTTACGGTATTCACAATATCAAGTGTACTCTGCCACTAATCTTTCCTTCCTTTGCTGCCAACTAGTGCTGCTGCTTCAATTTTGGTGTGATTTGTCTTGAAATGAAACCAGGGGTGTCATTTATCAACTGTGAGTATGAACAGTTTTGTGCGTAAATCATGCGTACGTACATTTTCACACCTAGAATGGTATTTATCAATTTATTTCTGTGCGTAGAAATGTACGTATATTTAGGAACACCAATAGCAGAGAAGCATAACTGAAACTTATCAGTACCTAGGATAAGCACAGACTTCCAGAAAATGGATGTAGTAGGATATTAGTGGGTGTATGGTTTAGGATAATGGGTGCAGAAGAATGAGCAGCACTGCCAGCCATATAATGACTCACTGTCCATATCTGACCTATAATACAGCATGTACACAGTAATGTATATATGATGGACAGCTAGTGGAGATCCTTTTACAGCCGACGTCATCAAAAATATGAGCGCGCATTTGGCAGCGCAAGCAGCATATTGCTCCAGCCATCCAGATGAATTAGTAAGCTTTAAACACTGAGTTAAAACTATTAACATCATGAAAATGTCTGGTTGTACTGGTTGTCAAGATCGATATTCTGTAACAACTTTGCCATACAACTATGTCTTCAAGCTCTGAACTAAGATTGGGCCGATATCTGAATTTGAATGATCAATTATTGCAGTAAAATGTACCTAGATTATCGATAATATCTAAACGTGTAATGAATGAGAATACATTAATGTAGCCTATTTTACATTTCTGTTATGTTGTTTGTTAAAAAGATACCCTTAAAAATGGTGCTATACAGCCTACAGTTTCCAATATTTGGTTGACATGTTTTTGCAAAATGTGGCAGAGCAGAGATACCAAACAGTATCTAATCTAATCTAATCTAATCTAAGATCTACAATGTAATGCAGGTGTAGTACATGATGGCCCCTTTTATCATGTGTTTACAACTTACGGCAGAAATGCGAAAACGACTCAAGACACAATTAAAGCATTCTTTTCACCTTTCATTTTCCCCAGCTGAAATCGGAGCAGGAAATATTGCCCGATTAAACAGCTCATACACAGTGGTTTTGTGTCCTTGTTTTTGGCTAGGGAGGATTTCTGATTTCAAGACACAATAATCTGAATCTATGTCATGGTGTTTGACATTCTGTGCATGACCACAGACAATGTAGTTGTAAGCATCTAGTGACTTGTATTCTCATAATATCTCACTGGTGTACATGCTACGTTTCACCACCAAATGCATGTATACATTTGGCCACTGAATATTCGTCCACTTGCTTATGTCTTCTACTCACCCAGATCCGATACCCCAAGTGAGTTTTTTTTTTTTTCTGTGGACAAAATGCCAGGTATTACTTGATTTCCTAACTAAATAAGGTTTTTTGTGGCACAGTATGTATTTTGTGTATGAAAATGAGGGCTTGGCACCCCATAGGATCCTGATTCCCCTTTTGTTGTGGATTCAAGGCTAGCCAGTGGCCAACCTCAACTAGTTGTTAGTTAACATTTATTTTGTGGTTTTCATTATAATGTGTTTGTACATTTCGGTTAGAGTCAGTTGTTTTTTGCTCCCTGTTCCCTGTTCGTAGTATCTTCAGTTTTTCTTGTTTTAATTTCTCTTGGTGTTTGGCCTTTTTCTTGATCTGATTGTCCCCACCTGTTCCTTTTTCCCCCTGAGTCCTTTGCGATTGGTTAATTGGTTATAGTTCTCACCTGCCCTTCATCTAGTCTTGTTATTGGGGCATTTGAATTCCTGGCTTTATACTGTTCCTCAGTTGGTCATTGTGGCTGTTGCCCTGTGTTAGCTGTGTCATTGTTAAGTGCATTCAGTATCATTAACCCATGTTAGTCATTGTAGTTTCTTGTGTTCCTCCCTACCTTTGGTATTGTTGTTTTCTGGTGTTGCTCCCTGCCTTAGTCTCTATTTTATCTATTTTATTTTGACCCTTCATGGTCCTTTTGTTTTCCGGGCAAATATAAAATCACAACACTTTATAATAGAGATTTCACGTTTAGATTTTACAGAAATTGCACTATGAAATCAACAGATGTGCACGGTATTAAACAATGGGAGCTGAGAAAGAACACAATGCCTGAATCTGCGACAAAATATTTTATTGTACAGTATGCCTGGAACACACACTGGCTGCGTGGCATGTGTGTTGTGGAATTGCTGCGGTGCATATCTGCACGGTTGTCCACAATCCTGTGTATGAATCCTGTGCGCTAATCGGTTTGTTTCAGTTACGCTTCTCTGCTGGTAGGGGTTTACTCATACATTGGTTAAAAGTGTTGATAAAAATATGCACATTTCTACACACAGGGAGATATTGATAAATACCATTCTAGGCATATGTATGGTTCACACACAAAACTGTTCATACAAATGGGTGATAAATGAGACCCCAGGTGTAGTCATTAATCTGTATGTTTTTGTGAAGTGATAAGATGTATCAAATAGTTTTTGAGTTATCACATTTGTAAGGTCAGGTGTGTTCTGCAGTCACCCTTCCCTTTGCTGCCAGTAAGAGAAATTCCTTCAGTTTTGCTGTGATTTGTCTCAAAATCCCAGCTATTTACCTATACAATGTGTGTGCAAAGTCTGGAAAAGATCCATAAAATACTTTGTGTTATAGATGTAATGTAATCAAATGTCTGATACTTCTTTTTGCTATCACTATGTGTTGCTGTTTCAATTTTGGTGGGTTTGTGTCAAATTCAGTTCCAGATCTATATCCAGCCTTTCAATGTGTCTGCAAAGTTTGAAAAAGATCCGGCTAATAGTTCTTAAGTTTATGGTGTTTGCGGTCCCAAAACCACATATATTCCCCATTTGGGGAATACAGTTAGCTCAAGAAAAGTCTAATGTTTAAAATAGGAAAACACACTTTTTCTGGAAACAACCGTTTTAGTATTAAAAATCAGTTTTCTTGGGGAAACAGTGAAGCCGCACTTACCTCTAAAGCAAGCAAAAGGCTTTTTCATAGAACAGACGTCACCCTCACGTGGGGGGTGCACAGCCTGTGGCAGAGAGCAGCAAGTGCTATTATTGATGCAGTAGGTAAATGAGTCACCATTGGACCATGTCCACAGATTCGTCGACTCATTGTAGTAAAGTCCGATCCACAGGATTCCTTTGTTGCTAACATCATTAAATAGCTTCCATTCTTCATTACTATGGATACTTGCAAGGTCACCTCCCTCTGCTCGGCATAAGTTCTGGGCCTTTCCCCAGGTTTTCCCCGTCACATTCAGTATGTATGTTTTGTTATGAAAAATAGCATTTTCTGCAACAACAAAAAAACAGCAAGTGTTATAGTGGCTGAATGGCCAAGAACATGAGTTTGCAAAACATCAGGGTTTCATTTCCTAGGAAGGGCCTGATGTGCTAAGTGAAAAATTTCCATCCATCCATCCATCCATCAATTTTCTGTTGCATATCCAGGGTGGGGTCATTGGGGTAGCAGTCTAAGCAGACCTCCCTCTCCCCAGCCACTTCCTCCAGCTCCTCCTGGGGAATACCAAGCCGATGGTCACCTGATGGTTTGCCAGAATCCTGCTGAAAGTCATTTTTCATGGCCTCACCAAACTCCTCCCACACCCAGCCTTTTGGATCAATAACTGCTAAAGTCATATTCCACTTGGCCTGCTGAGACCTGTCAGGTATTTCCATAGTCCCACAGGCTAACTGTGCTCAGAAGGCCTCCTTCAGCCTGACAGCTCCCTTCACTGTTGATATCCACCACCGGGTTTGAGAATTGCCACCTTGCCAGCCTTATGACCACAGCTCCACACAGCTGCCTCAGCAATGAAGGCCCAGAACATGGCCCATTCAGGTTTAGTTTCTCCACGCTCCCTTGGGATGCAAGAGAAAATCTGCCAGAGGGGCAAGTTGAAGATCTCCTGGACAAGGGTCTTTACGACATACTCCCAACACACCCTAACTATGCATTTGAGTTTACCAGATCTTTCTGGCATTTCTCCTGCCATCCGATCCAACTCAACACCAGATGGTGGTCAGTTGACAGGTCAGTTACTCTCTTCCCCTGTGTGTGCAAGACATGTGGTCACAGATCTAACGATACGATCACAAAATGAATCACCACCTTATTGTGGTGGAGGGGTTTGTGTGCCTCAGTGATCCTAGGAGCTATTTCGTCAGGGGCAACATACCCCTAGTAGGATCTCGCAAGTGCTATTTAAATATACCCTCATGGAATGTCACATTAAGGACCATGTAACCCCACCCACATTGAGAAAACCAGGGCCCCACCCTGGAGCTAGGCATGGGGGGAAAGTGAGCATCTGGTGGCCGGGCCTCTATGCACAGGACCTGGCCTGGTACAGCCTGAAGGAATTACATGGGTCCAGCCTCCTCTGGGCCCACCACCTGCAGGGGGGAAGGTGGGGGTTGGATGCAATGTAGATTGGGGGGCAGTCAAAGGCAGGGACCTCAGCAGACCATTCTTTGGGTACCAAATCAGGTTCTAGTGCAGAATATCCCCAGGAAAATAGCCAACCTCAAATATACATTCGGCAGCCTGTGCTGCTGCAAAAGCAGCTTAAGTATATAATTCTCCATGAGGTGTAAGCTTTTATTTTGCTAAAATCAAAAAATGGAATTATCACAGTGGGAAGGAGATGAATCCTCTTACCTTTCTGACACATGAACTGATATACTCCTTCACACGATGCGCTCCCCATTGTGGACTCAAACAAGAACACACACCCATAGTCATTAGAAGATTGCAAATCATCCCAAAAATTGCAGCTGCCATTGACATACTTGCACAAAGAAGTGATCCAAGGAGACTCCCAAATATTGATTTTGTTCTTTAGATTGTCTGAACAGGAATCTGTGGCCAGATCTGTGTGGAGTTTGCATTGCTGGTATGATTCATTCCAGGTCTGGGTTTCAGAGACCAATTTATCCAGCGATTGGAATACTAGGGGGTAAAACAATTAAAATTTTTAAATACCAGTATAAGATTGATTTTTAAATACCAAAATGACAAATCTATGTTGAACTCAGAAACAGTTAATACAGGCCAAGATTCAGATAATTTTAATTTTAAGTAATAGTACTTCAAATGAATCAGCTGAATATATGGATAAAGATGCAAGCTGCTTCAGCTAACATCAGCAAACCAATCAGAGGGAAAAGCAGATTTTTGCACACAGAAAAATTAACCGTATAGAATAACTACAGTACATGTGGCTGAATCAGATGAAAGAAAATATTCATATCCATCATTCAAGAGATGCATGCCCTTTTTTCATCAAACAGGGTTTTCTTTCTTAAAGGGAGGTACCAGTTTGACCAATGAACTTTTAATCAAGTCTGATTATTTTAACCAAATGTGCCTCTGAAAGTGCTGGAAAAAAAAAAATCTGGCAGGAATTGAAAAACACGGTGCCAGAAGATGGTGCTGCCACATTCATTAGGATGATGGAGGCCCACTTAAAATGGTGCACTTAAGTAACACCTTCTGGAGTCCACGGTTCCCATAACTACCATGAGATATGAGATCAGTGATTGCAGCTTTGAATGAAATTAAAGCAAGAGCATAGGTTTGGTTTCCGTACTAGTCAAGACCAAATCTACTGTCGATTGTCCTGCTCTCAGTATTGGAAAGAATATGTCCTACCATCCACAACCAAATATATGCCCTTGAGTTAGACCTTCTTATGGAACTCCATCCCTACCAAACATGGTCACATGGCACCTCCATTTTAAGCAAGTGCTCACCATTGCATCAGCCGCGGCGTCACAGTGCGCAGCAGAGTAAATGTTAAACAATAATAAATTTCGCAACCCACCCCCCCCAAGTTGAAAAATTTTTGTTAGATATTTAGTACAACTGTTTCTCTTTTTCCAACCCATGAAATCTGAGGAGAATGTATAACAAAAAAAAAACACCCATTTTCAGCAATTGTGGGAAACAAATAAATGCAAAGTATTCCACGGTAATAATACAGAGCAGTGATGTGAATAGCATGCCAGTAGAAAGCTGCTACAGCTAGCAGTCAGTGCTATTTGGACACCTGGCCATTACACCTACAGGAACTTTTATGACACCCCATTCTAAATCCATAGGCATCAATATGGAGCTGGTCCCCCCTTTGCAGCTGTAACAGCTGCCACTCTTCTAGGAAGGCTTTCCATGAAATGTTGGAGTGTGTCTGTGGGAGTTTCTGCCCATTCACCCAGAAGAGCATTTGTGAGGTCGGACACTGATGTTGGAGGTTAAGGCCTGGCCTTCATTCTCCATTCTAGTTCATCCCAAAGGTGTTCGATGGGGTTCAGGTCAGGTCTCTGTGCGGGCCCGTCAAATTCATTCACACCAAATTCACCCAATCCACAACACAAAAGAACACAAAAGGGCCTTCTCCAAACTGATCCCACAAAGTTGGAAGCAATGAATTGTCCAAAATGTCTTGGTATGCTGACGCATTAAGAGTTCCCTTCACTGGAACGAAGGAGCCTATCCCAACCCCTAAAAACAACCCCATGCCATTATCCCTCTGAACAGTTGGCACAATGCAGTCAGGCAGGTAATGTCAAACCCGGGCTCGTCCATCAGACTGCCAGACAGAGAAGTGTGATTCATCACTCCATAGAAAATGCTTCCACTGCTCCAGAGTCCAGTGGCGGTGTGCTTTATAATGTGAGGTTTTCATGCTGCTGCTCGACCATGGAAGCTCATTCAATTAAGCTGTCTGTGCATAGTGTTTGTGCTGTGGTTAATGCCACAGGAAGACTGGAACTCTGTGGTAGTTGAGCCAACAGAGCGTTGGCAACTTTTACACACTCTGCGCCTCAACACTTGGTGACCCCGCTCTTTTACTTCACATGGTCTGCCAGTTAGTGGCTGAGGTTCTGTTGTTCCTAAACACTTCGACTTTGCATCAATAATTGCATTAATTTGTATTGGGAATACAATAACCCAAGGTATTTTAATTCTGTGTGTGAACAGCTTGGATAAAGATATTAACACTGGACTTCGCTGATGATGGTACTAAAGAACAAAAAAAAATACTGCTTATATCTAGACTTTTAAAACAAGCAGTAATTAAAATGGAACATGGAATCTTTTAGGAAAAAAAAATAATTAGGTTTCTTTGGTGAGTATGACACATCGATCCATCCAACCAAGTCCTACATGCTAATCTTAGTCTGGGATGTTCGGGTTTAGGACTGGAGCCTATTGCAGGCAGCACAGAGCACAAGGCTAAAGTGAACCCTGGATGAAAAAACTGCTACCTGAGAAGTGAAAGGCATAAAGCATGTAACAGCCACAAACTCCGAAGAGTGTTATTCTCATAGGAACACCGTGAGACTTGATCCATGTCAGTGGTAATAGAGCGACTTCTCCAACACATCTCATTTGAAGTTTTTGTGTGTGTACAAACAGGCAATTATGCTGATCATACAAAAATGTCCAAATGCCAATGGTTCAGGTTAATGATGGAGAAAAATGGCATAATACTGATATTACTTACCCAGAAGTAGAGCAAATACAAAGAAGCACCACATTGTCCCTGCGAGAGAAAGAACGGATCATAGATTATAGCACCTATGCAAACACACACATACACACACATCTACAAGTTTTAAAAGTGAGTAGAATGTCCACTTAACCTGCTGGCTTATAGCTCCAGTGATTCAGTTCAGTTGTGTGGGGAGTTTTGTGACAATGTCCAGGCAAAGCATGTAAATATTGTCACAGATTTGAATAAAAGTCCAATGTTAGTTTTGTTGCTTCACATACATGCAAATGTACTGGTGTAAAGCTTACTGATATGAAGAGCTTATAATGGTAAATCCAGGGCCAGGTAGTCCGGCTGCATTTTCTATTTTTGTTTTATGGAGGAAACCAAAACACAAAGCCATACTTTCCATAAGAACCACTGATTTACCTCCAGGCTAGATACCATTATGCATCTTTTTATAGTTGTAATAAACAAAAGTATTGGGGCGGGACTGGATGGTAATCTGTCTCAGGTATCAT
>JABJVO010000062.1:27222468-27250052 GCA_026770805.1 Boulengeromyrus knoepffleri | reverse complement strand
GGGGGGGGAGGGTCGGCATGCGCAGGGGGCCGGGGGGAGAAGACGAGGGTGTGGGGGGGGGTGGGGGGGGGGGGGGGGGGGGGCGCCGTTCAGCCACACCAGTATTGTGCATCGTCTGCAGCAGCTCTGTGACAAGCAGCTCATCCTCGGCCTCCTCCGTCCTCAGCAAGCCCAGCTTCCTCCGCATGTTGCCCAGGTAGAAGGTGTTGTAGAGGGGCAGGTATTCATCCAGGATGGCCTGTGCCTGGCCCTCCGGCAACTCGGGTCCGAGGGCCTCAGCCAAGCATGCCAGGTTCCAGCGGCACACCGCCGGCTGAGCTCGGTAGGAGTAGCGACCCATGTTGTCAGAAGCGTTGCACACAAAGTCCGGGTCGAACCTATGAGGCAGAAAAATGACAAAACCACCTAAACCACTTTGAAATAATTTAACTTCTGCCACGTCTTTCAATGCTGCCGGGTCCTTGTATGTATATTTTACCGGAGCTCTCAAGTTTCATCAAAGCTGTGGAGTGAGATTACATCTGCTAGGGACGCAGCGTGTGTGTCAGGGTCAGCGCGTGACACTTCACAGCCCTGCCTACCACGTTCATCGGATCTTACCCTGCCATTTCCACCTTGCCTGCACTCCGTATGTGTGCGCACGCGTGAAATAACATCCTTGAAGCAGGATCATGTAAATTATTTTGGAATTTACCCTGAAACAACAAATGCTATTTTCTGATTGGCTGGTAGGTGGCTATTAAATCTGTATAACTCGGGACAGCTATGAACTTGGAAGAGAGCTCCACTCCGTCGCCTCATCCATTAATTCTGCTGTATATAATGGGACACCTTGGTTGGAATAAGACTTGAGAGCCCTTATTTTGCTTATATGACCCGTGAAATGTTGATAACTCATAAATAAATCTGGCCGGCAGATCAATATTTCATTTTCCACGTTATAAAAACAGTGTAATGTTATCCTGCTAATAAACAGTGGCACATTTCACAGCTGGCACTGGCTGGAGATGCAGGCAAGAGGTATTCAATCGTATTGAGGTACAAAAATAATTCCATCTGCTACATCTTTTTTTCTGTATGTCTGCGTAACTTCCATGTTAGCACCCGTGCTTGTGGTCAAGCAATCAGCAAGATTATCACTAAGTGCCTCCGAGAAACTGAATCAGACCGAGTTCTGATGGTCTCGCTCGATATACGACAATGTGGTCAGCCACTACATAGGGGCATATTTGGCCATAAAGGAGGGGCATATTTACAAAACGCATTGGTGTGCCATAGTTATAAAATTTAGTCATATTGTTTCCAAAAATGGTCACAAAATGCGACTAAACGGTCGCAGCCAGGAACCCCTGGAGCCACACTTTTGATTTCTTAGGCATTGTTTACACTACGTGACAAACAAAAACAAAGTGTCAACTCTAGGGTATTAACCACTGGCCTCTTAAATGACTGTTTTTCTGAAAAAGCCTGCCTCATTTAACAGCCCCTTTTGGCAGTCCTGGGAACAGACATCCCATGTAAGAGGATGTGGAAAGGAAATTGGACATCGGTAGGCCTGAGAGGGGAGGCATTTTGGGTCTGTTATGTCTTAGGCCTTAGGCCAGAAGAGATTGTTTTGAATACTGTGTGACCTCGCTTCGTGATAGCTGCCTGCGGTTAGTTCTGCAGACCCTGAAGAGAGCTAGGACCTTGGTGAGACGAACAAGCGGAGCAAAGGGGGGGGGAAAGGGCGGGTAGAAACTAGAAACTGGCTGCAGGAGGAGATTCGAAGCTGCCCCAACTGGTGCATAAAATGTTATAGTTATAAAGTAATCGCAGTAGGCCAAACGCAATGTTATGCGGTAGTGCAAATGTATAAGTAATTGTTACGATAATCATATTAATCATGTGTTAACCATGTATTTCAGGGGTGGGGAACCTGATCCATGGAGGGCCGGTGTGGGTGCTTTATTATTGGCTGATTGAGAGGCCATCCCAAAAACCCGCACCAGCTCTCCATGGATCAGGTTCCCCACCCCTGATGTATTTGCAGTGATTCAATGACAATACGTCAATCATTAATCAAAGGACAACCAAATATTTACAGTAATTCAATGACAATATGTCAATATGTTAATCATTAATCGAAGGACAACCAAATATTTACAGTGATTCAATGTCATATAATCAATATCTATACTCATTCCTCAAGTTGGAGCCTAGCAGTCGAGACATGTTCTGGTAAATTTAGCTGAATGGGTGGATTTTACCTTGCTGCCAAGGTGAACCAATAGAGCAGGAGAATTGTGTTTGTTATACGTTTGAGCTTTGTTTGTTAGTGCTTTGTGACCAATCGGGGGTATTTTCCGTACGTCGCTTACATCATCTGAGATCAGATGCCTCATCTTGGATGAGTTAATGCCGGTGAAACACAGTTGGATTTTCAAAAGTAGCTGTGTAGTAGATTAGTCTAGTTGGATCCATTCATCCGAGATGATTACGCGCGACAGCGCTGCTTGAAAAGCCCATAAAGTCTAGAAAACTTGATTGGCAAGTCTCTTATTGGCTTCCACAAAATGTCAAAAAACAGGGCGCAATTTTTCACGCAATCCGAGCAGGACCCTTTATTAGAGGGGTATGACGAATTCAAAGATTTAATATTTAGTAAAGGAAACGCATCAAAAGCGATCCAAACCAGAAAAGACAGCTGGCAAAAAGTGTCCGACAAATTAAATGTGAAAGCAGTTTTTAGTTATTGCATTTATCACTTGAATGTAGAATTACGTTTCCAATCTTTCATTAATATCTTATTGTCATAATTACAGATCAAATACAAGCACAATGATGCAGGAAATGGGAAAAGTTAAAGTGAAGTACAAAAATATACTTCAAACTGGTAAACATGACATGCCATTCATATGTGTGTGTTTGTTAATTTTATGTATATGACATGTAGGAAATCTTTAATATTTATAAAACATTCCTTTTGAAGCTAAAAGGCGGCGGCAGACAAAACCTTTGGAAATTCTGGGTAATGAGAATATTAGTGTGATTTTTAAATTCTTTTTAGAACTATATTTTATTGCGTATACATTACCTGCAACGGCATAAAACGCCTCTTTAATTGCCTGCACTCGCAGGTGTCCGGGAAAAACAATAGCAAATTGCCTGGCAAACTGTACCCTTTGATATATTTTCCGAATCGCCTACAGTATACAGAAAAGTGCCGCTTGCGAAATATCTCAAGGCAATACACATTGTCTGTGTGGCTGCGAAAGCCCGACTTCACTTAGTTGGACTTCAACTATACGGAGCTAATAAATTTTTATAATATAATATTTCTTCTTGGCTGAAGTGGTCTCTTTCGAAAAGAATATCATCCGGCAACAAAAAAGAATCTTGCCGATCGCGCAAAACCCTCTCAATTTGAAATTCGCTTTTTATTTCTGCACCGATTGCAATTGGTCGCTCATCCATAAATGGTGAGGCCATGACTCGAATGACATGAATTTCCATGCACGGACACTGATTAAGCGCGTGAGCTAATCCTTGTTTACGTAGAACAAACCTGCTCCGAGCAGGTTTGAGGATTTGCGTGTGCTGCTATGACAACACATCCAGCAAGAGTGTCGGAAAACAGACAGATCCAGGATCATGCTAAATCGTCACCAGTTACATCCGGCTAAATGAATAATCCACGTACGAAAAATACCCCCCAGAACTTAGAAGTCCTTATTCGGAACTGAGAATTATGGTTTATCAACTGGGTGCTCCGGGTACCTGGTGCCAGAGTGTGACGGGAGCACTTTGCTGGATTGCTCAAGTAAAGGAGATAACTTTGCTCACCAACTGAGAGGTCCGGTGCTTTATTCGTTAAAGGGGATTTATAATTTTTCTACCACAAGGACTCTGACAGATCTATGCTGAAAGGAAGGGGCAGCCCACCTGTCCATGAATCCAAAGGGGCCATAATCTAGAGTCAGTCCCAAGATGCTCATGTTGTCCGTGTTGAGGACACCATGACAGAAGCCCACACACTGCCACTGTGCCACTAGTCGGGCTGTGCGCCGTGTCACCTGGATCACAGGGGATAACAAATCATGTTATCTACATTACATCTCTGCAAATACTTTTACCCACACCAGCTTGCACAAATAAAAGCTGGACACGTTACCTAAGCAACCTAGGTAGCACATCTGGCTGGGGAAAAAAAAAAAAAAAAATCTATAGCCACAAGTCCATTTCCAACCAAACCAACCTAATTTTACTAAGACTGTACGGCTGAGACCATGTGAGGTTGAAACCCAAACAGTCCAGTGTAAATAATCATTGTACCCCCCAGATGAAACAGTAGTTATGTGTTTAGCTCTGGTGTTGCTAGCTTTAGTTTAAATATTGGTTCTGTGAAGTAGTACTAATATCCAAGAAATACGTTTAGACTTTTTACATTCATAAGGTCAAATGCTGACTGCAGTCACACTGTGTTCTGCTGCCAGTAAGCTGTGCAGTTTCAATTTTGTTGCAATATGGCTCAATTTGACCATTTCCAGCTCTTCCCCCATACAATATGACTGGAAAGTTTGAAAAAGATCCATCAACTACTTTTTCAGTTATCAGACTAATGGTATCAAATGTCTAAAACTGCCCTTCCCTTTGCTATCACCATTTGGGGCTGCCTCAGTTTTGTGCCTCAGCACATTTCCAGACCAAAGCTTGAAAAAGAACCATCAAATACTTTTGACTTATTGTATTAAAGAGATCTGTAGCAGCGGACCAGTGCAAAAACTATATGAATTGCCTGTATGGGGAAGACAATAAACAAAGGCCTTTCATTGTTTGTAAATTTGGTGTAAGTTTCTGTACTGCAGTACTACTAAAATATTTTCAAACTTTTGGTATTGAAAAAAGTGTGTATTTTATTATATACAAGACAAGTCAGAGTACAGTACAGAGTACCAATAATGCAAGAGCATGGTGATTGCAGATATGACTATAGAGTGGATTTGTGGTCTTTTACTGGACTGAACCAACATGGTACAATCTAAATAAATACTGGCACATTATAATAATCAATTTAGAGTTGCACATTCCGCCAATAGCATCCCTACAGTACCTCTCTGAAGAAGGCAGCATTTCGCGCCTCCCTGTCTGTGTGGCTCTGCTGAATTTCTGGGTAAAACGTCTCAATGACATAATCGAGGAGCTGGGCCCGGATGTCATCCCGGCCAACGCTGGGGCCCTGGCGACCGGTGAACTCATCCGTCGGCTTGAAGATCTCGAAGGACCCAAATCTGCACACAGACACATGCATGTAATCAGAGCAAAGTAATCAAGATGGTTACAGAGAGCTGTCACAACCAAATCATCTAAGCTCAAAAACAACAGTGAAGAGAAACAAGGGATCAACTAGCTCTATTTTAGTGCAGGTGATCATCTAGTAACTAAAGGCTTGTAAGTACAAACAAACAATATAACACATTTACATCAGTTTAATTCTACCCAGAGTATACTGTAATAACCCACAACTGGGTTGTGTACATTTAGACATTGTTCACTTTTCACACACATGATTACAAATGTGGGGATGCTGGTAACCTCACCAGAGTGCCTGAACCCTACTTGTGATGTAATGGGCAATACTAATTGCAGTTATCAGTTACTATGGTAACCAGGGCCGGTCATAGCCCATGTGGTGCCCTAGGCAAGCATCACTGCCAGTGCTCTGCCCCAAAGGCACTGATCGTCTGAGACAAAGTGAAATCAGCTGGCTAAGTCTGCACCCCACCTGGAGAAGCTGTTTTCTGCTGGCACTGTTAAGGGTGGGAGTTCTTCTAAGGGTGCGAGCCGGCCAATTTCACTTTGTATCAAATAGTGAGCACCACATGCAAGTAAAATTGGCTGGCTAAGTTGGCACACCCCCCCGAGGTAATTGCCCTTGCCAGGATCCCCCCCATAAGAGTAACGACACAGTTTTAATGGACAAACTAAAATGGACTGACATCCACTGAAATGTAACTGGGCTCTTAACTGGATGTGCTTCAGAGAAATATAAAAAAATCCAAAGGTCCTTCAACACCCTCTCTCTGCCTCCCTCTCCCCCTACCTCAGCAAGTTAAGTTAGAATTGTGTTTAGAACAGGGTCTCTCCTACTTTTGAGGGAAAGGGTCATAGATCCCACAACAAACTAGAATCCAAAAATCAGCCACTGCACTCATTCATTTTCAACCCTGTGGCCCAATACAAAGCGGAAATCAGTGATAAAGATGACTAAAACGAAAACCGGTACTGACCTGATGAAAGTGGGGGCAATACGCAGGACAACAGAGCACCTTTCCCGGCGGGCCCGCCCGTCGTAGAAGACGTCACGCAGTACATGGAGGTCAGAGGTGACCAGTGAGCCCGCACGGGTGGTGGGAATCCCCAGGGCGAACACTGCCTCGCTGCACAGGAACTCCCGGATGCTGGAGCGCAACACCTTGCGGCCGTCCGCTTGTCTGAAAGACGTGTGTTATTGTCACTAGCCACTGTAGATGCTAATCAACAGGAATTGTTCCAAAAGCCATTTGTTACAGCAAATGGGCTTCTGATCTGAGCAATGGAATACGTATCTCAGAAAATGCACAGCACATGACAAACCCAAGATGCCTATCCACCGTAGGCGCGCACACACACCATTCCAAAAGTGAAAATAATGCATTAACAGTGTGATTTTGAAACTCCTCCTTAAAATCTACATGAATTTTCTACTTTAGTACCTTGAATAGGGTGTGAGCCCAGCGCCCTTCACCTGAATCTCCCAGCGGCCAGAGGGGTTTTCGCGCAGCAGATCTTCGCTTTGATCCGCGGGGGCTTTCACCTCGCCCAGGTAGCAAGCAGCTCCGTCGCCTAGCTGTCCAGCGAATGAGCCGAACTGGTGTCCGCAGTAGCAATGAGCGGCCGGCTCGGAGCCTGGCATGATCTTGGATCCGCTGAGATACTCCGGGGCGAGCGGGTCGCTCAGCACGTCCTGGACGCTAAGCCCAAGCAGAGCCAGGGCGGGCTCGGACACTGCGACGAACCTGGGGCTGAGCAGCGGCTGTGTCTGAACGCGGGAGAAGCAGGCGCCCCGTACTTGCCTCACGCCTGGCTCCAAGGAAGAGTCCAGCGGAAGCCTCCTCAGCGCCAAGTTATCAAATGGAAGGCGCTCCAGAGGTGAGCGGCACACCGCCGAGCCCGTGGGGTTCATGTCGACCGTGGAGATGGATCTAAGGGACAGTACGCCGCGGCGGAAAATGCTACGAAGCCAGGCAGTCGGCACAGCTCGTGCAGCCATGCACTGCGAGCGGCCCGTGGGTCAGCGACACAAGCCCGGAACTAGGACAAGAACCAAAACAAGAAACCACGTGACGCGGGCCACAACCACGCCCCCATCAGATTCGCGTGTATAACGTCATTGCTGCTGGAGTGACAGACATTTAGTTTGTGATCGTAAGTTTTATATCCATAATGCCTGAAAAAGCAACAGCAGCAACGGTCGAACCGGCTAGATCCGTTGTTTAATAGTGCGGTACAAGTACAAGAAGTGGACCACTGCTAAATAGTCCGTAGACCCGGAAGGGGTTCAGGTGTATTAACCTGGTCCGCGGTGCTGCTGCTGCTGTGCAGTTATGTATTTTTTGTCATATTCAGTACTTCACTAGGAACGGATTTCAGTATTGCTCGAAAAACTGTCGCGACAGGTCATGGAACATTAAACTAAGACGATTTCTTGAAAAGTTTTTTTTTCATAGGCTTGAACCCGAAAATGCAAAACTGGCCAAATTTGCAACCTACTGCTAAACAGGAAGGCAACGCTAACAGCTTTTAACTAGATCTTCGGCAAAATGCGAATCACTGTCAATGACATGTATATCTTCAGAAATAGTCACAAATAACAACTAAAAGGACCTAAAGCCTCATTGTTATTTTAAATAGATAAGACTTTAATATTCGACTTTATAAGTGTCAATTTTTGAGTAAAAAGACTAGAGCAAGTTGCAACATTTCCCCCCACACAAGCACACACTGGTCACTACGTTGAACTGGTGTTGGTAAAAAACAAAAAAGCACGTATAATACAAACTTTGAGTTTAATGCTTATGAAAGAGAACTATACGCGCATGTAGAATTTCCTTTAGTTTGCATACTTGAATGTTTAAAACGCGTTTGCTGTAGGCGGAAAAATACGTGAAGCACAACTGCCCCACCCCCCATCATTTATTCAATAAATTGTAACCTACGAAAAGGAGGTAAATTAAGAAGGCTACTCATGATATGCGACAATTTTGTGAATACTGATGCAGTTTAATATTGACCTTAATTATGGGTATGCAATTATGCAAGTTAGTAACCAATATGTCCTTTGTCGATTAGCAAGACACAAAATGAAATAGTTATCCAGTATCAAAAACGATTCACGGCTGAAATATTTACAGAAAAGGGCAACCGTCGATCAGGTAGATTCTATGCAAAATAGTTCCAGTATCAAATTATCATCAAGCAGTAACATCAATTGGGACATGAAAACCAGCTTCCCAAGACTCTGGTTTTTGGGACCTCTGTTGCACAATTTGAAATTTTGGTGCTCTAGCTTCAAAAACCAATTAACCAGAAACAAGAGTAGCTACATCAAACTAAGGGCACTGGCAGAATGAGACAAGCATACAGCCATTGATGGACAGACAGACAAGCCAAGGCTACAGCAGAGGCAATTTCCAGATTTAAAAGGCAGCTGTTAAATCTGAATAAGGCATCTTAACTCCCCATCCCCATTGTCCCCTCCCATTATGATAACATTCTATCAATTCCTATACACAAGATGTCACATTCAAGAGTGGGCAGAATTTACCAATCATGTATCAATTACAGATTTTAGTTCAGGGATTTCTGCATTATATTTCAGAAACAACAGACTAGAATAAGTGGGTCTGTCTTTGCTGACAAAAGACTTTTTTGAAAAAGGTATACATTTAGTATTTTTATACATGTACATGCTGAATGTTTGCTGGTTTCTGGTAAACTCAAAAGCAGAATATGATAGTGGAGATGTGAGGCGCCCTGGTTAACTTTCAATTGCACAGCCTCTCAAACATCACTCCTATTGGCCATAGTGCATGCAGGTTTGGGCCAACCAAGACCAAATTCAATGAAGACAGATTACCTTTTTACTACCAGTTCATAAGATACCTTCATAATAGACAGCTTCAGCCGCATGCCTGCAGGCACAGTTCATGCACTTTCCTAATGCTTTTCTATACAATCAACGCTGATCCCTACTGTTACTCAAGAGGACAAAAGGTTGCAAGCTGCCAGTTCTCTCAGAAGAGTTTAAACCTTAAGTTCATTTTGTTCACAAGCAGTTTAGTATATATTCAAGTAGAACAAGCTGATACTTGGTCAGTAATGATGACCACATACCCACAGTTGAGACTATGCATAGTATATAAAATGCATGTTTTTCAGGTTCTATCACCCTAGATTGCCTGTGGCAGTACAGAGCTCCCCTGTTCAGTCCTCAGATACACCCCCTATCCTCCCACACACAGATCCTGGAAGGGTGGAGCCAACCATGTCATCAACAGCTACGAGGCACTTGTCACATTTGCATCAGTAGGGATATTGACAACCATCCAGTGCACCTCTGAAGCAAACTGATCTTGAAAGGAAAAAAAAAAGCACTGAAACAACCACCCTTCACAGAAACTGTTGCTGACCGTGGTTAACCATGAAATCCACCTGCTGGGAAAGGAAAGACTGCTGACATGTTTGGCAATGGATAGGACACAGATGATCACCATCCACACTGTGGTTTAAAAACTGAGACTGGGAGAATTCATTCCTGAATGACACACACCTTTGGATGAGTCATCCTTGGGCTGCATCCGGAATTGGCCATTGTAATATTTTAATAATTTAACATCAAACTAAAACATGAGCTGCAAAGTTACAGCCTATCATTAGCCAATTACAGGTCAACCTGCACTTTGAAACCACATTGATTTAGACAGTGTTACTGTACGGAGGGCACTATTAAACAGGTCTGAGAGATGCTGGTCATGAAAGCATTTTGACTCCTGGTGCAGCAAGAAGGGCTCAGCTCAGATTAGGTCATAGCATCACGGTTCCGACGGGTATTTGGCACGTCGGGCCATGTGGTCGCCGATTAGGGGTGCCGTCCGGAGCCAGCAGGAGGTGCTGCATTCTGGTCCCGTGGTGTAAATTCTTGACTGAGTTTAGACAGAGTTGAGGTTCAGTCTGCATTAGGGGGAGGAAGGACGATCATCGCTCTTAAACCATCATAGAAAACGTGGAGGCCACCGGCATCTGGGTCACAAATGTGGACCCTAAAAACCACTGGCTTCATTTGCATAATCCAAGAGGATGAATAGGCTCTTTGGCAGTACGGTCAACGTTTCATACAGAAGTGATGGGCGGCGGAGTTGGGGGAGGGTTCAGCGAGGGCAGACCCTGGACCTCTTAGCCAATCAGTTTCTCCAAACCCCCACCTCCTGTATTTAAGGCCACACGGTGTCGAGTGCCGTGTCTGTCATCAGGCGGGCGGTGGGCGTGACCCCCCCAGTAAGGACTGGACAGCAGGCGTGGAGAGCAATGCCCTGCCCACACCCCCGCCTGCCCGGTAACAGGCATATCCTAAGATGCCCAGTACTGTGCCTTTCAGCACTGTCCGTAACACCCAGCTGAACCGAGATGGGGGCGCCACGCTGTGGGGAGAGAAGGACCAAGAACAACAGACTGTCAGCCATGTATCACATCCACCAAACAGTGTTTTATATATATTTATGGTAATGGAAGTCTAGTCTGAATTGTTATATTACACACACACACACACACACACACCACAGGCTATTTAATGCAAAATACACAATTATACGCACACAACAGCTCAAACACTAACAGCCATGCTGGGTTTCTCGATTTGACTCAAACCACCATTACCACCTTCTCAGAAGATATCCCAGAAGGAAGCCATCTCTGCCCACAAGCATCCGTTAGATGCAGTCAGAACTCTCACTGTCACAGAGTGTGCACTTCAGATAATTCAGACAGGTGATTCTTCACTCATGAATGCAGTAGCATGCAAACACATGCATATACCTCATTATCTCCTTGATGTTGAGCTGCATATCCCAGTTCCTCTCGATGCCCGGAACGTGGCCCATACCCACGACCCCGACCACCACAGCAGGAACCTCTGAAGGGGGAGGGGGGAAGGGGAAGAGAGAGGGAGGGGGTGGGGTGGCCTTCAGTAGCTGTGCAAAATAAAATTCTCCTTGCTAGGTGGGGTAAATATGCCAGTGAACAAATTGCTATTGAAATGCAGGTGATAACGTTCAGAAATCAAACCATTTCAGAATGAGAGAAATGTTACACTACAGTTTCACTTGGGAGACAGATGCATTGCAGATCCAACTATATAAAAGGTTCTGTAAAGAGGCGGCTGAGGCAGTTCTCACTCTCTGCATTAGGGGGCGCCTCCACACAGCGCGCAGCATGCCGCAGGGTGTGTGTGAGGTAGATGTCTCGCTCTGCCACGATGGTGCGGTGGAGGGCCGGGAACTCGCCAATCATCTCTGACATGGTCTGCTCCAGCAGGTCCTTCTGCTTGCACTTCTCCACATCCTCCTTGCTGATGTGTGCACATGCATGCACGCACGCACACACACGCACACACACACACACACACACACACACACACACACACACACACACACACACACATACACAAAAAGTTTAGTTCACCTCAGAACACCCAGATTATGCACATTTTAATCCTTGGAATGTAACTGTCGAATCTTAATCACATCTCGTCTTGCAATTAATATTATCTACTCTGCTAAATGAGTCACTTAGGTAAATGTAATCTGCCTTTTTGGTCCAAATGGACATTGAATGAGGGTGAGAACCCTACCTGATCAGAAATGCTCTACAGCAGTCTGGCCTGTAAGGCCCGTAACCTCAACCTGGCGGACTCTATGGAGGATCACACCTCACCTTATTGGGTCTGACAGGAAGCAGAGTCCCCATGCCAGGCGTGCTTTCTGCCAAAGGCTGAGAGCGGCGATGGCCCTCTTGAAGGTCACAGGGATTGGCCGGTCGCCCAGGTGGAACTTGCAGAAAGGCACCCGGCTGGCCTGGCGATGGAGACGTGCAGGGTGAGTGACGGCTGGGCCACGCTCACACAATCAGGGTAGAAGGAGCCTTGTGTGTCCCAACAGGCCGAGCGTGTGTACGGATGCACCGCCGTGCTAATTCATGCAGTCAGAAGCTGGGTCTCACCTCCTTAAAGGCCTCCCTGAACTCGCCGCCGGGGGCCATGCCCAACTGCTCCGTGATGTGGGCCGACACTTTGAGCAGCAAGATCTGCATCAGGCCCGACATGACGCCGTTCTGGGAAGGGAGGACAGGAAATGAGGCAAGGGGGCTGAGGACACCATTGGCTACAAGCAAGGCCTAGGTCTGAGAGGGCAGAAACCACCAATACGCTTCAGGTCCACTTCGCCCACAAGATCCGAACGTCAGGCATGTCTCTCACGGTTTCCCTCACCTGCCGTATGGCCTGCTGCACCTTCTCCAAGTTGATGTCTTTGGCCTCCCTGAGCAGCGTCTTCTCATCCATCTTCAGCATAGACACCCTGTACTGGCACAGCTCCACCACCACCACGTCGGGCTGCACCGCCCTGATAGTCTAAGGGACAGGCCAGCGAGCCAGTCACGACCCCAGGGCTTCCAAATGCCGGTCTGCTTACTGATCTCAGATCAGGCCGCATGTATATAAAAAGGGATTTTCGAAAAGCATGTGATTTGGACAGACTGGAATGCATAGTGGGCTTATAAAATTGATGAGACATATATGAATTATCAGGAATTCATCATCAAACTAATATCCATATTAAGCCATATTCGGAAGGGGTTAGTTTTACCTGGGGACACCATGCAATTAAAGCAATTACCATCATGATCCATAACTTTAATCCAGTCTAAATCTTCCATGTCTGTAATTATTACAAGCTTCTACAGGAACATTCAGGAGCGAATTACTTCCTGTATTTCAGTGAACCTGAACCTCTTTTGGTAACAGCAGTCCAGTCCGAATTGTCATCTCGATAATAAGATCATATCTATAAAGGCAAGCCTCTCCTTTATAAGGTGGAAAAAGCATTTATCTGCTAAAACTGGAGCTTGGATGGGTCCTGAGTTTTCCACATAAACGTCTGACAACCTACACATACTGTCTCTGGTACGGCAAGGTATTCAGTAGCTGCACAACACTATTGAGTACATTGATTTTTAAGCTACTGTATGGTTGAGAGGGGGACATAAACTGCTTTTGTGTTTGATTAGTATGTTAAAGCAATAGGTCAAAAAAATGTAAATTCTGTTGTCATTCTGCTTTTAGACACAATAACATTGACGTTAACATCTGAACAGGATCTCCACTCTCTCTGGTTATTTGAGGAAATTACACGTTTCGTATCTTGCCCGAATCGGCCAGTCAAATCACAAGAAACTATATACCAAACCTTCTTAGGTAAAACAAATCCAGTCCAAATAGCGCTTTAGTTAAAAATAAAAATTCACCTCTGACTTGGAGTATTACAGGTCAAAATTAATTAGTCAGTTACTCTGCAGCTAAAACAGTAACTGACTGTGTGAGTATAACATTCAGGTAACCATTACTGGTGCCCTGTCAGAGTATCAATTACCTTTCTAATATGGCGCTTTTCCACTGGCATACAGGAACCAAGCCATACCCGAGCCGTGCCGTAGAGGGACACTAGTCAGAGCACGGTTCCAGTTCCCTATGATTTTCCACTGCAGACGGGTTGGCGTTTCCCGGTTTGGAGAGCGATAGTGATGTAAAACCAAAGAGGTGCTGATTTCCTGTTCACACAGTATACATCATGATTTACTATGTGGCAATTATAATTTTTTTACTGTGTGCTAATTCCCATATGCAATTCTGTAAGAATCGCTGTGTTTAGTGTGTTATGCAAGTATCAAATGCTAGTGAAATTAGCATTCACTTGCGTTAATTTGCATTATGAATCTATTGCGTTCAGCTGCTTTATATTATTTTTTTTAAGCAGGAGGTTGGAAATTTTCAAGTTTCAAGTGTTTGGGAATGTATCACAATGTCCAATACTACTAATAATGAATAATATATAGAATTTATGCTTTTTCCTTCAGATAATCCATGTTCAGAACACCAGTATCAGTAGCATTTCTACCAATCAGGTCATACTGATACAGGCAGCTCGGTTTGGTCACACTTTCTGCCCCACTAGTAAGCAGAGCCATGTCAACACGGTTACGGCTCGGGTACGGCTCACATATTTTGCAATGGAAAAGTGCCAGATCGCGATATGGGTTGCGTACGGTTCGGTTCTTGGTGGCAGTGGAAAAGCGCCATTAGCCAGGATACAGACCACTGACAATACAGCAAAACCAGGTGAGGTCCACATGACTTGAAAAGCACCCCCATGCCGGTCAGCCTCACCGTGGCCACGTCCTTCTTACTGCTGTCGCTGAAGTGCGCCGTGCCCACCAGGTATACCAGGCTGCCGTCGGGCGCAGTGAGTCGGCTCACCGTGTCCGGGAGGGTGGGCGAAGCCTGCCGACGCTGGGCCCGCATCTGCCATAGCATCACCATGGCTTCTGAGTCCGCTGGACGAGAGAGGGGACAGATAAGGTGAGGAGAGGAGCAAGTCTGAGATGGCGGCCAAGCATGAAGAGACGGGGCAGAAATAAATCCACCCAAATGCCGAAACACAGGGCATCAGCAAATAAAGCAGCATTCGCATCACGTGCAGTACAGTAAACAGAGAACACACTGATCAATACTGTAGTACTATAGAATGGTGCAGTGCATCAGTGGTCTTATGGATCCTGTATTAACATGGTAATGAGACTCCTCTCTCAGAATAGCAACACAAGGTCTCATCATAGCTTCCAGGACAGTTATGCCTGTATAACAAGAGGGCTACCCAGAAATTATTGTAACTGATTACAGTTAATCAATGTCTTGGTGGATATGATACAAACTTAACTCTTGTATTATTTCACTGTTGTGATAATACAATCGATCGTACTGCATTGTAACAGATAAGGACATTGATCCCAAATAACTGTGACAAACACAAGCATCACGAGCACCAAGGATGGGCTAAGTCAGGCAACTCACAGAGACCAGGGGGAAGACTGGGTAACGGATCATCTTCCGAGGGGCCCAGGGACTCCTCCTGAGACAAGAAAAATCCAGAAAATCCAGGGTTCAGGTATGGCTTGTGTGGTCACAGCAGTAATTTTAGGTCTTTAGCAAAACAGCAGATGTAACTATCCACTGTTTAAGAGGAACGGGCACACCAACAGCCATCTGTTTAATGGAAAATTCATTACAGTGCTTTTTTTCAGGAAGCAGAAAGCTTACCTGTAGACTCAACACTACAGTGTCTTTAAAATGTTTCAACTCAAGTTATTAACAATAAACACAATACATAAACACTAAACGAACTAAACACTAAATTAACTGACAACATATAATCTGTAAGGAAATGGACTGTACACTTAAAATGGCCTCTAGGGGCATTCCGTATAATATCTCACCTCGGAATTGTTACCCTGATCCATGATCCAGCGTATATATGTTAACCAGGTTGTTCTTACTGTGCCACCTAAAAATGAAAATAAATAAATAGATAGATAAACAGACTGTGCTGAAAACCCCAAGTGTTAGGCAGCCACTTTACTGGCCATATACATGATGAACTAGCATGTCACAGGGTAACCGTTTGAGACACTCTGATGCCACTTCATCCTAACAACTTAATGTCAATAACACCTAAAAAATATGTATTCAAAATGTGAGTATGCTGAGGGCCGGATCCCTGAATTATGCCAGCATCAGAAAAACATATTAATAGATATTAAAAGGCACAAATGTGTGCTACTTTCTAAGCTGGACTTTAGGTATACTGTACTGTGTTGCAATCTACTAAATTTACAACTCACTCTACTGGCAGTGCAGTCCACCCACAGATCTACAGGACAGCAATGCAGAGTCAGCAAAGGGAGTCATCCCATGGACTGTAGAGTTAACAGCTACCTAGCCCCTTAATATTTTATATAACTTATTATATTATATAATAATCATGTGCAAGTTCACTGATGGCAGTTTCAAAGCCTTAAAAAGAATTCAGCAGGTTCATCAGTTCAACATATCCTTTAGTATAAATTTACATTTATACAAAACAGTTTCTAGTAATAAAAATGGTACTCGCATGCCATCTTGCTTAATGTGTATCACAAAGTGTTCTCAGAAAATTCCTAGATGAGCATTTCGCCATAGTCTGCTCAGAGCACTAAGGAGTCATCTGAACTAAAATATTAGATATCAGAAAAGGGTGGAGAAGACAGAGTTCCTTTAATTCAAATATCACAATATACAATTGTTTTAAAAATAACAAGAATACAAGAGTGCATGCTGCATGTACCTAACATATTCAAAATTATTTTCAAAAGCCTTCCAGTAAAAATTAACAGAAAGTAGAAAGATTCTCATGTTACATTTATATAACAAGTGCCTTTAGATTTGAGGATAGTGCTGACAGCCTGTGTAGGAATTTTGGTCTAAGGAAATTCTAAGGTGTATCGCTTATATGTCATGTTTAACTTAAACACCCCGCCATAATTTCCTGAAGAAATTTAGATCTCTAAGTACTCCACAAATCATACACTGACAGGATGTGCACTTGCTGAGTGACAAATCAGCAATCTGGGTGACATATTTTGCAGATCATGACGTGTACTGTATAATGGAAAGGGAGGCCATTGTGCTGAGTGCCATAACAAAGTCCTGACTCATGTGATCACAGGGAATGTGCAAGGGGAACAACAGTGAGTTTTACACCGGAAAAGTGTTGTAACATCCAAAAGCTTAGACCCAGAGCATCAGGAACATGAAGCAGAGGAGACATTAGTCTGACAAATGACACAGACGGTTTGTCCAAATAACATTACCCTACTAATACAAAGTCTGTCGCCTGTATATCTACATCAGTGGAGCAGCAAAACCACTCAGGCACTTCTATTAACACATAACAACGTTTGCATGCCATGTATTGCCAGTATTTTTGATTAATTGTAGCTATGACTAAAATTCGAGTAATGTAATTTTTGTGTAGGCAGGTTAAGCCTGTTTTTCCTTCTCTGCTAATTTTTCTGTTGAACATAAAATTAAACTACACAGTCGATCTCCCCTATTTAGCCATTAGAGGGTGACATGTCATTCACAAATTCGACAATCCTGGTCGACAAGATCGCATTTCAGTCCATCTGCTATAGCACCTCATAAACTTCTGTCAACATTTGTTGACAAGCGGGCCTCTAAATGAGTTTTTATCTGACGTTCATAAAACTCATTCTGATCAAAATACTCTTCGTTTGACATTTCCTTAATGACGGTCAATAGCGCGGACAAAAAAAAAATATATTGAAATAATGCCGGAGGAAAACTGTCACTGAATTAAAAGTAACATGTCACCATCAGTTATTAGGCTACTCACTCAAAACCATACACCAGCACACTTAGTCGGCGCTTCTGCTCAGCTTTTTTAGTGATAAAAAAATAAAAATCCGCTTTAGGGAGTTTACAGAGGCGCGTTTTCTTACATCACCCTGCGGGAAACGGTTGCCAAACAGAAAAAAAGATAATTGAAAGGATTTCCCCAGTGGAAAACGATACTGTTTGTCATGTTCTGTTTGTGTGTTTGCGATATTCCCAGCCTTATGAGACGCTAGTTAAGGACCAGGACCAGGACCGGCAGCGGAAACACACCTAGCCCGGCTAGTGGAGTCAACAACATCTGTCTGACGTCGCCAAAAGACCTTTAAACTCCCATCGTGCTGATGACAACTGGGGCGCCGGGACGGGGACTTTCTGAAATAGTTTATACTACTACATTTCTTTTTCCAGATTCCGTTGGTATATTTTTTTTAACTTTGCGCTTCCCACGTACTTGGTTTAAGCCCTTCGCTCCTGCTAGCGTCAGTTAGCCAGGCGTCCAGAACAGGACCGCAGCTACCGGCACTTAAAACAAAGTTAACTTCCCCATAACGGCTGGGCTACAAAATCAAGTGGACCCCAGGGGCACAACTTACAACCTTCACAACCGCGTCCCTCTTTTTACAAAGGCCATTGGAAAACACAGGGGAAAAAAGACACAGCGACATAAGTCTCACCTGCTCGTCTTCGTTTCGCCGCCTGTGCGGTGACTGTGGCCTCCACGGCTACACGGGTGACGATGCAATTCTGGTCCTAGCAGCAATGCCTACTGGGAAATGTAGTCTGAAACCAATTAAAGTATTCTTCGCATGTCAAAACTTTTTTTAAATTTCCTTAATGTCTATTGGGTATTGTAGTCCTCATCCAGTTACACAAATTTACTCATATATTTTTTATTTAGATGTCGTTTTCTTTAAGCCTTCTTATCCAAAATTGGGTAATAGAAGATGGAGATATACTCAGCCTCATTGTATCAATATGCTAAATAACTGTGAATGCCTCGAAACCAAAAAGCAAACGTCATAGTTACGGTTCATTACATTCTCCCATCTGACACGCGGGGGTTTCCAGTTTCAGTGAAAATAAAGCTGCCGTCCTGAGTCATAGTCATCGAGCAGTTTGAAATTCAGGTTAGAGGACGAGTGTGCTAAAGTAAAAAAAGCTATCCCTTTGGAATATACATCAGGAAATGATTCAAACGAGAATAGCTCGACACTGATGCAGTTCTTGTTACTTTGTTTTGGATATATCAAAGCAACAGATTAAATATTTAGTTTCACTGTATCAGCGGTGTGTTACTCTACAATTTTTTCCTTTTGTTTCCATTTATCTATCTATTTATTATTGATAATGCTTATTTAGAACAATGTTGAGAGGAGCTTTGAGTCATCATGCACAGGGATAAAAAGCAAGGGGTACCCCAGATGAGATGATTGTTCATCACAGGGCTCTCACGCAAAATTTAGAGCAAGGTTTCCCACTTCCTGATCTGGAGGACCAATCCACAGCACAGTTTCCAGATTACTCTGCTCACACACACCTAGGAATTAGCTGATTAAGATGTTTTTGAGTGGGGAAATCTGTTAACTGTGTTGCAAACTGGCCCTCTAGGACCAGAATTGGGGAACCCTGATTTAGAGATACCAATTCAAGTGATTGTATGCTTTTGGACTTTGGAAATAAACCCAGATGAAACCTATACAAACATGGGGGAGGTGTGCTGTAAAGGGGGGGGGGGGGGTTACGTTAGGATGATTCCAAGGGTCCCTAAGTGACAGGGGACTAATACGCTATGCTTGCATGGGGCCCAAACTCTCTAGCAGCGTAGGCAGAACATATTAATCACACACAGCCAGTGGTAGAAACCAATCCTGGAGGTGCAACATGCTAGGAACATTTATATACACAGACATGCCTGTCCAATATGAGATACATCACCAGTGCCTTACTGGAGGCTACCTAGTACCTACTGAAAAGACAGTGAGGTAAAGGTGAGGGTGTAATGAGTCAGAAAATTGATAAAGCAACCATCGATGCCTCAGACATAGAGATAGTAATAGGGTGGTAAGGAAAGGAAATATTTATGTTTTAATACATATCCTATTATACCTACTGCTCCAATCCTATGAGCCATTTTAGTGTGCAACTTATTTTATAGTTTTTTTTATTGTTTATACACAAACACACACACACACAGATAGATAGAGAGAGAGAGAGAGAGAGAGAGAGAGAGAGAGAGACCTGTACTCATGTCTTTGGGGGACTGTCTATCCATTTCTATGGCCAAAATCCTAATCCCAACAACAACCTTAACCACTACCCAGCGCTAACCTTACCCATAAGTAACCAATCAAAATACAAGTATTTTGACATTTTTTTGATTGCAGTCAAAGATTTTTATTAAATTGAATTTCCCCTTGTGGGAACCAAAAAAAGGTTCCCGTAACATCAAAATAACAGGTTTTTATCACATTGTGGAGACATCCTCACAATGCACACGCACACATACACACACACACACATGTCAGGTATACCTATCCTTATGGGGCCTGCTCATTCACTATTCTCATTATTCTATGGGAATAATGCTAATGCTAATGCAAACTATGACAACCTTAACCCCCACCCTGCCCTAACCATAACCATAAGTAACCAAGCAAAATACAAGACTTTTTGCATTTTTAGTTTTTTCATAGCAGTCACCGATTTTCATAAAATAGAGTTTTCTCTTATGGGGACCAGGAAACCGGTCTGCATAGGGAAAAAAATGGATATTTATCACGTTATGGGGACATTGTGTCCCCATAAGGACAGGTAATCCCGCTTGCACACCCACATACACACACACACACACACACACACACACACAGAAATTAAAATGCAAGCAGGAGCTCCTGTCATTTTCTGAATCAGGGCGATAACTCATACTTTTATAGCTGAAGAAATGGTCATTCCCTAATAAATCTAGTTTTTATAGGTCAGTCCATAACGGCAGAGAATTATTCATGTGCCATACTACGTATCACAGTACTAGAACATATAAAATGAACATTTCATATTGATCGTGTTTATTTGCCTTCACTATACCCGATTTACCCGGTAGCCATGTAGCCTACAACACATACATGAATGAATATTAAAAAAATGAAAATTAATTTAATCTGAATTTCAATAAAACACTATCCATGTAATCACTAAAACACCTCCACACCCCACATCCATACAGCTTTCAAAGAAAAGAGCCAGAAAACTGGAATAAAGAAAACTAGAATTTAACAACAGGGTTTATTGAGGCACGAACAGGAAGTGACACACAGTCTCACAAGCTGTTTTCAGTTTCATATTTGTAGAGTTTATTCCTCACTAGGAATGCTTTCGAGATCCAATACATCCTGAGCTGACATGTCTCTGTATTTACAAGGAAAATGAGGGGGTATTTATATCAGGGATCTCAGACAATAAATTTTATAGTAGCTTTTACTGACTACCACATGATCTGTGCTAAGCAGCCACAGAACTATAAAGCATGTGATTTTCATACAATATTGCTAAACTACTTTGCTAGCATAGTATTAATGTAACACAAGCCTTTTATTGTTTTCTACAAATATACCTTATCTATGTATTTATCTATGCACCACACCCACTACCACACTAGCAAACCACACCCAGGATCTCTACTCTCTTCCATTTACAAATATGCAACAACAACCCACAAGTGGTCACATTTCTTTATCAGATAATATTTAAAGTGAGCTTTATGACCAAAAATGGAAACATTATTCTTTAAAAAAGCCAATGTATACTCTTTATTCTATCCATTACAGTATAAAACATTCGTATCAAATATCTGCATTTTTCAGGTGAAAAGTACAACTAGTGCTGGGAACCGATATACTGGTTTTAATTTCCCGTACACCATGAATTTTTCATATTGTGCCGTACAGTAGCATAGTTGAAACAACAGTTGTAATGCTTCAATAGGCAGCAAATTATATAACTTCGTAACATAGAATCCTCCATATATAAATGTTTATCATTATAGTATTTTTGGCTATTTCCTCAGTCTGTGTCTGAAAAATTGGATTACGTGCAATACATTTAATTCTTCAATTAAATTCATATCGATTTAGCACAATAATAATTATTAAAATCATGTATGTACAATGTACAACATGTTTCTACAAAGCTAAATATATAATAATAAAACATGTCCATATTGAGCTAGATACGCGGTTATAATCATAAACATGTCGCCATCTACTAAATATAGGGCACATCATCGATATAACAGAACACGTCAGTGAAACGATGCTTACCGAGCTATGTGCATGGTTATAATACAAAATAACATGTCACTAATGAGCTAAATGTAAACGATTTTAAAAATAATAATAAAGACACACCTTTTTAGAAACATTCGACAATGTATTTTATTGACGTAAACTCTTGCTGCCTGCCTGATGAACTTAGAAGAATATCGCTATTTACCGTGAAACCACCAGAATCTCCAAAAATATCGTGATACAAATTTTTGGTCATACCGCCCAGCACTACTTCTATTTAAAATTTATTTTTTGAGGAGTGAAATCGTATTTTCTATTTTTTTTTTTTACTAATAATGATTATAGGTATATAATATACACAATGTGTTGGCTTAAAACCTAAATTTAATGAGATCGAACATTTCCCATTTAACTTAGCATGTTTTATGTCATTGCTTTATAAATTAAATTGGGGGACCACATATGTTCAGCAGCTTCAAAGCCTCCAAAATGTAACCAGACAATTGTTCACTTTATCACTGTGTTCTACATTCTGTTACACTTAATAAGTAACAATAGTTTTAATCACTAATCCAGATACAGCATACAAACTGATGAACAGCACCACACCATTGTCTTGTGACCTGACTTTGCTCATTTCCAAGCTGGATGCCAAAGATTTGCAGTAGGTATCCCATGGACAGTCCCTTCTGTGGCTCTCAGGATTCTGTAGGTGCCACCATCCATCCTGCCTGTGCTCTTGGTTGCATAGCAGTAGTTTAAAGAGTGATGCTATAGGTTGACTGACTGACACGATGCATGCCCCCTCTCCATGCTCCCTGTCCCGTTTCTGATTATAATTTAAAAACTCCCTGTTAGGCCTGTGGATAATCCTTAGAGACTCCTTGTTGGTCTTGAGGCTTTGTTGAGTACAAACATTGTTTAATGTGGTCAGGTTCAAGTAACAGGCAGTGGTTTCTTCCCCTGAGGGTTATGGCTGTATTACCGGCCCACGCTGTGGCCTGAGAGCCAGGCGGTTGGCCAACAAGCAGGCCAGGGCGATGCCTGCAGCCTGGGTAAAGGCCAACGCGAGCACGGTAGCGGCAATGTGGAAGACGTTGTCATTAACAATGCTGAAGACCTTGCGGAAACAGCCATCGGGGTGGATACCTGCCACTTCTGCAGTGCCACCGCCCCCTGCAGGCAGGGGCCTGTTCCTGCAGCCTTTACGACGCACGCAGCAGCTGTCTGGCACCGATATGGAAGAGACATTGTCTGCGCCGATGTCCAGTACAGCCCACTCTGAGGCCTGCCAGTCTTGCCACCCCTTAGCTCCACAGCACTTGAGTGCCCTCTGCAGGCTGTCCAGTGCATTAGCCCGACCGTCGTCATCACCGTATGCTTCCACGGCCCGCTGCAGTCCACTGCGAAACCCTTCGGCGATGTCCTCGCGGTAGAAGAGTCCGGACAGGCCGGCAGCCAACCCTGCCACCAAGGCAGCCAGTTGAAACACGCCATAGGCTCGAAGCAAACAGGGCAACTTGGCAGCAGTCCCCAGGCAGCCCAGAAAGCCCCAGGTAGTGATGGCAGCTCCGGTCGTCAGCAGGATGATCGGCGCATTGGGGTAATGGTTGGCCGACAACAGCATGTAGTTGGCCAGGGAGACCTGTGCCCAGACACCCAACGTGAAGATGGCCAGCCCCACCGCCCAGAAGAGGCAGCTGAAGACGAGGAGGCCGAGGCGCAGGACGGGCATGATGCCTACGGGCGCGCAGCAAGGTGCCGCCTCAGGTTGTGGTGGGGGTGCCAGCGAGGCTTCGGAGCACAGCGACACAGAGAGGCGCTGGTGTGGCCGCTGTTGCTGCTGGAAGGGGGAGAGTAGGATGCCGGGGGGTGCCGAGGGACGACGAGGCAGTGCTGGGGGCACCGCGAGGCTCAGTCCCCTGGGAGAGGAAAGCCTCCGCGATGCTGGGACCCCTTCCCAATCTGAAGTCCTCGGGCTTGGCCGGCCGGGGAGGGAATTGTAGGGCAGTGCACTGTTCATTGCACTGGTTTCGCTTTTATCTATCGCTCACTCCCTCTTTCTCTCTCTCTCGCTTCTCTCCCACGTCCCTGCCTCTGTGGCTGCCTCTCTCGTTTACTTTATGGCGGGCCGTTAACGAAACCCCGCTCCTCCCCAGCTGTAAATCTCTGCCGCGACACAGACTGTTGCAGCGCTATCTCCGTCGGCAGCCGGACGCCTTCTTCTCTCCTTTTTTGTTTATGTTATCAGTCTATTTCAGGCTTTCCGTCCATTCCCTCCCAGGTTCGGCGTTCCTCGATGGCTGCTTTGTCGTCTTCCTCGCTCTTTTGCTTTCACTGTGCTGGATGGTTTTTGTCGGGGCGGGGACACAGGCGCCCTGACATGAAGAATACCCCAGCACACCCCTTTTCTAGTGTGGGGGGAGACACCATCTGATTTTACTCCCTTTCATCAGTGAGAAATTTTCACCCAAACTGATTACTCTTTATTATCCCAAAATGATCTCAAATATTCATTGATTTAACTGGATCTATTTGTTTTATATTGATTGGAGCAGTAAATTCCATTTAACAGAGGAGCATAATTAACTGGAATGTGAATGGCAAATACAGTAATAAATTTTCCCTGGAAATGTTCAGAAACTATATCAAGCATTACAAAGTGTAGCCCCCATAATTTATTGTCCTATGTGAGACACATAAACCCCTCCACCCTCTGCCCAGACTCACAAAAAATACATCAGACAGCCACAGTACAGTCAAGGCCAGTGGATGTGTGTTATACGGATCAATACTCAAGGACAAGTGACCTGAAGGGGAGCAGATTTGTTGATCCTGATTAAATGAAACCCGACAGGTATAAAAACAAGCCTGCATCTGACACTTAATGATTAAATCATAAAAGGGCTGCAGACTGTATCGTACACAAATTAACTAATTTTAAAATATAATACAAGCTCCCAAACTCACAGACTCCAGTGTAGGGCTGGGTGATATGATTGTCAATAATAGCTCAGTATTTTAGGTCATGATATTTGATGAAATGAATGGTCTTATTATTTCACAACATTGTTTCCCAACTGGAAAACATAAAACATGCATCTCTGCTGAACATAAACAAATCACATAAGATGTTAAAAACGTAATTCTTCATTATGATAAGCAGTCCCCATATGCAGTAAAAGTCACTCTGAGAATGTAATTATCAGAATCGTGATTTAACTGGCCAGCAGAAGCCTGACGGTAAGTTTATAGCATCTCATTACCATGAGTCAGTAAACAGTCACTGATTGCTTTAGGCATGTACTGTAGGCCTACACAGCTCTCAACACGCGCGCGCACACAAACACACTCACCAACAAACGTGCAACATTCAGAATTTCAAACTGTAGATATAGTGCCACATGATTACTAAATAACATCAACATTTACACAGTTCGTGACTGTCAGGCAAAAAAAAACCGTACGAACAATTCTCATGTACTGCCCCTCCTAACGCTCTCCCGTGACTGCTTTGATAAATGCAGCAAGTGTACCGGGGCAAACTATGTATAATCACCCGAATTATTAGTTAGATCGGGTCACTAGTATTATTGAAGGTGGTGGGGGGTTTGATCTTATTTAAAAATTATTTGTCTTGTTGTATTTCTTGTATGTTTTCGTTTCTTTATATATTTTACTTTTAATATTATTAATTATAATTGAGATGATATTGTGTGGGAATATGCTATCAAGGATGTTTTTTTTTTTTTCGTACAGTCGATAAAATGTAAAAAATTGTCCGTTTTGCTTCTTTAACGCGCTGGACTCGAAGATGTAATGTGTATTTATATTGGAATTCCCTATGTAAAATATTTTTTATTAGTTTTCTTGTTATCTCTTTGTTGTAATTCAGGTGTTTGTTTATGAATTCTATTTATGTATTATGCATAGGCTTATTTAATTGCCTTTCATTTTCTTTTTGTAGGGGTATTGTTAAAATGGCACACCTGACAAAATGGCACAGTTTACAGTTAATATACTGTATGTGTTTAGTAGTACTTTATTTTCTCTTCCATATAGTGTTCATGGGGCATTGATGTATTTAGAATGGTATTAAGACATTGAGGTGATTCTGTAATTATTTCCAGAAAGCAAAATTTCAGAAAGTGTTCCATTTTAACAATACTCACTCTAATTTTTGTTTTTCTTTTGCCTCGCTGGATTCACAAGGCAGTGATAAAAGTGTAACCGGCTACCTCATATTTAACCAGAAACATCGGTCTTCACCAGGCGTCACCAACCAACATGTTGCCCGCAGGCACCAGGATGCCCCCAAGGACCACATGAGTCGCCGGCGGACCTGTTCTAAAAATAGCACGACTCACCAGTGAGCAGCATCTAAAATTTTATTCTGTTGCTATTCTTCTTTAATCACATTTGCATTTATATAGGTTTGAAAATGACAATATCTTGGGGGAAAAAAGCATTTAAAACATGTTTACTATACATGAAGTTTAGATAAGTTTAAGAGGTCGTTTCAAACTGGCAGCCCTTCGTATGGCTGATCAGTACCCGTGAAGTAGCTCTGTTTCAAAAGGGTTGGTGATCCCTGGTCTACACAATGCAGCGCGACAACGTTACAGATTGTTGTTTTTTGTTTTTCCTTTGGGAATCATTTGTAAAATGATTTTTGACACATTACATTTTGAAAATGCCTCTAGGTACCGAACATAACTTTCCTGCCTACCCATTAACTGACCATTTTAGGTACACTTCGGTGTACTTACCTTTAGTAATTCACTTAATTAGTTGATTAATATTGTTTCGATTATGTATTTTCTTAACTGTTTTATAAATGCCCGCAGCTGCACACTTCACTTAAAATACGCTGATTATGTTCCTGCGGCGTTCAGTCAGTTAGTCCGCTTGAAGGTATTTTTCCCTTTCCCGAGCTTATGCGTGGATTCTGCTTATATGACGTTTTTTCCCTGCCACCAAGAACCGAGCCGTTCCTGCACTTGGATGCCCCCTGCTTACTAGCAGAACTTTAATTAATATCGTACATTGCGATGTATTGATGCGTTCCCGATAACACGGAACTTGAAAATTGTTGTACAGGTAGGTGGGTACTTGGGTAGCGTGTGACCAAAACCATACTCAATGAACAATCAGTGTTGGGGAAGTTACTCAAAAAAGTAATCAATTACAAACAGTTCGGGTCCAGAAAGTACAAATCCAGACCAAGGGTTTGTTTCAACCAACCTGTTGACTATGAAGAGTCACGAGCACTGGTTGGTTGAAACAAAACCTTGGTCTGGATTTGTACTTTCTGGACCTGAACGGTCCGTAATGGATTACCTATGTGAGTAACTTCCCCAGCACTTTGGACAATCTTTACTGAACCAACAACATTGTACACACCGGATTGCATAAATTATTTTGTCTCTACTTTATAGTGCAACACTGCACACCATGGTTCGAATTACGGGGGGTACTGGGCGGTACAGTACCCCCCGATCAAGACCCAGACCCCCCCAAAGAGACAAAAATAGCAGTTTGTGGGGGTCCTAGCATTTTTCTTTTTTTGTAAAAAAAAAAAAAAAGCTAACCTCACGAATTTGCCATTGCCATCTTATACTAGGTATAACAGAGTGTATGTAGACGACTGCACTTCCTCAGGCATATAAAGAAAGCTGGGATGTAATTGCTCAGAAATGCATTGAGACCCATAGAGAATG
>JABJVO010000062.1:27087870-27113602 GCA_026770805.1 Boulengeromyrus knoepffleri | reverse complement strand
TTCAGATGCATATGTTGGCTGTTGCCATTGGTGAAGGGCTTCCCATTGGTCACACGGGCTCTCCCGTCGGTCTCTCGGACTCTGGCTGGGTTCTGAAGGCCGAACCGGGCTAATAGCAATAATCCAGCATAAAAGACCACAGTGTGAACGTTCCTCCAATCGGTGACGGTCCTCAGCAGGGGCACCGCATCCATGGACCAATCAAAGCTGAGAGTGTGCGGGCACATGAGCATCCACATGTTGACAGCGGGCAGGTAGAAGAAGGTGAGCATCCTGGTCAGAAGGCTGGGCGAGTCGGCCGCCGGGTTGTCAGAGCTGGAGAAGCTGGGCGGCTTCATGCCCATCCAGTAGAGACGAGCCGCCAGCAAAACGGCGCCCCAGGTGGCCAGCAAACTCACACTGAGGAGCAGGCCGACGTTCCTCCTCTGTAGGGGAAAATAAACACGACCAAGCCGCCATTAGACTGACGTAGAAACCCCCGTAACCATGGAGAAGAACCAAAATCAGCAGAAGAAGGAAAACACTGTGAAGACACAAAGCATTAAACACAAAGCAGCATTATGGCAATATAAAGGGATGTGAATGTGACACGTTTATACGAGTTAAAAATCTGACATTATTTAAAGTCTCTATAGTGAAACATTCACTGCAGACCTGTTGGGGGGGCATACATATGAACAGTTAGCAGAAGAGCCACACTGTAAGCGACGACCTTTTTACTGTAATGCGTCAGTCACTTCGCGGCATGTTAATCTTACGAGACGGGTACAGCCATCAAATGCATCTGCTTTTGAATCTCTTAAAGGCGAGGTAGCTGTATTCCAAAAGCTTACTTATTCTTAATACAGATTTTTATTATAGATTGTTCTATTATAGAATGATTCAGTGCAGAAAGGGAAAAGCCTTCAATTTTAGAGGGAATTCTCACGGCAGATGCAGCATCCAAACCATCCTACAGAACTGCCTGTATGGAAACTGGCCTCCAGAGATAAGAAAATCCATCATATGTAATGAGGAATCTTAACAAAATAATAACATAAACACGAATAAACCAATTCAACTGCCTAGCAGGTTCAGTTATTTGAGAAACATATAGATGATACATTTCTACACTGTGTCCCTTGATGGGCATTTTAAATAGGATATTCAGCAGAAGCCTTAAGTTTTATTATAGTTACCCAGTTACTGCAGGACCACTGACTGAAAGAAACACTGGAGTCTGACACTACTGGCCTGTGGTTAATTAATCACTGAGAAGCACAATCTACCTGACTGCGGGTCAGCTTCTACTGGAAAGAGGAATACTGTCCAGATAGGAGAAAGGTCAGCAACTTAAACTGGAAGAGAAGTCCTATCTTGAAAGAATACTGAAACGTAATCTGCAGGACGAATGACTGATTAGCCAACATGTCACATGACCAGCTCATTTAAGAAGGAGATCTGTCTTGGTGTGAAGGTTAATACTATGTATCACAGGGAGTAATGGGGAGTAAAAGACAGGCAAAGAATGTAGTCTGTGCGGATGTAGTAGCTGCTGACCCCAGATCAGTCATGCTGTCAACGCTCACCATGAACACATAATCAGATTAGCGAGGATAATGGGTGAAATTCACAGGAACAAATGGTCAATGTTGTTGGATGCTGAAGCTTTTGCACAGCATAAGAAAATAAAATAAAATAAAAAGAAAGCATGATTCAATAGCTAAGAACAAATCATTTAAATCAGCAAAGATAGAATTTGTTGGCAATTAGAGGAGTGAGAAAGGAGTGAGAAAGGAGAGAGAAAAGAGAGAAGGATTGCAGACCCCTGGCTGCCACTTGTGAGACTCTGTTCACTCAAGGCTTTGCTTGGAAAAGGTGCAGTTTTTTAAAAGAGGTTCTATAATTAAATGCACAAATGAAGACATCTATGTTTATTTGGTTTGAATGGGTTACGTAGGCAAGTGTCAGTGAGTGTCAGTTCATGGAACTGGCTCATGGGGCTTGGGATCTGTGGGATCCAAAGGTTGCTGGTTTGAATCCCAGGGTCGGCCATGTAATGTCACTGCTTGGCCCTTGAACAATCTCTGTTACCCTTGATACTTCAAGGGAGTGTTAATCCCTGTTTACTCAACAAATGCTTTTTGCTTTGGATAACAGTGTCTCCTAGATTCATGTTTGATTAAAAAAAAACCTATTACTGTTGATATTCTGTTCATCAGTGGGCTCCTGTTTCCAATGCATTGTGAATGTGGCATTTCTGGATGTTACTCTCCTTCTGTATGAACTTCTCATGAAGGTGTAGAAGCAGCTGTTGGAAGACTTTGGGTCGGGTACTGGTGCTTCGTCATCCTGCCATATTACTGCATCAAATCACTAAGTTACTCACTTGAACCCAGGTTGAGATCAAAGGGAGATTAGCAGGAATGCATTGGCAGAGTAGCAGAAGAGTACAGCAAGAGTACAGGAGGTGGGGGTGGAAAACTCATGCTTCAGTGTTAATGCGATTCTGCCTGAGGGGGTTGGGATGGGCCTGTGGTGGTACTTGTGTCTTAGCGTGTGTGTGTGTGTGTGTGTGTGAATGTGTGGGTCATGTACACATTACATTACGGGGGCTATTTTTTCAGCCTCCTTGGTTTTTATTGCTAAACTCTAGCAAACAGAATCCAGAATAACACCAGGGGTCCTTGACAGATAGATTTCCATCTCTATCTTTAAAAACTGGGAAGTAAACAAACCTATATGGACTCCACGCTCCAAACAACCCTATATGGCCCATGTCACTGTCATCTTATCAGCAACACTACATGAATAAATCATCCCGCTATGGATGCTGCCAGGCGATGGCGGGCACCACGTTCCATTCTGCAGAATGCTAAAGAGTGCAGGCTCTGCCTGTAAACCAGCGTGTCAGCTTAGAGTAAGCGGTTGAATGTAACCTAATCCAGGAGGCGGCGGACACCTTCAGTTATTATTACTTCTAACTCAAATCGCTGAAACAACTTCACCATTAAGAGGCAGGTATGCAGTGCTTTAAATCAGGGTTCTTCAATTCCAAATCCAGGCCTTGTTTTCAGTTCTCCCAGGTAGTTAGTTTAATAATTACTGACTCTGATTGGTCAGAGGCTTCACACCTGGCTCACAGGTAAAGGAAGGCTGGAAAACCAGCAGTGCTCGGACCTCGAGGACTGTGATTTGAATAACCCTGCTTTAAATGGACCAATTACAGAAGACCTTTTCTCTTCCCAGAATGCAGTTCTTCAGGACACTTGGGGTGAGAAAGTACTGGAGAGATAATTAAGTTGAGTAACTAAGAGGTGGATAAATGGCATGATGTGTACCTGACCTTGTAGCCCCCTCTGGGAATTATACCTTTTACAGACTGACCTAGTGATTTGCCTGACTAGGACCTTCCTGACTGCCATTTTTAAAATTAAATCTCATGTATCTTAAACACAACCTGACAGCATCGTGGGCAGCTGGTCTGTTTAATCTCTGCACCTTTTGACATTTGTAATTCTCTTCTGAAGAACAGAAAAGGGGAATCATTGAGTCCATTAAATTGTCAATTTTGCAAACAGAAAATATTGCTCTGATAAATTAAAAAAAAAAAAAACTCTTAAAAAAATACAGACAAAGACCAAACACTAAACACTTCACCCTATTAATGTCACATTGTCCTACTACTGCTATCAATGCGAGCTGTTCTTCACTAGGAGAGGACTAAGTGATTGGACTTACTGATTTCATTTTTTTCTTGTTTCCCCAAATGGTTTTCATAACTACCAAATCCACTTTTTAATTTCTAAACCAGCAGCAGCAAAACTCCCAGATCCATCCCAACTAAAAAACTGCTTCTGAAATTCATCTCCAGAAAGGTGAGATATTGCTTTCAATTGCCATTTCAGTATTCTAATCACTGTAGTTATGGCTTTGCAAAGACTATCAATATTTTCAGATTTTCAGTGTTTTCAAATTTTCAGTATTTTTTGTTAAACTACATTGAATCCTATATTATAATTATTAGGTACCATCAAGTAAAGTTGACCACATGGGCGTTATTCCATACAAGTCTAGCCCCGAGTATTTTACCCCTGATGCCAGCTAAATTTGACTTAGTCCCTGATATTTTTCAATAGCTAGAAACACTCCTGGTTGATTCCTCCAGAATATCCTGTCTTCTGTCTGGGTCCATAAACAGCTGACATTTAATTTTTTTAATACTCGGGGATAATCAGCACAGATTTGTCAATTTTCCCTGGTGTGCTTCCTTAATTAGACAAACAAACAATGTAACCGTTGTTACGGAGAAGCAGACCCTTGGGAATATGGCTTTTACTGCAGATTTGTGAGGAGAAAACATCCAGACTTTCGGCCCGCAGCGGCAATAGGCTTGCCAACACTGTGTGCACTAATTATACATAGCCTTGGAATTTGCAAACTAAAATGAGCATGTTTATCCTAACCACACAAAAAATTAGCTTATAAAATTCTGATTGCACCATACAAGAAACTAGTTACAGCATGCCTTTGTCAGTCAGCAGTCTTAACCTGGATGCCATTAGACTTCTAATTGCGGTTAACATAACCTAAAAAAGAAGAAATATCTTGTTAAAGTCCAGCAGATGTTCACCTGTGGTTATTTTTATTTGCAAAGCACAGTTTAAGTTTTACTCCATGTATAATATAGAGGCAGAAAAACAATACACATTTTTTCGCTTATCTACGTTACCCAGCACAAATGTACTATATCGTGAAAGACGTAGGCCACCCCTGATACAACATAACTGAACCTTTAGTGCATTAGGCAGACAATGCTCACCTTGTAAAGCAGGACGATGGCTTGACGGATCCGGAGTCTGTGGAAAACGAAGATGTCGTAGACGGCCGACACGACCAGCACGGTAACCCCCTGCTCCTTCCAAAGCATGCTGCAGGCAGCACTGGCCAGGCTCAGCACCAGAAAGGCCCAGGAAGCGGCAGAACGGTGGGATTCCCTCAGCCGGAGAGCGCAGTGCTTCACATAACACAGCAGTGACAGTAGAAAGAAGAGCGCCGCGCCCACGTCGGCCCGGCCAACCACCCCGGCAACCGCTTCCGTGTGGACCGGGTGCAAGGCGAAGAGGAGGCCGGCCACCAGCGTCCAGCGCCCACCTCCCAGCAGCAGGCGGGAGAGGCTGACAAAGAGGCCTGTGACCAGGCTGTGGAGCAGCACATTAACCAAATGGTAGCCCCAGGGATCCAGACCTCCCAAGACATGGTTCAGGCGGAAGGACAGGGTGCAGAGGGGTCGGTACGACTTGTGGCTCCCACTGTGGGTGAGGAGGGTCCCCCAGAAGTCATCGTAGAAGATGTTCGTCCAAGGTGTTTCTGGAAGTAGGTCTTGGTTGGTTTTGATCACACGGCTACAAGAATGAGAATATGTCATTGGATTACAGTTAAAATTGATGTTACAATCGTAACGCCCTCTCTAAATTAAATAAAAAGCCAAGGGTTTCTTTAACAGAATAAATCACAGGTGCAAAACATTAGTAAAGTCATGGTATTGAGGACCACATTTGCGGTTCAAAGCCACCATCTTTGGGACCCCTCCCAATGATTTTGCATTTGCTGAAGATGTGATTTAATATCACAGTTTGAGAATAAAAGACGGCGAATCAGACACATCTGTATTTATGCAATGCGGCAGAGCTCAGAGCCTTAAGAAATAAATGACCTCTGTGTCTGACAGAAAAAAACCCATCGATGAGGTCTTGTCACCTGAATAAATCTTAGTAAGACTGACTGCAATGAGGAAATATGAGTTTAAATCAGGGACGACAATATCAATTCATAGTTTATAGGTACAGGATATTCCTGAAGACCTTTAACGTGAATGGTTTTCTTTATCCAACCCCAGTAGGATGCTGAATTACAGATTTCCTCAGTAATCACATGGAAGTTTTCAGCAATCCTGTTGTGACTTAAATATGCATAGTTATGGATCGTTGTTGTTGCTATGGAAGCACAATTCTCAAAAGAATATAACGGTGGTGTCTGTTACATTTGACACCCTGCAGAATATATGGGGACCAAATCAAAAATGCTTTACATGAACATTTTATGAATCCTTTTGTCAAAGTCACATTCTTCGGGTTAAAAAGTATTGCTAGAGCTCATAATAATAAATTCAGATAAACTGAAAGCAGAATACAGCATCTTATTAAAAGGCAATCATTTGTCATATTGATGTTATAAAAATGTATGAAAACAAATGCTGAGAATATAATATAATGCATAATACCCATACAATATAACATATGCATCATACCCATACAAGGTTAAAACATGCAGTTTTCAAATAAAAAAATTATGTTAGTAATATATTAAATTAGAAAGATTTGGGAGGAACTGTCTTGCAAATAGGGAAAAAAATGACTGATTTTGCCAAGGATGTGTCAAACCTCAACTTCAATATCAAAAATTGTCACCAGCGTATTTTCTAAATGCCGTGGGAGGGCTTCTGCATGGTCTGTTCTGCTTTTAATCAGCATCGCTTTCCCGCTGTTTCTCCTTACAGGCGATGCCAGAGAGGCAGGCAAGAATCAATGCTGCTCCCTCTGCCGTAATGGGTTTCCACGGCTACGTTTGATTCGTATGATACCGAATTATGTATCTCACACTTCTAGAATAAGACACGGTATCCTTCTGTTTAATCACACACAGATCTATAATGGGAACTGCAAGTTCTCTGCAAGAGTACATAGTATTGGATGTAACAATGTCTGTGCATCCATACATCCTCCAAACACTTATCCTGGTCAGGATCATCTGGTGTTTGACTAGCAGCTCAGTATAATTATTCCAAAAATGTATTTTAAATCAAATTCTATCTAAAGCCATTTTAACATTCAAATGCATTTTTGAGTTATTTTACTTAAAACTGTTACTCGTAAAATATTTAAAATAGTCAAAAAAGTATTTTAAATAACAGAAGATAAATGAAAACGCAAATCAGCAAAATACTTAAAATAGGACACTGCGTCTCATTAAATGAATGCTACAGGTAATTAAAGGTGTTATATGCAGAATATCAATTTTAATGTAAAAGGACACTGTGATAATGGGTCACTGTGATGATGCATTTTAAGTTTTCGCTCCTGGATCCAAATGTAAAGACTGATTGTCTTTCTTTAACGGCAGCATACATCTCAGTCTGGAGCAGGTCTTGAGAAACCACTGGTTTCCCAGCATGGAAAACAATCCTGGGAAATGACAGAGCGTGCCAGCCAAAGGCGCCTATCACGCAATCGGCTGCCCTGTGAAGTGACGGCAGCTGGGGAACGAGAAAAGAGCCCCGCCGTGCTCGCTAGCTCGGAGCCCCGCCTCGGGCGATGCGTCCCGCCAAGCGAACGAAACGTGTTGGCGGACGAGGAGACAAAGGGCTGAACTTAGGAAGGAAGGGGAGGGACAGCAGTTAGCGTTCAGGGCAAGGGTCCCCGACACTTAACCTCTGTGACACTTTACTCCACTGTCACATCTATGGATTCTTTACTAACAGTATCAACTTTGCACTGAACCGCACCTATAACTCTCTGAACAACTTCTGAAAGGAAAGTACTCCTGAATATGCTGTTAAATATAGTTTTAGCAAGTAGTGTGACATGCCCCCTTAGAAAGCACTCACTTCTGAATGAATTCTGCACAGGGTACAAATTGTAATATTGTTAATAAGTACATTTTATCCATCCATTTTCTATAACCACTTGTCCTATGCAGGGCAGTTGGGGGGTGAGGATATTCTGGAGGCTACAGGCACAAGGCAGGGAACAAACCAGGGTGGGGTGCCAACCCATCGCAGGGCAAACTCACACACCATACACTCACACACCATACACTCATATATGGACACCTACGGGCAATTTGTTGACTCCAGTTAGCTTCAGCATGTTTTTGGACCATGGGGGGAAACTGGAGTATCCAGAGGAAACCCCACAACAATATGGGGAGAACATTCAAACTCCCTGTACATTGGGCCATGGTCTCAGAGGTGTGAGGCAACATGCTAAAGATCACATAATGAATTCATTTTTGTAAAAATAAAAATTAAAATGGGTTTAAAATGGGTTTAAAAATAACAGCAAAAGAATTAGCATAAACTACCCCCTAATAAGTGCATTTGTTCACCAAAGCTTTTGTCGCATATATTTGTCATTGTGTGAAAAGACTGAAATAGGCTCAAAGACCTTTGTTTCATGCTGTCCTATATACAGTGCTTAATTTAAGGCACCTCCTTCATTTAAGGTAGCCCCCCCCAGCCCAAAATAAATGTAAATTCCTCACAAAACACCATAGTTGAAAGGACTTAAACTAAATTCATGAATCGGAGGTAAAACCTGCTGAAGTAGCACAGTGTCTCCTATATCTGGAACAGAAACCATGAGGTTTAAAAGGTTGTGTTTCATATACCTGAGGATTAGTAAGCAGGGGTGCAATTGAAGAATGAAGAACCTAATGAAGAACTAAAGTTTACAGTTACCCCCCCTCACCCAGCCACCAGAGCCAATGAGAGGATTCCATTTTAGTTGACAATTACAGCTTACCCATAATGTTGCTAAAATCCACACAAAATTAAAGACATTTTGCTGTTTATGTCTTCTGTCCATTGCTTCCTGCTGTTTCTGCAGCCTTAGTGGTGTCTTTCTCATTCTGAGAGTACCCTACACACCCTGTAATTACTGTTTTTTCTTCCCTAGGATCATGAACATCCACTGAATACAATATAAATTTATATCAACCTTGAGGCCAATTGTGAGCACCAGTATGGGGGGAGGGGGAGGAGACTACTGGAAATCATTACATTTTTTAACATTTTTTTTTCCAGAATGGAGGGTGACTCTGCAGTGGAACTCACTGGAACTCGCTCTGTGGCAGCTGCTTTGTATTGAAGCCACCATCAAAGCAGACCACATAGAGAGTGGCGATTTATAGTGTGGTATGAGTTCAGCTATGATTTGCCTCAAAGGCATACAGGTCCTGTGAAACAGCCCCTGAGCAATGGCTGAACAATGGTGACCCAGTTAAACTCTGTGGTTAAAACCACTGGCTAAATCCAGAAGTTTTTCCTAAAGTCAAGCTTTGTGTTCATGGAGTCGCAGTACAAACAGCAACAGACAATACTGCTGTGACATTGAAGCAGAGGCAACATTCAAAAGAACAACTGGAATATCCTCTTCTCTGACAATGACAACCATCTATTCTTCCGTCTTCTAACAGCGTATCTAGTGCATTGTTTCAGGGCTTGGAGCCCCCACCAGGAAGTATAGAGTACAAGGCAGGGGACATCCTGGATGGGATGCCAGCTCACTATTCTAAAAATATACAGGGCTTTCACAACCACTTTCCAAATCCTGGAGATGGTGACTAGCAAAAAATTACCAACAGCTGGAATGCACTGGTTTACCTAACCATTACCTGTTTAAGGAATAAGGTTGGTATCTCAGATGAAGGACCAGGAAGTGGTTTTTCTGACATTATTAAGATCTTGGTGATGTAGCCATCAAGGCTTGAATGTTGTTTCCATATTTGCTAATGAAGGCGCTTTTGGTAGCTAGAAGATAGTTTTAGAGCTCTGCTCATAATCTGGGTTATTTTCTGCAAGTTAGGTCATTTATGTGATTTTTATGATACTTTTTTCTTGGCCTTATGGGTGAAAAAATATTTGTTAAACAATTCTTACACTACTTAATAACTGAAAGTTTGAATTTCATACAAAAAAAATCATCAAAATACTCCAAAAGACTCCATTGTGCATCCAGTGTTTGGGGAATTACTGGAGTTGTCAGGTGCTCCAGGCCACCACATAACCCTCTATGAGATAAGTGATTGGAAGATGGATAGACACATGGATGGATGTGTTTTGTACCTCCTATCCTTGCACTCTTATTCTTAGCAAGTTTATTAGCGTTAGGTTTCTCCATACATTTGCTGTCGGAGTCGAATACCAGGAGTTCCTGAGTATGGAATGTCACATAACCTGGATACATAGTGGCTTATCCGATTTGACCCCAAACCAAATTGCATACGTCCATTTCTGCAGGAACCTGAAACCCAACCGTTCCCCCCAGTCTTGTGCAAACACTGCACTTGGTTGTACAGACACGGTTGCTCTTTGAGTCACCAAAATTAATTTCCATGCACCGCTATTCAAACGGCATTTCTTATACTCGAACCCCGCTGATACTGAAACAGCAGGAATGAATCGATGAATGGGCTTGCTTCACACTCGCTTTGCATTTGACGGGCAGGGAACAGAGAGCAATGAAATGGAATTGTACACAAACAGGCCACTTGCAAACCCGTGTTTTGTCCACTGGACTTCTTTGATATCCCTCCAAAGCACGTTTCCCGGCCACTGACAGCCGACAGTAGCAAGTGAACAATTTCCCCTCGCCTTTTAATTTAATTCATGAGTGGTATGGATGTTTGCTTTAATTGCACAGTTCAGTTATTACATATTTTATAATATCATACAACACAATCCTGATAATTAAGTGGTACTCCCTGTCCACACATCCACACATGTAATTTAACATTCCTGTTTACTATAAATCCATTGTTCCAAATATGCCTTTCATTTAGATAAGCTGTAATGTCACTAAAACAGATTTTGCCTGCTGTTTCCATAAAAGGGGATAATTAAATATTTGTTCTCACTATTCTGCATCAGTTTCACCACATGTACACGAAACGTCAAATACGGAGGCAACATATAAAACAGGCTTCTGGTGATTTTTTGGTGTATTTAAATAAAAAATGTACAGTTACTCAGCCATATTGAATTAGATTAGCAGTTGAAAGACAGAAGTATAGATGCATTCATGGCTGGATGCATGGGTGGACTGTAAATTTCATTGCTGTGATTCTAGATTTTTCCATATTGGCCAGGTCAGTATCTGAAAAGATGCAACGTGTATTCAACTAATAAGCAAACCTTTTAAAGTAGCCATCTATTTTAAGCTATATTTTTTGTATTATTCTATGCATGTTTATACATGTTATGTGTTACAGGATTTGTGTAACGTGGAAACTATGCAAAAACTGAAACTGTCCCACATTATCAAAATGCACACATTTGTTATATATCCAAAGGTAATCATTAGCTCCACATATTGCCCACAGATAATCTATGGAATGCATTTTGTTCCGCCAAACCAAACTCATTCATTGTCTGGACTTACTGCTGTCCGTGGATCACACAGTCAAACAAGGCGACTGAAATCTACCGCCCCCCCTCCAACAAATTCTTCATCTGTGAACTACTCGACAACTGGATAAGCATTGACTGCATGCTTTAAATACATGTTTTTTGAAGGATAACCGAAAAACGCCAAAATGATGTCATCAAAAGGCGACTATGGTGTGTTAGGGCGTCTCATTTGACCCACAGCTGAGATTATTTTACTGTGGTTGCTGTTTGTTCCTGTTTGTTTCTTTTTGTTCTGTTTCTTACAGACAAGGGTCCTGTAAACATTATTAAATAAATGAGAAGTCTAGTCTGTGTACTAAGAGGATAATTTTAGGATGACAGACAGAAAATCATATTTGTAAACATGCATCACTTTGTGGGGAGCCATCAAGAAGACGATAGGCAAATATGAATTACGAAATACTAAATTGTCGTGAAATGTGAAACTCGCATACACAAGACTACAGTTTCTTTGTACAAGTTTCATTAACAAAAGTGCTTAAATAGCCAGAGCCTTACGCTCAATAAAGATGCAGTATTTATCACACATACTACAGCCCCTCATGTGCAACTAATCGACAGTTCATTAAAGTTTAATGTACCGGTCTGGTGTGCAGAGGCAGCGTTATATTGGAGCTGAACTAATGAGGCTTAATAGTGTTTCTGGGACTTTTTGGAATGTCCTCTAACCATCACAAGACATTTGTTGATGGGAAGGATCTCTAATTTATAAATAGTTAGGGATGAACGTATGTGGATGGACTTACAAAACATCAGACACTCATATAATAACACACAGCTTAAAGTCACCAATACACCTAGATGCATGTTCTCAGAATCCAGGACAAACCCTGCACAAACACTAGTGGAGGGAGGACCAACGAATCAGATGTCTTGGTCCCGCCTCTGGTTGCTACGGACCCACCTCTTGTACAATCTGATTGGTTATCTCTCTGAACCAGTCATTTTCCATTCCGCCCTCAGAACATTTTTTGTGTAAGTGAAACTCCCATGGGCTACACAAACAGACTATAACACGGTTTTTTATAGGGATTAACAGGATATTTACTTTATTTCATTATCCATGTATGACTACAGCTTTGCAGCCAGGTGCTGCAGGAGGGCTTAGTCCACACTGGGGGTGAGAATTGTGGGCCTGACTTCAGGAACTAGAGAACAGATAAAAATAAGTATGATGCAAAAATCAGGTAAGCATCAAATCAGAAATACAGTGAAATACAGTAAAATACAGTGGCCTATAAAAACATTTAAGGATTTAAAAACAAGATCTTGCATGACAGCGAGTGCTGCACATGCGCTTTTCCAGAAGTTAAAAAAGTCATAAAGAAATACCTGAAGTGTTCTATCAAAATCTGGGATCGTGTCGAGAACTTCTATGTCTGCACAGGAGACACATTAGCAGTATTTAGTTTGGCAGTAGTGTATTCTGAATTAACCGTCTTCGTGGGATGCTCTAATATAAAAATGTTTTCACTTATCCTGGAAGGTGGAAAGAATTCCTTTCATTGCTCTCTCGTAAATTCATGGCAAGGCTTCAGTTCATTTTCAGCTCACAAATGCTGCTTCACGGTAACTTTCAGCATCAGCTTTCTTACCATTTAAAACCGGCAGCATATTTTAATGCCATTTCCAGGAAATTATGACGCTGCGCTAATTATCATTTCACCAGATAATACATACAGTACCAGTCGAAACTTTGGATACACCTACCCACAGAAAGGTTTATTGGTACTATTATCTATATTTTAGAATAATTCTAAAGACATCAGAACTATAAAATAACATATATGGAATTACGCTCTGACCAAAAGCATATAAAAAAAATGTGGGGGGGGGGCAGCTCTGTGAGTTGGGACTGAGAAGGTTACCGGGTCAAATCCCTTGGTCGGCAGAATGATCACACCATTTGGTCTCTGAGCCGGGCCCTAAACCCCAATTGCTCCTGTAACTGGCTGATCCTACTTTCTCCTCTAAGTCATTTTCATAAGGTGGTGTCCAGGGATGCTTTTCCAGCAGTCCTGAAGGAGCTCCCTCATACTGTATACTGTATGCTGGCCACTCATTTGCTGTGTTTAGTGACCAGGTCATGTGACACGCCCTATCCATCTTTGTTGGTGGCTTGGCGTGTCCAAACGTTTGACTGGCACTGAATGTACAGTATTCTTCAGCTCTTATTCTGTTAAAATCAGTTGGCAGAAAGCTGATAAAAGACATGCAGAAGAGTAAACAACAAATGACTGACACTTCAGGTTTCATTGTTTCACCCTCCTCACATCCACGCAGGCATTGAAGTGTATTCAGATGTAACTTTTTAATTCAGTGATGATTTGGTCACTCTGAAGCCATAAACAGTGTCAGATGAAAATTCCAGATGAGTCCCTGGAATGGGGTCACCCCTTTGATGGGCTTACTGCAGCCATCATTGACTTTTTGGGAAGATAAGTGTGAAAGTGTGGGACTTCCTGTTACAACAAATAAAACTATAGGGACAAAGGCCTGCTTTTATTAAGTACAGCACGCGCTTATATTTATATTTACAGAATGACATGTTTTTTATGACTATAATTCAGCCCAAGGCAAAACATATTCTGTGATTTCCTGTCAGCAGTAACAGTACGAGAATCGGAAAAATTAATACTGAAAATTCCTGGCTTCTTACAGACACAGAAAAGCAGGTGTTTGACTTGAGCTTTGATTTTTATTCCTGCTTAATGTTTATTGTGCAGTCATTAATTACTCTTTACATCATATTATCTGATATAATATGTGTATAATAAAGGGCCGGAGCTGCCATGAGACAAAGCATGACGATTATAATCAGCATCAGGGACAACTGCAGAGCAGACAAGTAAATTAGCCTACTTCATACTAACTACTACATAGTAAGAGCGCTGGTCACCTCAGACTGACTAGATGAATTCCATCTGGAGGTTTTAGGGCAGATCAATGGAACAACAACAAATCCTGTTTTTCATTGTTTCCATTTTTTGTTCTGTATGCTAGAGGCTCATAGAAAAACAACACCATTCATCACTATAATCCAATGAAGGCCATCGCTGGCTTCCAAAATTCCACAGACAGCAGAGTAAATGCTCCCCGGCAGCCACAAAGGTGTCACAGTGTAGCAAACTATTCCTATCTCTGTTTTTCTAAGTAAACTGGGTCTAGTCCCCAGAGTTGCCTATTAAGACATGCCTGTTTAATGGTAATCCCATTAGGAGGAAGAGAGCCAAAGCCCAGATCAAGATTATATCCATCAATTTATGTTATCCTTCCAAATTAGACTCCTAGTCAGCTCCCATTTTAAGCTTAAATGAGCCCAATTAAATGATTCCGGGCAAAATTCTGAGAATGATGCCAGAACTCAAATCTTGCCTACAGCATTATATCAATTCTGTCTTCATAATATCTTTTCATTTCATCTCTGTGTTAAGATTCCAAGGTTAATTAAGTGTAGCATGTGTAAAAGGTACAGTGGTCTCTTATTTTCAGGGTTGGGAGCTTGAATCTGAGTGTGTGCATGTTTGTGTGTGTGTGTGCGTGTGCGTGTGCGTGTGTGTGTGTGTTCTCCCCGCACTGCAAAGCAGTTATGGAAGATGCATGGATAGGTAAGATGTATGGATGCTCAAATATCTCATATGTGAAACTTGTTTCAATGAACTTTCATGGAATTAAAACCTGAGAACTTCCCCTCCTGATCGGACTCCTGAGGAAGCCACTTAACGGCCCAACAGATGGCCGTCATTTTATGCAATTTCTTTTGTTTTTATCAAAAGCTTTATATTCCATAAAATATCAATAGCTGAACCTTTGAGGTCCCCTGGTGAGAATGTGTGCCACAGAAGGGACTGTTGTACAAATAATGCTGAACACCAGAATTGTCAGAAGACGCAACTTTAGCCTTGATCTCATTCTCGTTCATGCTTTCTCTTTCGTACTCTTTAATGAAGCCATCAGATGTGCTAAAATCTGTTTGAGGGCTGAATACTTCAGACTGAACTTCTTTGGTGTTACTTAAGAGTTGCAAAGGATTGTCCATAATATAGCCACTCGAAGCTCTACTCTTTCATTAGACGTAGTTTGGCTCCTCTGGTTCACATTAAACACACATGATGTACAGCTGGGTGTACCCAGTGTTTTTAACAGAAGGCACGTCAAAGTACTTTTGAGAACAAGATTAACAAAGTCACTAAATGCAAAAAAAACATTCAGATGCCACAGCTAACAGCCATGTGTGTCACCAATGTTTTTTATTAATGTGTCCGTCTCTTCAGCAGTCAACGATGATGAATGCAGGGGCCAGCATTGCTCGGTGTTCATTGTTTCACTTACACCATAAACGGTCATATAAAATTCCCTGGATGCTTTGAAGAAGCAAATGTTGTGTAAACAAAAATTGCTCCAGCAATATATAGGGCATACACATAGGGTTGGGTAGCAACGTGGCCTCACATCTCCAGCTGATGAGGTTTCGATTCCCTCCCCTGGTCCTGTGTTTGTGGAGTTTGCTGGTTTTTCCTGAGTTCCTCCTGTAGTCCAAAGATTTGGCTGTTTTCTCAAGATTGCCCATGGTGAATGATTATGCTGGTAAGTGTGAGTGTGAGTGTGCACGTGTGTGTGTGTGTGTGTGTGCGTGTGTGTGCACGTGTGTGTGTGTGGGTTATGTTTATATTACATTGTGGGGACCAAGTGTCCGCACTGTTATTTTAACATTGTTTTGATCAGTTTCTTGGGTACCCAAACTTGATTTTGTAAAAATCTATGACTGCAATTAAAAAACTAACAATGCCAAAAGACTTGTATCTTGTTTGGTTAGTTATGGTTATAGTTGGGGATGGGTAGGGGTTAAGGTTGTCATTGTTGGGATTAGGGTTTTTTCCATAGAAATGGATGGACAGTCCCTGTAAAGATATGAGTACAAACTTCTGTGTGTGTTAATTATGTTGGTTTATGAAAGGTACAGAACTGGCAGGTAACTTTAAGCATTCTTAGAAATAAAAATTAAAAGAGTTTTAAAAAAACACTAGTAGATTAAAAAAAAAAAAAACTTGTGTTACAGGGTTCTGTAAAAATCATGTTGTGTGTTTTTTTCTAGTACCAGAGACCTATGTAATGCTACTGTACGTCCTTTATGGATTTTGTCACCATTTGATAAACAAAATTACTTTTAACTGTAATAAAACCTATAAACCTAATCCAGTAGCATGACACCTGGTGAGTCACATGACTTAGGTGGTAAGGGCAAAAGATGGTGTGTGACGTGACGCGGGTGGTCAACAGGTGGTCAGTCACGTGATTCAGGTGGTAAGGGCACAGTGCGGTATACTGTACACAGCAGTGAGATTTAAACCCTTAATCTTGAGGGTATCCGCTGAACCACCACGTCACCCAGCCTCAATTTTAAGAGTAACTATTTACCCATAGAATAAAAAACAAATCTTTATTCAATTTGGCATTGTTATTCTATATTTTTAGGTCAGCCGATAAAGATGTTACATTTAATATAGGCTCACTAAGATCTTAAAAGTCTGCATGCAGTCATCATCCAATTTGAAAGGCTAATACGTTGTTAGCAGACTGTCATTCATTTATTTATTTTTTTTAATGAGCGATAATTTTAATTGTGAGAAAGCACGCGATAAAGCCATTACAAAAGTACAATTAATTCACTACTGTCCAATTCGAACTAGGCCTAGTTAAAACTTACATTTCTATTATTCTTTAAAAAACTTTAAATAAATATATAAAAAAAAAAATAATAAAATCAGACAAAAGACATTTTATACTATCTCCAAGAACAGTGGAGTAGTGTGTATATTACATTCATAAAGCTCATGCAAATACGGTAATAGATACTCTTGTCTCATTCATAAACAAGGATTGTGTAGCAGTTAAGAAACTGGCCAAACGGTTAAAAGTTCAGATCTCAGCAGGAAAACACTGCATCCTGTCTTGTGGTCCTTAGCTTGACCTGCTTCAATTTTTTTTTTCATTCTGTATAAATACTTACAAAAAAAACATACTGGATCAATGAGTGTCGTACGAAAATAAATGCATGATCCTTTTCAGCTAAATAAATCTTTTACTTTAGCCAACAACTATTGGTATATCATTATGGATGGTGTATACTAGCTTATAACTAATTCATACACTGCACGATTGATGTCATTCATATGAAGTTACGAATCATAGTCAAGCCAATTAAATGCATCAATTAAACAGGTTACATCAGGATGTACTGGATGTGATTTAAACACATGTGTGTTTTAAATCTACTAAATTAACTACTGAATAAATCAGGGGCTAAGTCAAGTTTACCTGGGGCTTGACTTTTTTTTATATTGAAGGAAGCTTGACATCAGGGCTAAAATACTCGGGACTCGGCTTAAAATATTCTGGGATATAGCCCCGTGGGATCGGACCTAACGACGCCCATGCAGCTGCACTTTATTATGAGTGATTTCAACGTGACGCAAGTCAATCACCGATGAGGTGCAGAATACCATAATAAAGACTGAGCAATTCCGTACCTGTCATCGTAGCAAAAATCAGCGCCCAAGGTGTTAAGATAGATGACCAAAGCCACTGCGCTTGACACCAGCTCTGCAATCATTTCTCAGAAAAGAAAAAGAAAACGGAAGAAAAGTAAGTAAATGGGAAACTGTATGTCCAGTTTCCTCCGTGGCAATCCTTTCACTATTCTCCCTTGTCTTTGTGCGCCCGCAAATCCCTAGTCCTCTCAGATCAGTCTGAATTTATAATCCACGCATCATTCCTCTCTAACCCATTTTGATTTGCGGCGGTTTCGGAGAGGTGCGTTTCGGCGGCGGGGAGAGTGCGCTGGCGCCGTACCCTGCCCAGAACGACTCCTGGGTGCGCTCACTGTAGCCCCCCCGGTCCCCCCCACCCCGGCGTTTGTGACTGTACCCGCCCCATCTGCATCTGGCGTGCACGCCGGGAATGGACCTGAATCCCTAACAAGTAGCGTGAGTCCCCGTTATTGAAGCTTTCTCCGTCCAGATGTGTTTAATTTAAAACAATAATATTTAATAAACAAGCACAAATTAAAATAACGCAACTGTGAAGGAATGACGACAGTGCATACTATAATTTGAATATATTTGCATAGCACCAATAACTATGTAAATGAAGCTGCAATTTTTAAAATGAATGGCAATGCTATATAATACGGGAACAGGTATTGTGTCAGTCTTGTATTATATTTAGGTAAACTAGTCAAGCTATGTAGGCCTACATTGTACATTAGTGTGTGCGTTTAATTTTAAATACCCAAGAATTTTCCAAACATGCATTTTGCTTTATTCTTTTATTCTTTATTTTATTCTGCTTATGGCTTGAACATATAATAGGTTTCACCAAGCCACCACCAAATCTATGTATGCATATTGCATCTAGCAGAATTACTGTATGACCTAATAAGGGCGAAAAAGCTAGATTTTCCCAAAGAAATGAGGTAAGCCTCTGGGTTATTATGTGAACAGAGGTATACAAGCGTGAAAAGCATCACTATGATATTGCAAAGGCTAAAGTAAGGACAGGACAGCATCATCCACAATGCACGTCTTTAACTTTCTGAGGCATTACTGTTGGTTTTTCAGCCAGACAGATCATTACAGATTCATAGACGCCTCTTCCAGCCGCATCTTTGCCCTCAGGATGTCTCCAGTACAACTGCTATCTAAGGCCAGATCTGCTTAGCTTCAGGTGTCCCATGAAGAGGTCTGACAAGCTGATAAGTCTGCTGGGGGAAGCCCATTCTGTCAGTGGTCCACACAGTTCCGGGGTCTGCTTGCCTTCAGCAAGATGAGAACAGTTGTTCCCATCTAAGTCAAAGCAGACATAGACTACAAGTCTGATGTACACATCATTCATTATATTCTGCATTCAGACCCACCATGTAAGAGAGAAATTACTGAGCTGCCAAACTTAGAGTTCATAATTAATCGGTCAAACAGTATACACTTGGTGAAAGCATGGGATTATGCCTATTGCCTTGATTAGCTAAACTGAGAAGCATCCATGTAGAAAACTGCCTTAGGACTAGAGAGGGGAGAAATGGGGCTTCGAATGAGGCTTTCTTTAAATCATTGATCGACGGTATGTAGTAATCTCCCCCCACAGTGGGCTTTAATGTCTCAATTTTCATGTCACTGTTTAATCTCACCCTTCTTTTCTGTAGTATGATTAATTACACTTTCAGTTTCCACTGAGCACCAGTGAAGACAGATCATATGAGGGATACTGCTCTCCAGTCATCTGCACCTTTTAAGTGTTGACAGCGGGACATAGGCTGGTAAATGACCCCTTATGCTCCATTGGTGGAGAGTGGTTCTACTCTGCATCATGTAGGATGCTCACTTCTGTTCATAGACAGAGACCCCACATGCCATGCGACCGCTATGGAGGAGGACTCACCCATGACAGATGAATGGAAGGGCTCTCGACGATCACCACGGGGTCTAGGATGACCAACTGATTGCTGATGTCATTAGAGTTCCTTTTCATTTCTCAGAGGACTCTCAGACAGAGTCAGAATCTTTAAAATGAGGTTACGACATGTAACCACACAGGGTTCCAGATTCTCCAGAAGCAAGGTTTTGTTTAAATAAATAACATAAACCCTCAGGATGTCGGTGTTTGTGACAAATGTTGTGATGGCTCAGCCACTTTGACCTGTGTCACTAACCCTAACGCTATTATGCATTTTATTGACAATATTATGAGTCTGTTGTTGATTTTTGTTATCAGAACAAAAGTCTTGAAAAATACAAGATCCACCAACATATACGATTAGTATTAAATATTGAGTATTTTTATAACTTTGCATTGAGTTGGGATTACAGGTTATCCACACTGGTTAAGCAATGTTAGCTCAAATAGACCAAATCAAACGATTATGGATGGATCCAGTAGCATGGAAATGTGAGTTATAGCACTGATTAGCAAGCAAACCCTTTCATGACGAGCGGCAAACATTTCAGTTTGCTGTCAACGCACTCTGAGAAGACTGCTGTCCAGCTGAAGCCATCTGGTTGCTGTCTGTGATGCAGATTCTCACTGGGATATTGTGGCCTTAATTGAATCTTTATACCAAGCTGGACAGGAGGGTTTTGGGTGGGTCCTCCTTCCCACGAGCGATTTGCCAGGCCCAGCCGTGGCTTCTGCCAGCGTCACTCCTCCCGTCTATCTAACCCAAGTCAGAAGACTGAAGTTCTTGGCGTCGGGGCTTATTTACGTATTCAAATTAGCCCTCAGTAACCTATTGCATGGTTGAATCAACAGCCATCTTTAGGGGGGCTGTGACAGTCCTGTCATCTCCGTTCATCATGTCTGGCCTCCACTCCAGCCTGGCGCCTTGGACAGTGAAGGGGTCAAGCAGAGCGGCTCCCCTTGTATGCCAGAAGACAGCAGGGGCCAAACACGGCTCCTTAGGCAAAGCTACGTCCAAACGGGCAGCCATCTGCTCCAGCTGGCATCCTCGTTTGCTGGGGAGGGGGATACTGGCCACTGGTTCCTTTTGGCTGCATCTCAGGTACCTGTCAGCAAAGCTGCCGTTTACCCTAAACCCCAGACCCCCCTGCCCGACGCCCACCCCCTCACCACCACCAATATTCACGTGGTTTTGCACACAACACATTTTACCAAATCAACTGTGATGCAGTCCTGATGAGGCATATTCCAGAGAACGACTTTAAAAAGCTGCTGTTTTTAACTTTAAATGTTCTGGCTTTTTCTGCAGTACATAGTTGTTTGATTATTTTAATTTAAGGATTACAGACACTCATCGAGTTACGATAGGGTTATGTTCCGATAAACCTATTGTAAGGTGAAAATGCATTTTAATACAGAACACCCAACATAACAAACGTCATAACCTAGCCTAGCCTACCTTTAAACATGCTTAGAACACTTACATTAGCCTCCAGTTGGGCAAAATCATTAATATAGAGCCTATTTTATAATAAAATGCAGAATATCTGATGTAATTTGTTGAATAATGTACTGCAAGTGAAAGTGAAACACAGAATGGAATTGGAATAACCACTTAAAGTGGAGATATCGTAACATGGACCATTGTAACCTGGGGAGCGTCTGTATATGTATTTTTAATGTGAACCATCACCAAATTTTTGTCAGTATCAGGGAATTGACATTATAGGGTAATTTATTCACTTGTTCATTGGTAGATGAAGTAGCTCTGCTAGCTCATACCTCCAGGGTTGGGGGTTTGAATCCTGCTTCCTGACTGGGGGGGGTGCCCGCACTCTTTGCTGTGTTGCATGAGATTCCTCTGGGTACTGCAGTTCAAAGACTGGCATTTCTAAAATGCTATTTTTGTAACTGAATCTGTGTAAGTGTCCTTTGAGGGGCACCCTGTCCAGCAAAATGCTTCCTTGAATAGGCTCATGGCTCTGGAAAATGGCATTGGTCATGATCATACAGCTTTTACATTCAAAATGAAGCTCATCTGACTCTCTGTTTGCACGCGAATACATGGGTGAGTGTAGTGTTTCTCGCTGTGTCTGAATTATATTCCCAAAGAGTGAAAAAGTGCATTCTTCATGCTGTGTTCATATGTGCCCCATCTGGCGATGCAATACACAAATGGCAGAATTGATTTTATCTGAAGCATGGTACCTGATAGCAGGGGGTCAATGAGCTTGAGTTTAGGAGTGTAAGGGGGTGTGAGGGAAGAATTTAATTAGACAAAACACATCAACCTGACTAAAAGAGTCAAACAGCAGCATTTTGTCAGGAGAAATTATGAGAACAATCATGAAACTCTTAATGGTGCTACATTCAGTTTATTTATTGTTTCTTATTTCTTAAAAACTGGGAATCTTGGCTAATGTACAGCATAATTAAGGTGAAGGACTAGCAGAAGTTGAGGGGCCATTCTATGCACATCTTATATCTGGGAAATGTCTCCCCCTTCAGGTTTGTTTATGCATTGCATAAGACATACACCATTAATCTTATGGCTTCCATGGAGAGATGTCAATAGGTAATATGCCATAGATAAAAGATCCAAGTTGTTCTGGAATTTAGCAACTTACAGAATTGTTCAGCACTGTTTTATTCCCAGGACTGTGCTATGAAATAACAAAGTGAACTTGACTCGAGTTTTGTAATTGCAAAACTGAAGAGAAAGCAAGTACAAGATTGCAGGTGAATCCATGGCTAAGCCAAACCAAAGTCTAAGTCTGCTCGACTTCATAAGTAAGCCATGCTTTATTTGAGTTTTGCTGGGGCATCAAAGCCTTAACACCACAAATTAATGCTTAATTTTTTTCTGTAAGGTGAAGTAACAGGTGAAACCTCACAATTAAGATAAGAGCTGCAAGATTTGAGGTTTTTATGTGTCACATATATGAATGTACTGGTATACAGCAGTGAAACGAATGTTCCGCTACTCCAGACTGTGCAATAAACGTAGAAATATTTAAAAGTTAACTGAATAATTACTAAAAATGCAGAAATATATAAAAAGTAAAGTTATAAGAAAATTGTTGAGGTTGTAGTTATAGGTTATTGTAATCAGTGGTGTTAATGATCCTACTGTGCTGGGGATAGCAGCTTCTCCTCAGCCTCTCAGTCCGACCTGAGCGCAGCCCCTGGGACAGTTTATGTTGTGGCTACTGAGTGGCTTTGATAATACTAGATGCCCTGGATGAACATTGTTGGATATAGATGTACTGCAGGGTGGGCAGTTTTGTCCTAGTGATTTGCTCAGTGCACCATTTCACACTTTCCAGGGTCTGTGCAGTAGCAGCAACAGCGTCTGGTCCCAGCCACGCCATCTTGCATGCCCTATACATCAAATCAGCCTCGGATCTCCCTTCCATGTTCCGCCTGAACTTGGATTATCTGGCATGGGATAAAGTGAACAGACTTGCTGACCCTGGAGTTAGCAGAAAAATGGGCAGGAGTGTGTCTGGCTTCCACAGGAAGAACATTGGAGCAGGCTTTTCATCTTCCCCACTCTCTGGCATTTTCTTACTCTTTTAAACACAGACTTCACCTGAAGAGCAGATGGGTGTGAAACTGGTTTGAAGTTTAATTAAGACCACATGCTGAAGCGTGGTGATATTTAAGCTGCGATTACAGGGCCTCGTGTGGTATGATGGCACGACCTACTGGTCCCTGGCTCACAAAGAGTGCAAGAGCCCATCCTGAACTGGTCGCCTTTGCTTCTGGAAATGTGGATGTTTGCAAAGAGAACATTCCTTAGAAACTGTGGACTGGTTGACGAAAAAAAGGAGAAAACCCATGTGTTACACAGTGGGGCTTGTCAACACTCAGCCTTTGGGTAGAGATGAAACGTGCTAAACCTGGAAGGCAGGTCTTCAAAGCGGCCCACTGTGTTTCAGAACATCTGCAGTTACAGTACATGGTGTGGAATTAAACATGGCCACCCCCGCCTTAAACTCACTCTGACATCATTATGTCTCCATTGAGAGCTGTCAATAGGTAGCAGGTCCAAGTTACAATCTGGAAACTGTGAAAGATCTCTCAGTAATAATAAGCACAATGAAACCCCCTTTGGAAAAAGTTAGAAATTCATACATATATATATTTTATAGCACGGGTCGTTAAGTCTGTTCTTGTTAACATTCTATTCAGTGACTCTATGGCAATATAGAGATCATTGGCTTCTGTGAAGACCTATTTTCTGGGACCTGACTTTGCGTAAGTGGGGCTGTAAGCAGCAGTGTGATTTACAGTTCATTTAATGACAGGACCTCATGGTACTGGTTTAAATTGTTAGCTGTGAGCACTGTTTCCATTGAACAGCTGATGTATCTTGTTTCTGGGTTAGCCTGTTTATGCTGCTGCACATAAAACTTTTGGGTCAAAATCCTGTTTTGTACCTCCCAAGCTACAATATTCTTTAAAACCCATAGGACTTGAGCTAAAATTGTAACATCACTCTCACTGTGAAGGTTTGGGTCCAGAGGCAAAAAAGTAGAATTTAACTGTCTGTTAATTGAAACATATACTGAAATAGTGTCACCAAACTGGCTGGCATGAGATTTTCATTTCGAGACAAGTCTGCACACTCATTTACATGTACGTAACGTTATTAACGTTCCCCAAATGCACATTAATGACAGGGGTGTAGTGGGGCAGGGCCCAATCCCAGGCAGCACAAGTCCAGGCACATGCAGAGGAGGGAAGCTGGGGGGGGCCTGAGTACCTGACTTTAAAGGCACTGAATGACCCCTTTTTCAACCACAGTGTGGTTCAGGTCAGGCTGAGGAGCATGCACTGGTAAAACCCTGCATTGGTCACAAGCAGTGTACCCTCAACTGGATGCCAGTCCATCCAGTTCAATGCAAAAATATTTATTTGAAAAATCGTTTCAGTCTTATATGCAAAATGTGTGAACGCAAAATATACAAATTAATTACATAAAAATCAGTCCAATAAGGATATTATGAAAACCGAAGATACTGAAAACTAGATTTAGATAAACTAAGTTTAGAAAATGTTGCTACAATTTATGTATCAGCCCAAGGGATATAGTTATATCAGCCCAAGGGATATAGTTATTATTTACCCAGTATTAAATCTGGAAAAGGTGCAGTTAATATGTACCTGTGGAAACAGACACTATGTTGTACAATGGCAGTTTCTACAATATTATTTCGACATAACAAAAGCAACAATTACTGTGATTTTTTTTTTAAAGGTCATATCTGACAGTAAACCCTTGATAAAAAATATCAAACAGTGTTGATTCTTGTTTCTAATAGGCAGCATGTGATAATCATTTTCACAAGGCAACATCAAAGTTTATGGTAAACCTAATGGATCATACAGTTTTCCCGTTGTTGGTATATCGCTCTTTTTCTCATGGTCCTCTTTTCTCACACACTCATGCAAACCCACACGAAGAAAATTACATAAAAATCAAATGTAGATAAAAAAAGAATTCACATAAATGCTCAAGTAAATATTTAACATAATCTCCTTGTGTTTTATTGTGAAATCCAATGTAATTATTGTCTGAAGTTGGAAAGGCTTCTCAGTCATAGTTCCAGGAGCACTAAGAAGTTTTGGCAAGTCTCAAAGTTTTAGTTTTTTATCAGTCTCTGTCCTAGTAATCATCTTGTTTGTGCTCGTACAGTTGATGTCTATAGTCTGTGCTCTTACATTTTGCCAAGAATTGATGTTGTTTTATATTATACAGCTGCATAGAGATAACATAGCTTGCACAAATACGAGATTGGGCGTATTCCGCGATGACCTCAATAAAAAAATATATTAGTAAATGAACAAAGAATTTAACTAAATTGTATGTGTATTTTGTGCATTTGGACACAGACAACAGTGTTGGGGAAGTTACAAAAATAATGAATTAAAGATATACACTCACCTAAAGGATTATTAGGAACACCATACAAATACAGTGTTTGACCCCCTTTCGCCTTCAGAACTGCCTTAATTCTACGTGGCATTGATTCAACAAGGTGCTGAAAG
>JABJVO010000062.1:27073023-27087770 GCA_026770805.1 Boulengeromyrus knoepffleri | reverse complement strand
CATGTGATTGGTTGATTAGATAATTGCATTACTGAGAAATTGAACAGGTGTTCCTAATAATCCTTTAGGTGAGTGTAGGTGGAAAGTTCAGGTCCAGAAAGTAAAAATCCAGACCAGGGTTTTATTTCAACCAACCAGTTGAGTACTCTGTGACTGTGACTCATTATGCTCAACTGGTTGGTTGAAACAAAACTTTGGTCTGGATTTGTACTTTCTGTCTTTAATGGATTACTTTTGTAAGTAACTTCCCCAACACTGACAGTAAACCAGCTTCTGGGTGGTCTTCTGAACCATGGCCCTATGACCGTCATCAGCAGATGACACAGCTACTGTCAGAGCTCATTCCCCACTTTAGTTAAGACCACATGACCACCCTGTGTGTGATGCGGTTTATTTATGGCAGGTTCCCCTAAGCAAATATGATCCAGATGGACCGGTGGGAAGCAGAAGCTATTTCTGATGGGCGTTTAAGAAGCATACAAACCACCTTTCTGATTTCTGTTGTACTGTAGCTCCAAAGCTGGAGGACATTACAGCTGAGTAAGCTTACTTATAAAAATTTTATTGTGAATAAATACAGAGATGTCATATGCGGATGCGGTTATGTTCTAGTGGCCTATAAAAGGAAGACTAATCCATGTATTATTGGAACATTATGTTAGCACAGATGCAGTTAGCAATATCCTCCAAGACATTTTCATGTTTTGGCTACAGGATGCATGACATTCACCAAAATGCACTTCTTCATTTCCTTTATTCTATAAATAGCCACATTTCCTACATCATGTGATTTTTGTTATTGTTTTTTTATGTCAGTGTTTGTCAACTGGCTTTATGTCAGTGGTTGTTCCTGGCGCAACAAACTTGTTGACACGGGTGAACGGGGGCAGAGATAATAAACGTTGTTTATTAAGTGGGGGGTTGTTTTTTTTTAAACCCTGTTTACTCTAATGATGATTTTGGTGAAGTCTTTTTAAAGACATATCTAAAGTTTGTGACATTCTCTCATCTATAATGAGTTTATGTGTTGCTTTTTAAAAAAAAATCCAATCAACCTTCACTGGGCAAAGAAATAATTCCATACATAATTTATAAATTTTATAGAAATATTGCTGAGAAACTTTGACTGCACCATTCTAGTAGGTGAACAGCCAAAAATCCCACTAAATTTCACGCTGAACCTAGAATGAGTTCAGGTCCCAGGAACATACTTTTATTGAAAGTAATTTACAGCTAGCCTACAGCTCCGTGCTTCTTAAACATAGCTGGAATCGATGTTCATTTGTTGAATTAATTGTCATTGGACATCTTGCTCTAGGTTCGGCTCTGCAGGTAGCTATGCTACATCAAGGACTATACAAACAGACACTAGGCTGTGGTATGGATTTGACGTGTGCATCGATATCTATGGGCATCTCAGAGAAGCCGGTATGCAGATGCAGATACTGGCATCTCTGGACAGCGCCAAACCAGACCATTTCCACACGGTCAATGAGGCCCGGTCAAGTACTGCAGACATACTTCCAGCATTCACCTTTAACTCACACAGTACAGCATTCATCTTTCAACTCACACAACACTGTGTCAGGGTCACAGAAGCTGGACTGAGGGGATGGAGGGAGGCGGGCAGCTGTCTCTGACAGCAGCACTACATCACCTTGCACTATTGGCTTCTTATAAACAGATATGTGCATGTGATCCATTATAAAACATTACAAAGGTAGACATAAAACACTACAATGCAAACGACTCACGATAATGCAATCATTGTGTAACATTGCACAACACGGCATGAGTAGTACTTAATATCCTTTGCTGCAATACATGAACAGTAACATCTATACTACAATATAAGTACTCTTTGGAGGCAGTAATAAGAGTTACTAATATTTCTGCTATTATACAGGTACAGTATGACTACTATAAACACTATTTTACTACTTGGTGGAACAAAATGACACAAAATGAGTATCATCTTCAGTGACTAAAAGCAAACGTGAAACGTCTTTATTAATTTGCATTTTTAATCTATGACATTTCTTGTCTCATGCTGGGTGTTTTTTCGCATTTAACAATCGATTTCAATTCCTTTTTAATTAATCAGAAGATTATCTTAGATTTGAAAATATTTCTGATCGCATTACCAATAGCATGGAGTGGGCACTGGCCATATGTTCTGCAGTGCAGTCAGATACATCTGAGTCTCCCACTGCAAATACAGTGTCATCAGAGACCCGCTGCAAATGCAGTATGGTCAGAGACATCTGAGTCTCCCACTGCAAATGTGATGGCTTTTCAGGTGCAGGCAGTTACATGAGGTCAGCTCTCTTTATACCAAATTCAAAGCTTTTTCCATTCACATGACTGGGCAAACTCCATGGCAATCAATAACCCAAGAGCTGGAAGGCAACTGAGATGGCAGAATAGAGCGCAGCCAGAGAGCGTTTGGCCAGAACTGCGTGACAGAAACATTTATATTAAGGGGAAAGAATCTTGCTTTGATATATGCTTTCATCGATCCTGGATTTCTGGAAAGAATTCCAAGATCCGAGAAACTTTAGGACTGCATAAAATTGAATACTGAATTCCACGGGTGACCCCGAGACAGAACATTCTTTCCTCTTCTCTGGTCATTGTTATTCTGAAAGAAAAACTCAGTGTGGCCAAATCTGCTTTCAGTCCAAAGCTATTCTCCTATATGCGGTATTTCCTTAATTATCTAGTATATTGACATTCAGTGTTTTGAGAGTGATCTGCATTTTCCAGTTCACTGATATTCAGAAAGTTCAAATTTCCAAATTCGTATTTTTATCATAAATGTTTTTGGGTGCTTGCAGTCTGACAGTGCTAATAAACATACATGCACATTAATTTTTAAAATGAAGTCGACTCAGCACAGGACAGGCAGGTACAGAAAATGGATGTATAAAAATGCTATATGAAATCATTTATGGGAATGATGCAGTGATTGAAGATGTTTTGTTTTTATGGTTAGGGGTAAAGTGTTCCTAATGGTACACAAAACTTATTTGTACTTTTTGTTCATGTTTAATGTATTTTATTAACATTTATTTCCATAAATACTGGTTATGTTTCAAGCTTTCAGTTTATGCAGAACTAATACTCAAGACAAATGAACCAACAAAAGTTTTACATTTATCCATCCTTCACAAGCTCTTTTCCAGTACAAGGTCACAGAGAACCTGGAACCTATCCCAGAATGCACAGGGCAGGGGACACCCTGGACAGAATGCCAGTCCATCACAAAAACAATACGTGTCTCGGCACATTACAGTCTCAATCAGTTTTCAATGCATCAAAGTGCCTTGACCTTGAGGACTTCCTGTTTCTGTCCCATCTGTCACCTCACACACTTGTCTACAGTATGGGTGGACAGAAATACGTCACCCTAATAAGCTGTTCAGCAAGAAAACAAAGATTCCCTCATCCGACAGCCTTGAGTCTCCGTGGGATGGGAGTATTACTGAAAAGCCAACATTGAAATTGGGCCTCACACTTGAGAATTCTTAAATTTTCGATTCCTGAAACTTGATACAGCATCAGTCATGCTAATGGCTGGAGTGGGACTTGGAAACAATGTTTTGCTCATTTTTTTCTCCATCACCTACTAAATATCCTGGAAGCAAAACTCTTTCAGCACAAGCCCCTTCAAAGCATGTCAGGGACACTGATCCTTAACATCCGTTGACTGTTTAACCCTTATCACGGTTCTGTCCGGTGGCTGTACAAATCACATAATGCCCATATCTCAGCAGGGGAGAACAAGGTTTCCATAAACATTTTTTCGTGTGCTGCATACTGTTAAAGCATTTTCCTAAGGATTTTTAATAGTATTAAAATCACTAAGCATGAAGTACCATGTTAAAAAGACATCTGGATTTATCCTGCTTGGATTTAAACATGTTTCTGAGGACTTTTGGCAAGAATGCTATTTTTCCATCAGATGACAAACATAGTAAGAAATTCCTTGCTAAGGGATAGAACTTCACCAGAAAAAAATCCATTATCTCATTGACAAACCCTTCTGAAACTTTCACATGATAAGGATTGTAGCAAAAACTCAAGATTAATCGCATTCTGAAAGGAATCAAATAAGCAGACATATAGTATTGTAAAAGTCTTTGGTACAGACAATATTTAAAACTATTTGTCTGGATAGTAAGTGTATATTTGCTGATAAAATTTAACATTAGAACATACGTAAGATATGCAGTAGCACAACCTGGCCATTCTATGGATTTGTTAAATTTCCCCTCCAGCTCTCCTAATTAATTGACTTAAATAGTCAAATAACTCAATAAGGCACTGATTAGCCAAACATGGTGTGGTAGTATTCGAGTCAAAAAATGCATGGGGGTATTGGACAGCTGCTGCAAATACTGGGTTGACATTAGGAGAGGTTTTGTAATGGCGAAACGGACACATTTTGACAGACAGAAAACATACTGTATGAGGATCATTTAAACATGAATTTCTTTGATACTTTTGTACAGTGCTGTATTCTAAGACATTTTTCATGCTTAAGCTAACATGAGGAGGTAAGGGGGGATGAGCAGATTGCGACCCCCTACGATCTGACGGAAGGGGACGCAGTGACAGCCATCGTCTCTTTGCACCGTGATGAGCGCCTGAGGCAGCATGGGGAAGGCGATCTCCGTTACAGTCACGATGCTGGGCCATAAGGATGGCCAGAGCCTGCAAACAACGCCCGGCGAAGGAGTTACAGCTCCCGGGCCCAAGAACCTGCTGTACAGCACATCTGGATTTATCCGGGCTCGGAAAGAGGGATGTGCCGAGGACTGCTGGCAAGAATCACATTTTTCCATTAGATGACGACCATAGTCAGAAATTCCATGTAAAGGATACTGTTTCCTTGAGTCTAAAGCTCTGAATATAAATGATATTAATGCCATAATAATAAGAAATGTATACTGTATATGAGATTGTACATTAGATATTACACGATAAATGTAAGTAATTATATATGATTGTATATTTTCTTTGTTTCAAATACCAGTAGCTTTTTTATCCTCATATACATTAAAAAAATAGTGCTGTACAGACAACCTCAAACTTAAGTACTAACTGTCCCTGAATCAACTCAGTTCTGTGTATCGCCTCTTGTCTCTAACTTTTACGTACCAGCAATCACAGGTGGTACATCTGCTGTCACGTTTTCCGTCTGTTACTTCAGGAGTAGCATTAGCATTAGTGCGTAAGAGCATGATGGGGCTCTAGGTCTCTGGTGGGGTCCTCAGTGGACTAAGTAGCTACCACAGACAGAAGATGGCGATTTACTGAACCCACATTGCGAAGATGATCTGCCTGATCTGATACGAGTGAAATAAAAATATCACATAATAAATTTGAATAGAAATAAAAAACGTTAAAAAATACAATACATGTCATATTCCAAACAAATACATTTAGCTTAAACTTACCACGATCTGCATTATTTATTTAGAATACCTTTATCATTCTTTACATGCGGAAGAACTTTCAGACATTTACTGATATCTACTCACCCAGAATGTCCGTCCCTGGAGCATACAGACAAAACCCTCTGGCCTTCCCTCAGCATGACCTTATTGATCCTTTGGAAACTACAAAAGAAGCTCCAATTTCCCAGGGCCTGTGAGCTGCAGAAATGCGGCCCTTGGGCCTTGTAAACGCCACGCATGGTTCTGTATAGCTGTCTCCGCTCATATCTCGCACGTATCTTTCCAAAGGCTTATCCAAAAAACCGCCATGAATTACAATTCATTGGGGGGCTTTTGTACTACAAAAACCCAGTTGCATTAAATCACCTTTACAGTCCACATTTGCACACAAAAACCACTCATAAGTGGTGTATATAACAACATCAAGAAGGGAATGTGACTGGAATATGTTTCCCCAAATATCAAACATCTTGTGTCCTTTTCAGCCAGTGATTTAACCACTCAATAGATATAAAATAGTCCATTTAATCAATTTTGACCTACAGTTACTTTTTTATTATTGTTACTTATTGTTACTATTTCCATTGAAACCTTGTTACATTATCCAAAAGGCTTTTATGTGTCCAATCGAATGAAAATAGCTACTTATATGGAGCCAAGTTATGCAGTTTGTAGACCTATATCAACCACTCTAAATGTCCAGAATTATCAATCAATAATATTTAGCTTCAGATTGCGGAATATTAATTGGTTAATACATTTTCACCTAATCCAGTATTAATCCACAATTGGTGCATAATTTGACCAACCCTTTGCCGGTCATACACACATTCATACCTTTGGGCAATTTGGCAACTTTAATTCACCTTAGATTGTGAAAATGTGTTTGGATGATGTGTGGAACCTGGAGGAAGCTGCAGAATTACACAGGAGGAACTCAGGAGGAATGAACGCTGGTCCCAGATATCTGAACTGCACCACCATTCCAAGCCCGGCAAGAAATTTTAATTACTATAATTACTTTTGTATTATATCTTGATCTAAATTTCTGTGGGCAGAGCATAAATTTCAGACCCAAGATACACAACAGAGAGGCATAAATGCCAGGTAGGTCATAAATACAGAGGTTTGTGCAAGTTTAACAATATACGTCCATACATATATTACATGTTACATATAATACTCACTTACCTTTCTGTTTCCAAAGATCTACCTTACAGTTTATGCGTTTTAGACTTTTAGACACAATAAAAGGCTTCAGCACATCACTGTAATATTTCAAGCCATGGGGAAAATCCACAGCTGTGAGTGTCTGGGTGGTTTTCAAAGGATTTGACAGGGCTGTTTGAGCGTGGCATGCTTTTCAAAGGGACTGATGGTACCTGGCAGCGTTTTGTAGGGTCTGACTTGGACTTTGCTACAAAAATGCAAGCAAAAAGCACAGAAAGTTTATCAGCGTGCACAGGTGTGGCGGCCATGCTGAGTATGTCTTGGTGGCGCCGTCTCTTGTATATCAGCACTAAACTTCCTGTCTTTTTCTGGATGTTCACAGCAGCCTTCAGACTCTATTGCCACTCCAGAGGACCATGGATGCCCCAGTGCAGAAGTACAAACGTCTGGCAGGAGACAGCAGGGTTTGGGAACCGCGCCAGAGTTACGAGCGGGAGAGAGCGACGTGGTACAGCCTTCTGACTTGCTGTTGGTCCAGATACTCAAATCCTGCTGGTTATTGTTTATCCCAGACAGTTGGTAGCATTGTGGAAAGAAGACGTTATTTCCCAGTGCCCTGCTGGCACTCAGTGATGGGCAACCTGGTACTCAGTGCTAACTCATTTCAAAGCTTTATAATGTGAAATGTGCCAAGCACATTTTTAATTAAGAGAAAATGTGGGAGAAGTGCACAAATGTGCATGTATATTTCAGCAGAAGGCTTTCATTTGCATCATATATTCACCAATTTCCTGACATTATGATTTAATGTTACAAACGGTGCACAATTTTACACAGCGCTATACTGAAGCAGCATGTCGACAATGTGTTTTACAGTCATATTTATCATTTGCATAAATTTTGCTTTTTTCCAGTGTGACACCAGTGCATGCTATATTACAAGGATTAAACAAGAGACTTAAGTTATTAACACATTATGTGTCTTTCAGCTTAATAGCTGAAATGCTAGCATACTATAACAAGGTAATGACGTACAGTGAATCAGAAAGATGAGCAAACTTGGGGAAGGAAGCCAGTAGTGTCCCTGCAATGTATTATTTTAAAGATAAATATACTGTCATAGACAAAAACAGAGACACCTAATAAATTTATCAGAAAAAAAATGTGGATTCAGATATACAAGAGTGAAGCTGTAAGTATGTTGACAGGCATATGACCAGGGCTGGATTCCGCTAAGCTGCTAACTGCTAATTAGTGAAGCTAACTTTTTCTGCTAATTCTGAAAACCATTAATGGACCAATTAGCTTCCGCTAAATTTAGCTCTGTGAACTGTAACGTTTTTTGCAGTTAAAATGAATAAAGTTCAACGATCAAAAATGATTGTAAACCCTAAAATCATACATATTTGTTTCTGTCTGTCGTGAGCATGTCTGCAACAGTCTATCTGGCATGCTGTTGGCTGACTATATATAAACACAAAATATGTTTGGTCAATAACTTGTCAGATTTAAGGTAAGGTAAGGGCGGTAATGACAGTGAACGAACATAGTGTCCATTCAAACTCGGGTATCCTGAACCAAGCGGAGAATGGGGATCTGTATCATGAAGCTGGATTTCTTGTGTAGCTGAATAACTTGTCAGATTTAAGGTACCCTTGTTTAAATGTACTTTATCTTTGTTCACTTACATTTAGCCCAGACTACCTTAAATCTGACAAGTTAACCAGCTAGGCCAGAAATGATATAGGCCCCGAGTTATATTTCCCAGGTTCTGATTGACAGAGCTATAGACTAATAAAGAGCTGAGAACCTCCTTTGTAGTTCTGGGTAAACGGCGCCATGTTTGTAGTCCCCAAATGGCTTCACTGAGGGCAAAACATCAGCAGGGGCAGGTTGTGAAATCAGGCTTCTTCAAAAAAAAAAAAAACGCTTATATCTAACAAACAGAATATAGAAAGAAATTTTCAGGACAGATTCCAATGATACCTAATGATACAGAATACAATTATTGGTTAAGTCCTAAAAATCCCATGGGATTCACTCTAGTCCAACAGATGGAACTTCAGTGTTAAAAAGGTTAAAAGTTTAAATCTCTACGTATGTTTTTAAGGGTTTCAGAGCCAATAACCAAGCTGAAAGCTAAATTCATATAATAAAAGTTAGCGGTTAGCAGTTATCATTACCATACGCTAAATGTTTTTAGTGGTTTATTGGTTTATTGAATTAAACTTTGGAATTAGTGGATTAGTGGTTAAAGCTAACTTTTCAGTAAGCTGTGCCCACCACTGCATATGATCCTGGTAATTATCACTAGTCAAAAGGCCAGACACACCTAATGAAAATCATTGGTTTTTCAATAAGATAGCGACCCTAGGCAAGGTTATGTAGTGTTAGTAACTTATTTATGTGGATTGCTTCATTTCCTCAAGGCCTTTTGCTGTTGGGTGAATAGCATAACTAAAATAGAGAGAAATGTATTAAAAGCAGGCATTTCCAGACTTTTTACTGGTACAGTAAATGAATCATATTCTTCATTACTGTTTTATACAGTCAGTGTTGACCCTCCATATGTCATGGAGCAGCTGTCCTACAACAGACACCACAACCTGATAAAGGCTTTTTAAGGACCAGATATTTACAGCAAAACTTGACATAAATACATATTCAAACATTTGTAGGGCTGAAATATTGCAGATGCTAAAAGTGAAGACAAAATCCAGCTGGCGAGAATATTAAGAGGACAGAGATGTCAAAAAATTCAGAAAGTGGATTCTTAGTTCCCAGGCAGAAGCTCAGGAGGGTCCCTCTATTTTTCGCCGATAACACCGTCAGCATTATTCTGGATGTTCCCAGCCAAAGCTCATCCACTTCTGAGTAGCAGGCAATAAGCTGGACAGATCTGAATCCCATTAAAACCTCAGAACAGGTCCTTTGGCAATTCCATTGGAATATAAGGTAGTGTTTAGCCTGAGAATGATGTTCTGTTCAGGAGAAGCGCAGTTTGCTTCCTAGACAACAGATTATGTCTGATGAGTGTGATACCTTCTTCCCCACCATTTCGTTTAATATACATTGCTCATATATTGCATATTGCCTCCTTAAAGAAAATAACAATCTGTAGTATAAATGAAATATAATAGCCAAATACCAACAGTTTTAACAAATGAAAAAATGAAGAAACATTTGGCACGTCTATGGAATATGACAGACAAAACAAAAATCATGTTAAACCTCTGAAGGTTTATTTTGAAGCCATCTCCAACCATCTGCCTCTCACATCAGAGACTCTTTGTCAGGTCTTGGTGCTTACTGTAAGTATGAAAAATGAACTATAGTTTTTCCGTTGTAAATCTTTGTAGTTGAAGGTATTTTTCTGCTTTCTGTATTAAAAATTTTATCAAACTATAAATCTCAACGGTGCTCTAAAGAAGGCAAGGCAGATGTGCGATATTTCATTCAGATCCACCGTGCTTGAACACGCGAACATGCATGCTCTTCTTCTTCTGTGATTACGAGAAGTGTGAATCTGGGGGCGGAGTTTGGGGGCAGCTTGCACATGGTCTACGCTGTTCTTTGCATAAACAGTTTTTTGATACCCTATAGGTAGACAAAATAATAGGCTATGTGTGTATCAAGTTCGTACATAAGGTAAGCAAGATGCAGTTTTCTGTACCCCCGTACAAAAAATGTGAATCATGAACACTTTTTAAAGATACATCACTGTAGAATACTCATGAGAAGTGGACTGAATGGAATATTTATTTGTGAAAAAGGGTCCTTTTTACATGCAAAACAGTTTAAGGTAGGGAGCAGACTAACAGCACACATTACGAAAGTGACTGTTGTACAAAATTAACTGTGCTTTGGACGGAAGCTGAAAAGGAAACGAAACAGACACGTTCAGAACAGAAAGAGTTTAGACTGTCATGCGACTTGGTTGTGTGAGTGAGATGAGGCTAAGGGGTTGGGGTGGGGGAAAAGCTCATCAGAGAGGTGGATACCAAACTTGGTCACATGGCACCAGGCCCACAGTCGGAAATGAATTTCATTGTGGGGGGGGGGGGGGGTGCTTGGTGGATTTCACCGACTGGGGGCGGAAGCAAATTTTGAGGCAGATTCAAACTCATCATTTTCATTACTGGCTGTGTGTCTGATCGGTTCAAACCCATAATTTCGCTTTGTGGCTACGTGCCTGCATGATGTTCCCTCCCCAGCCAAATAAAGATCCAGTTTGTGTACTGAATACTTTGTAAGTAAACCTGGAGTGTCTCTGTGCATCACTAGGCAGGATTCTTTGGTAATTCTTCCTAAACTTCATCTCAGCACTAATCAAATGCCATATTTGATTTGAGAGATCTTGTAACTTATTGTCAAATATTGCTGCTAGCTTTCCCCGAGGAAAATGGCTAATCCAAGCTAAGATGTGTATAATAGTAACCTGTGCTCATGAAAAGTTCTTGATGTCCAGTTCACATGAGCCCTGAAACCAGTATTAGCTCAATCTGAGAAAGCGCAGAAGGAAACCACAAATCGAGCCCCACTGGTCCAGTACGGGTTGTGTGGGATTGGCCTGGCCCAGACGCTCTGGGAGAGCCCCCACCGACTTCCCAGTGCATATGACCCACTCCGAGGCACACTGTGGAAATTCTCTGTGACTCATCAACATCTCGCTGCAACAATACGACATTTGATTTAAGTATTAAATATGTAAGCACTAAAAATCGTTTCATGCTTAACAAATCACAAGTTTAACAAATATGAGAATATATGTCCTTATTATTGTTATAAGACCATTTTAATCAGAAGAATAATATATTTTTATAATTATTATTTTCATTTGGAAGCATCTGGATTTGAAAACAGAATGGAATTGAATGGGTGTAACTGGTCATTAAATCAAATACGAAAAAAATTATGAACGTGTCATAGTCAATGGTTCAAATAACAATAGCTGAACAACATTTTATTCCTCCTGTTTTCAGTGTTAGCTATCAACCGCTCATAGCCATAAATAATTTCATATTCAGTTTTATTATGTGTGAACTCTCCTGCCAATAGCAGCCTCACCACTCCAAGCAAAGTATATTATTTAAAGTCAAGTTAAACTTTCAAACATTTTGTTGATTCACACCCAACACAAATAAGTGGTGATGTTCATTTTGTTTGTGTAACATAACTCAAGCCTCAGAACATGAGACCAGTGAATGTGCTGCATTTTGGAATTCGCCCTGCAGTTAGACACGGCTCGGTGCCCTTCATGTACTATATCGTAGACCCTGAGAGGACCTTCTCACCCCTGAGAGCTCTGAACGGGCAGTTCCTGCAGTTCTGGGCACTCTGCTGTATATCGGTCTGGTGTAACGGATGAAATGGGAAGTATTTTAACTGGCACAACCCTGGACTGATAAATCAACTCACATCTATCGGCAAGGTAGTAGAAAAGTGTAAAATGAAGCTAAGTTCCATCTTGAAAAGTAGCTCATGTCTCCGGATCAGCAGAAAGCTTAGAGACACATTAACATGATCATTTCTTTTTTTTTTGATGATTGTGCAGATCAAGCAAACAAGAGATTTAAATCTCTGTCTAAAACAGTTGCATTAAAACCACTGATGTGCAGACTTTGGGTGCCCCTCAAATTGCATACTTGTCTGCTATATAGTACGCAAAATATACTGTAGTATGCAAAGTGAGCAGCATGTCCAAATCACCAGAAATTCACAAGTGTACAAACGATGGACGCTAAACTATCCCTAAACTATAGCTTGCTCGGAAATTTTTGTCACGATGGCAAAGGGAGTGCCATCTCTGTAGAAATTTAAGTAGATAATAATGCGTAAGTTGACTCAAATATGGGGTTTTTTTGTTTGTTTTTTTTACCAGTCAAGGTACATTATAGGTAAACATTTGAGTCAGCAAATATGAAAGATGTCAACTACTGTACAGTACGTTTGAGAGCATGCATAGAAGCCTACGAAATAGTAGGCTTCTATCAAAATTCAGTACATACTGTGTAAGTAAGCGATTTCGGATGCATCCTCTAACTACTATAAAGTAACCTCCATTCTCCATCTTGTAAATTATTCTAAGCTTTAGCAGAGAAAATGGTAAGTATCCAGTGTGGAAAATCCTCCTTAAATCCAGGGATTATATGTTTGCCTCGGCAAAATTTTCAAATTCGCCCCATGTTTTAAGCAGATTAATACAAAAAAACATTAATATACATTACTGGAAGGTGCAACATAACACTGCAGCTCTATCAAATTTATTTTGCAAAGAAATTTCAAAGCTTGCTGTGACTTTTGGGTTTGCTGAAGTGCTTCAGGATCCTGTGCCTGTTCATCTGAGAACAGGCACATTTTCAAGACTTATTGTCACAGGCAAGAAAACCATAAAAGACATTTTGTTTGGCATCTTCAAAGCTTGCAGTTGAAAGGATCCCTGCGAGCCCGAAATAGCATCTGAATCTGAGGTAATAATGTAACACTCAGCTGTGTAAATCTGTACGTGGCATTCACTGAATACCCAGCTGGTTGTCTTAAAGTGTTTTAGGATTAAGGGCGCCAAATAAAAGACTTATTTAAAAATAATGTTTACCTTACACAGTTTGTGGTCAGGGCTGAAAACCACTGGATTCTGGGTATTTATCTCCAGCTGCAATTTTGGCCATGCTGACAAAAACAGCCACGGTGTATTTAAACACTCCATCATGACACAAAGCAAACAACTTTTTCCTGAAAGCCTTTTTGGCTGTTTCTATAATGCAGACTTTCACAGAAATGCAAATTTCAAGGCATATAAATCAATAAGGTGCATTTCAGCAGAAAAATTAATAACAGTAGCGCTTTCCATTCTGTTAAACTTTGTTGTGATAGAAAACGCAGACTGTAGATCTTCCTTAGCAGAGTGCTGTCTTCATTTAGCTGGATATCCAAAGACTTCAAAGACAACACATCAGTTATATTTAATGATAATAATAACAATAATAATAATATATAATTTTTTAAATTTAGAATGAATGTGGCGTTTCAAGTTTGCATACAGTCCTTTCATCTGATGTCTCAGGAAATTTGAATATAGCGAATATAAGAAAGCAGGTGAAAATTATATTTCAATGCAATGCAAAACCATTTCAAAGATGTAGAACATAACTACAAACACAGGACACCTTCACCTGCAGTGGACAGTGAGGGCAGCGGAAAAACTCATCGGTGACCCCCCGCCCTCCATCCAGGACTAGGAAACGGGCAGAGAAAATCATTGCAGACCCGTCACACCCTGGACACGATCTTTTCCAGCTCCTCCCCTCTGGCAGGAACTACAGAACCCTGTACACAAAAACCACCAGACACAGGAGCAGCTTCTTCCCTCAGGCCATCACCCTCATAAACAGCTAAGCTGTGTCCACCTCCCTTCTGTCAATTCCCCCCCCCTTAAACTCTGTTTGCACTCAACCTCACACCTTATACGTTGTACATGTACAGTGGGTTACCCATGTGTGTGTATTTCAAATTTTATTTCTTGTATAGTGTAATTTATTATTCGTACAGTGTCATTTATTGTCTGTGTACTAGGGAGTCTCAAGCAGCCAGAAGCAAATTCCTTGTGTGCCCCAGTACACTTGGCGAATAAAGCTGATTCTGATTCTGATAATTGGTCATAATAATCAGTTAACTTCAGTGTAGCTGTTGGCACAGGAGAAATCTGCTCAGTTATTGGCAGACAACCAACCAAATGTTTAACTAATTGATGGCATGATCCGAGTAGAGGGTGAAATTGGAGCATCGAATTAAATCATACCATCAGTCCCCAAGGATACAATGCATCAGACCTCCTTTTCTCTCAGCAAAAGGGGGTGATAAATGAAAGTGAAAGATGAATGAAATGACTTTAAAAGTGTTGTACTGTAATAGTTTTAAGAATGAAAACATATTTCCTGATAGGAAGCCATCCATCTTCTTTGATCCTGTATCCAGTGGTGGGTCAAAAATGAGCCTTTAGCCAAACCCAAGATGCACTGCGCAAAAATGGGTGGGGGGGGGCGGCCACTGTGGATGCCCATGGAATACCCACCCTGTTAAAGGAATGTTTTGATTGCAGTGACACTGTATGCCTTA
>JABJVO010000062.1:27050826-27060861 GCA_026770805.1 Boulengeromyrus knoepffleri | reverse complement strand
GGGACCAACTCCATACTGATGCCTATGGATTTAGAATGTGATGTCATAAAAGTTCCTGTAGGTGTTACGACCAGGTCTCCCAATACTTTTGTCCATATACAGTATATATAAAATGTATGAATAGGAATAATAAAAAATGATACCATATAATTAAAATTAAATGTTTATGTGCAGGCAAAAATATGGCCAGCTCTAGCTATAGGCAAAATAGGCTATTGCTTTGGGTCCCTGAATTACTTGCGTTGCAGAGGAAGTGAAATGATCATCAGTTTTCTTGATGGGGGAGGCTCCCAAGTAAAATGCTACCTAGGGGCTTTGAAAAAGTACATCTGGGCCTGCATGTTACATTTGTTATTTAGGTAAGAATTTCAGCATTTAGGCTCAGTGTCAGGCTCAGTGTCAGGCTCAGTATCAGGCTCAGTGTCAGGTTCAGTGTCAGGCTCAGTTTCAGGCTCAGTTTCAGGCTCAGTGTCAGGCTCAGTGTCAGGCTCAGTTTCAGGCTCAGTGTCAGGCTCAGTTTCAGGCTCAGTGTCAGGTTCAGTGTCAGGCTCAGTTTCAGGCTCAGTGTCAGGCTCAGTGTGTATTGAGCACAGGTGGGGTGTGGTTTTCAGTGGTACCGCAGTCTTTTAAAAGGAGGTGACCAGAGACAAACAAAATTTTACCGTATGCAGAGAACACACCTCAACTTTGCTTACTGTGGAAGTGCTGAAGCTCTCAAATTCACGTAGAAATGATTATTCAAATATATTCTTACCAAAGTACAAAGGTTGGTTTTGTTTTAGCCGGAGTAATAGCCCTGGTGTACTGCAGGATTTGTGAGCCTTGGGTTTTTGTCGCATGGTGCCTTATTGCTGAGGACTTTTGCTGCTCATAGTAATTATGTGTGCAGCACATAGTTCATCATTGGCATTATTGCATGCTTGCTCTATACATAGATTCTTAGGTTTGATATGATTATTCTGACAGCTGGGGATTTGAACCCATGACCTAGACCTGGACATAGACATAGATTCCAAAACCACTAAGCTACACACTGCCCCCCAGTGCATGATGACCATAAAAAAGGAAGGTAGGAAAAAATTACCATGGCAACAGGCTGGAATAATGTTGGGGGGGGGGGGGGGGGTTGGAAAATGTGCATTAACTCGCTGGTATTTTGTGAAAGCTGTGCTGAATCAAATCAAGGCTGGTTTGTTGTGTAAAACACAGGTTGTGCAACAAACAGCATAAGTATATTTGCAATCAAAATTACATGCAACATATTTGAAAAGTTTTTTTTTCTCAGCTTTTATTCTGAACTTTTAAACAGTGAAAATTAGAAAGTGAAATATTTTGGTCATGTTTTGCTGAAGAGATTGATTGCATATTCACTGTGTATAAACAGTGTATCACAGTGTCACGAAACATTCATCCCTCTAGTTTTTAAAATGGCATATCACTTCATTATTATCATATTGGTATTTTACAGAGTATCACCGATGTCAAAAATCTTTCTAGTGAAATTCCTGTAATTGCAATCTCTCCGTTGCATGGTGGAGGAGGAAAATGCACTTGAAATGTCAAAACAACATTGAGACAATACTGAGATAATAGCATGATTCTCTGAGCAGTAACTGGCCTTGTCGCTGGCCTGATGCCCCAAGCAGTTCACTGCGATTGAGGGCCGTTCGCTCTGGGTGTCACCTTCCTCAGCAGTAATTGACGTGTTTAACTCCTTTCCTGAGACACAGGAATCAGCCCACAGGGGTCAGCAGTGCTGTTCACAACCTCTGACCTGTGGGTCTCTTTCACCTCTCAGCCATATGCAGGGGCACTCTCATGCACAGGTTTACCCGGGCTGAAGGCCAGGGGCCTCCCTTAAAAAGGGATCTCAACTAGCTCTATTTAGTCAAATTTTATACCAGGAATTGCCATTCATCCCATATTTGAAAAGTGAAATGCAATTTATATCATATCTTCATGTCTGGGCCAGTCCACCATAATCTGGGCTGATCCATCAATTAAAACGATCCCCCCACCCCCCTATCGCCAATCGGCAGTTTTTTAATCATCAACATCATCGTAGAAAATAGGGGCCCTTCGATGACTCAGATAGCCCAGGGGCCACTGACCATGTTAATGCGCCTCTGGCCGTCAGCATTCGCCAGTGAAAGGGACTGAATTCCCCTTGAACTGCAGGAAATCATTATATTCCTGCTCATATCAAAAGTTCATACAATCCCTGTATTTCCTGGGGGAGTAATAATTGCAGTCGGGGCCTCAGCTTTGGAGCTGGATGTGGAGGCAGGCCGGCGAGGCTCGTGCAGACACCCAGATACCCAGCGGAAACAGCGACAGGCACTCTGAAGGGGAGCCAACAAGTAGAGGATCTATACCCTTCATGCTGGCACTTTAAATATCAAAACGCAGCAGAGCAGCTGTTCAGAAATGCTGTGGGAAACGTAGGCTTAGATATCACGGCGTACCGTAGGCATTGTCTCAGCAGGATGTGTGAAGGCGTCACATTCTCCTACAATTCACTAACACCACATGTATATTTTAAAGAGGCAGAGAAAATACATATCTTATAGAATCTGACTGCTTCTAAAAATAGTGACAAGGAGCAAATAATAAATGAAAAACATGGATCTATCTCTAAACTAAAATTAGTATGATATAAGACTATAAGATTACTTGAATTTCCGGGACTCGGAAAAACTCATCCGCAACTGGCCAAGAGCATTCAGAAAGGGCATTACTGTCACGTGGAGCCTGAAGAGGGCAGCACAGCAGCTCAGTGGGTAACTCTGAGGCTTCACAGCCCCAGGGCAGGGGGTTTGAATACCATCCCTGCTTTGTGTGTGGAGTTTGCACATTCTTCTGTGTTGTGCTGGTTTCCTCCAGCAGTCCAAAGGTGTGCAGTTAGCTAGTGTGGAATTTATAAATTCCCCATAAGGTGTGTGTGTGTGTGTGTGTGTGTGCGTGCGTGTCTGCACCCTGCCCATTGTCTCCAGTACTTTCTGGAACAGTCCCCCCCCGACAGTCCTGCAGTGGAAGGTTTGGAGACACTTTGGAGAAAGTGGAAGAAGAAAGAATATTTCAAAAATTCAGGAAGCTAAAAATTAGTTTCATATCGATTGTTATTTATGTGTTTATGTCCAGTGATGCAGGGAGATTATTGCCACAAACGGTGTAAAAAACAATTAAATTTTACCCATCAATAAAGACCCCATGACCTGGAGTCAAAATGCCATAAAACCATAAAAACCTGGATTCACAGCATTTTGGAAGCATTGCACCGATAATTACATACATACAATAGAGAACCCTTACTTACGAATAGTACAGGAATTAATTTGTCACATTTATAATAGAGTACTTTTATTTTGGTTCTGTGGCCAGCAAAATGACTGTAACTTTTTCTCCTAACATAATTGGTCAGTAGATGGCGTAATGGTTAAGGACATGGTCTCAAAGGGCAAGGGGGCAAGGGGTGGCTATTGAAGCACCAGCAGTGGCCCGGCTGTCATATCCCTGAGAGAGGCACCTTACCTGGATTCCTCCAGTAAAACGTCTCCCTGTAAAGTCATAACTATGCTAAAATTCAGAATACTATCCTATTCTACTTTAATTGGGACCAGGTCTCTTCTAATTATTTTTTTTGTACTACCAGTTATTCTGATTTGCAGAGGTACCTTGGAAAGCAAACTTAATTCATTCCAGAAGGTCCAAAGTCTCTCGAAGTGGAGATGAAATAATCATGGCCAATCATTTTCGTAATTCAAATTTCCAACAATCACTAACAGATTTTCCATGTCTCCAGCAGCATGTTCAAAAATCCTGTTTCAAATCCACATGTTAAAATATAGTACTTGTGTGCCAATTTATCTATGATGTCCACGTGCAGGAAAGACCCAACAAGGTGTGTCTGCTGCTCTCTCCCTGAAACCTTCTACAGGAGAGCTCCCTCATCTGGTTCCTTTGAACACCATGCCTTCCTGCACCTCATCATAAGTGGAGATCTGTGCAGGAGTGAGATGCTCTAGCAGAAGCCCCACTCACTCACAATCTTCCTCGAATTTTGTACAGAAGACTATTTATTAAGAAAATTTTATCTAAAGTCCTGTGATCTTTGTTTTTCTGAGTCATAGATGTACACATGGAAGCAATGTTTTTCGGTTGAATACTACAGAAATGTTAACAAAGAACAGATTTTTATTCATGATCAGAATGTAGACGCACCACACACCACAATAACACACAGCTATACACGGCGACATACCCATAATAGTTATCATGTTTGATTGAGTTTGTACAGTTAGAAATTATATCCTTATTGGTGCTTTTATAACAGGCATAAAACATTTTTCTCTTCCAGCTCTATTGTAAATTCATGGTGTATTAAAACAGCTAAGAAAGACAATTTGCTTTGTATAATGCAGAAATGAAATGGTTTTTTAATGTCTATGAGAACTTTATGATGAGGCAGGGATGTTATTTTAAATTTGCTGTGGATAATCTGAACCAGAATTGCTTTTATTAACAAAGGGTAGTTTGTCATCGATATCACCATTACACACATAACCATAATATACCAAACATGTACAATTATACAATATACACATGTATATTCAAATACTTTCAGTGTAAGTTATTTTCAGTTATTCAAAAATTATTTAGTATTCTGGATCCCAATCACGACACTGGGAATTTATATAAGGCCATTCGGTTCAGAATCAAACCAGCACAGTCAAACATAAAACTGTCTCAGCATTCCAAATTGTTCCAAGACATGGGGATGTTTTGCCATTTCTGTAACACAATATTCAGTTCTGTATGTCACTTAATATAACCAAGCTGAGAGATGCATTTCTGCAGATGGAAACATTCGCTTTGATGGGGTTCCTAAACCGTTATATTAAAACACATTCCCTGTAGCAGTATTATAACTAAGATAGTAATTTGCCTGGGGCAAACAATTGTGACCAAATAATCATGACCTGTGTTTCTTTATTTGTTTTGCATTTGACATTTTGTTCTGGTCTGTGTGGTGCTGCTGTGTCATTTATTCACATCTAAAAATGTAGATGTTAGTTAGCATGAAGTACAGTTTGTTTGAGGTTGAGTTGAAAACAGGCTACTTTGGTGATGTTGGCACATGGCCATTAGTCAGCAGAGCAGATGAACAGCTTGAAAGTGACACTGTTAGGTTGCAGCCGAAACAGATAAATTAATCTTTGGGGGAAGCAGCGTTACCTCTTCCAGAATGCTAATGACTATTTCCAAGTGTAGCGCTGTTTGGGGATTCAATCAAATGGTAATTCAATTATTGCTATATCCCATCTGTATAATCACCATGAGGGAAATGTTAAGAGTACAGAGCCAAGCAGTTTAAATGCAGGTACAATAATCATTCTCGTGGAATTGATTATTATGGCTTTATGTGTATTTTCATGCTTATTTTTATTTTTTTTGTCTGTGCCAAAAATGACCCTTTGGGAAAATGGTGCTGAAACCTACAAAGTTGACTCCAGGAAAATCAAAGAGCTTTGAAGATTTCCGGGTCTCCTTTTTCCTCCTCGCGTTAAGCCAGTAAGGATTATGCAGCATTGTTGTTGTAGGCTCCACTATATAGTAAATCACCTTCAGTGACATTATATGTGAGTGTGCTTCAGAAACATTGATGTTATTTTATGCCAACCCCATTGGGAGAGATTTGCAAATGGCCACTGATTTGGGCTTTAATTCCCCCATTTTAATTCCCCCACGCCTCTCGAGATCTTGGTCAGAACTTCCACTTAAGCTTGTCTGGGTCACATTCACGCTGCATGTTGCTTGCAGCTGATTTGCAATTTTGGGGGCTATTTGCTATTCCGGCATGGGCGCAGCCCGGTAGCATTCATTACACGGCTGGCAGCGAAATACCGTGCATCGTTATACCAACAGAAGCTATCGTCAAATCGCCTGACAAAACAACAGGTTTTTGAGGGCAGTAATCAGACCATACCGCTTCTTAAATCGAATGTGCCCGCTGGGTATTACTTAATATAGAACCTGGACATGGAAAACGGGTAATGAGATCGATGATTGAGGACAATAATATCAGGAGCGCGTCTCTGACTGAATGTGCTCGCTGTGTAGAGCTGGAAGGTGCGGCTTGTGGTTTTGGCAGGCTGCTCTGTCGAACGGAGCAGCGATTGATGGGGTCTGATTAATAGCGGGTAGTAATTCCAGGCGGTGTCAGCTTTTTGGCTGAAGAGCGCCCCAGCAGGGGGGGGGGGGGGGGGAGCGATCTTGCAACGAAGAGCGGCGTGAGCCGCAGGGTCATTGGATGAGGATAGAGTGACCTGGGAAGGGCAGGTGGAGACACGGTGTGTTTTATCCACACGCCGCTTGTGTGGCAGGAGTGCAGGACTGACTCCCACTCGTGTGTGTTGACATACTTTTGTCGCTACTTTGCAAACGACCAACCATTGCCACACCAGCAATGATGTCGATGTAGTTTGATGTTAGGAATCAATCATTTGTATTGTGTTCATTTAGAACATATTGTTTTTCCAAAGTGAGAGAACAGGGTCAGGCTGTCTTAGAACAGGGGCGATTCCAGTGTTTTTTTAAGGTGGGGGCAGAGGAGGGGCCATAATTCATGCTTAGGGGTTTACCTTATCATTAGATCGTGATGTGTTTTGTATCAGTGAGTGACAGGGAGGGGGCACTCCGTGGACCAATCAGCTTTCAGCTGGGGCCAGTGCCCCCGTATACTGTACGCCCAATCCCTGGAGCAATTGGGGTTAAGGACCCAACGTTGAAATAACTGTGACAGCCGCGGGATTTAAGAGGGTGACCCCCCCCGATCTTGAGCACAACCTTGGGCACCATCGACAGTCTAACCTACAGAGTTGTATACTTTCTCATTTAACAACACATGTGTCATTTAGTACCTCTAGCTATCTCTGGGAAGCCAACTTAATTAGTGTTTTGTTGTTGGCTTGGTTGTGGAGAGATACTTGGGTAAATAGTCTGGGTCTCATGACTCATCAAGCCAATTTACGTTGGAGGTGGAGGTCCTGGTGGAGGGTCCTGGTGCTGCTAATAAAATCAAACCTAAAATCCCCCTGCCCTGTCTGTTGGGTTCATTTGTCACTATTCTGCTGTGTCAAAAGCTGCTCATGTTTATCATATGGCATATTATTCCATGATATTGTCCTTCACACTAGGATTGTCCCTCTATTATTAGATGGCAGGTCTATCAATGGTCTGCTATGATACAACTCTTAAATAACTTATATTTAGCAGATAAATGGGTTTTCTGCTGCCCAGGCCTTTGGAATTGCAACAAATCCCTGCAACTGGTTAACTCTCGGGAAACCCTTCCGATTAGCTCCTAAGCTAATTGTCCTTTTAATTCTCATTGGACTGAAGACTCAGTTTTGTCTGCAGGGCTTGTTTGTCTCACTGTTGTGTTTATTTCTACACAAAGTCTAATTTTAGATGTCAGTGATGCAACAACTCGATGAAAGGCTGAAATGATTCATTTGAGGAGCTGCAGTAGGAAGTTTCTTCCCTGAGTAAAAACATGCATCGCACATCTTTTCTGTGGCGTATTCCTAATAGGAAAAAGCTTTAATAATTATTTAACTTATTGATGTAATGCAACATTTGAGAAGTATGGGGTTTGCAGTAAGTTTAAAGTTCTTCATAATTATTACAGCAGAATATACTTTCAAAGGATCTACTTAAATTGTTACGTTTTCATCTACTTTTCATCTAATTATTGATATTTATGTTCTTTTCTTTCTTGTTATGTGTGTTAATTTTCTACATATGTTCAGTCCGAGTAGGATGGTTTATATCAGTGTTTCTCAAACCAGTCCTCGTGGGCTCCAAGACCATTTACATTTTTTGCTCTCTCCCAATTCCCTGGAAGTTGGGAGGGAGCAAAAACATGGACCGCTGGGGGTCCCCAAGGACCGGATTGAGAAACACGGCATTATATGATGGAGATATAATGTTAGGTACAATACTGTAAAACCAGGAGATGGCAGTCGTGAAATGAATCTCCCATAAAATGGACGCACTCCCTCCCGTGCCCATCTGAACGCGCACACACACACACACACACACACACACACACACACAGATGGAGAACAGCAGCTTCCGATGAAACGTAAAAGAATGTAAGCCAAGTGGCGCGGGGGTGTAGAGAGAAGCTTGTTTGCTGGTGGGCATGTTGCACGATGGAGTGGGTGTTGGAGACACTGCGGGGGCCTTCTAGTGAGACTGATGTCTTTTGACAACGGCCACATAAAACTTTCAAAAGGAAACAATATACAGCTTGTCATCTGACAAGAGTGATGTGTCGCCTTGGAGGGGCAGATCATATTTAGCGACAGGGACTCCCAGACCTTCAGCTAGAAATGAATCATCTTATGTATTGGCCAAGGTGGGGGGAGGGGCACTCCCCTGTTTCACAATGGGTCTTGAATGGCTAGGTGGTAGATTCTAGTAGTCTACATTGGACCCCTTGGCAATGACCATCCTGGGAGCCACCTGGCTAACATAGCCTGCTGCTGGAGGCACCGTTTCTCTACTCGTAATAGATCTATACCGTCTCTGAGTGTGTTTGATCCCTAAAGTCCAGTTTGTTTGACTAGTGCGGTTGCTCAGTACCGTGCCCAAGCAGGGTACGCCAAGCTGCATCTGGGCCCTCCCAAGGTGAGGTAAGGCATGGGCATGGTTCAGTTGGACTCGGGCACAGTATACATCCAGTGTGATTGATACCTATGCCTGAGCACGGAACTCAGACGTGACGCCAGAGATGCGAATGGCCATTTAACAGACATGGCACACGGGATGACTTTGGTCCACGGCAGAGGCGCAGTGCTTGCTGGAAATTTGGGCTGACGAGAGTTTCCAGTCCCACGGTGATGACGAAAGTGTGCTTGGGCAGAACATTACCTGCAATGTGAGCGGAGACGTGCAGGGGAGTTGGGGGGGGGGTCCAATTGTGCTCAGCTACGGTACAAGTGTGAGTACACCCCTGTCCAGGTACTCCCTATCTTTCAACAAAACCCGAAAATGGATGAGAATTTTACATATTTATTTCTATGAAATTGTCGATCTAATTATATTAGATTTGAATACATGTCACACAGACTTTGTATATATATCATGATTTTCTTGTATTTCTCACATGTATTTGATATATTTTACAGCAGAATTTGTGCATTTTTTCACCTCAGTACTGTAATTATTTTCATATTCTCCCACTTATTTACTACCATCTACACTGGCTGTACTTATTTATTTTTATATAGAAATGTTTGAATGTGGTACTGTGTATTCTGGTCTTTTGTGTAGTGATGTATTGTGCAGCCTATAACTACAAACAGTCTCCACCAGGAAAATAAAAGTATTTTGATTCTGATTTACTTTACAGGCCTGTATGCGTAGATGTGTAGCAGCCAAACTCAGAATAACAGTGAACTACATTTCAATTGCTCAGTTGATGTTAGCTGTTTATACTGGTGTATAAATTATGAAACGTGTTCAGAGTTCTTCAGTCGGCAAACCGATTTATAGGACACAGAGAATTTTTGGAGGAGGAACGGAGAAGATTTATATGGGCACCTTCATGGTCTGACAGGTGAGCAGAAGGAAACATGATACAGGAGTTCTTCAGACGGTAAACCAACTCACAAGACACGGAGAACTTTTGGAGGAAGGAATGGGGAAGATTTATCGGATCTGATCTCTGATCTGATGGATAAGCAGAAGAAAATATGACACAAATAATGGTTTTCTTGCTAATTAAAATTAGCAAATCGCTTCATCACGAGAATCAGACCATTGCTCTCAGTCTGTCCCTTGATTGATACACGATAACCTTAAGACATGAGAACATAAAAACATAAGAAATTTACAAACGAGAGGGGGCCATTCCGCCCATGAAGCTCGTTTGGGGAAAACTTAACTACTGTAATAGCTCAGAGTTGTTAAAATCTTATCTAGCTCTGATTTAAAGGAACCCAGGGTTTTAGCTTCCGCTACACTAGC
>JABJVO010000062.1:27020778-27040278 GCA_026770805.1 Boulengeromyrus knoepffleri | reverse complement strand
ATGGTGAGACCTCCACGCTGGTGGTGGTGAGACCTCCACGCTGGTAATGGTGAGACCTCCACGCTGGTGGTGGTGAGACCTCCACGCTGGTAATGGTGAGACCTCCACGCTGGTGGTGGTGAGACCTCCACGCTGGTGGTGGTGAGACCTCCACGCTGAATACTGTCTCATTCATTATAAATACCTCGGCCAGGAGTGATATTTGTAGTGTCAGTCTTTCTGTTAAAGTCTTTATAACTTGGTGAGAATGATACCAAGAAGATAGTAATGTTATTAAAAACCCACATGCAGTCAGTCCCTGCTCTCAGTAATTTTATTCCTGCGCTCCGCCCCACGATTGTCTGGATAACGTTAAGTGGATCTTCCGGGCTGAGCTGAAGAATCAGTGGCTAAACCAAGGTGTGACTTTGAAGAGCAACATGACTACAAATAAAACTCTGCTGGTTAAACTGATTATATACAAACACCAAGGGGAAGAGAGCAGCCTTGTGTGTGTGTGTGTGTGTGTGTGTGCGTGTGTGTGTGTATTAGGTTATACTGTATATCACCTTGTGAGGACCAAATGTCCCGCACAATGTAATAAAAACCTATTTTTTTTTAACATTGTGGGGACCATTTTTCAAGTCCCCACAAAGATCTGTGAATGCATGTATGCATTTTTAAAAAGTTAAAATGGCAAAAGTCTTGTAATTTGTTTGGTTACTCATGGTTAAGGTGAGGGCTGGGTCGGGGTTAAGGTCATGTTGGGATTAGAGTTTTCCCCATACAAATGAATGGAGAGTCCCCACAAAGATATAATTACAGACCCCGTGTGTGTGTGTGTGTGTGTGGTGTGTGTGTGAGAGAGAGAGAGGGAGAGCGAGAGATTTGTGGGAGTTCCATTAGTAAAACTGACAGATCTTCTCGTCCTTTTTGTCAGTTCTGCTCCAAAACAAGCCGACGTAGAATAATGAGCTCATCCTCCACCAGCTGGATAGCGGGTCCTCTCCCTGGAATGGGGGTTAAAAATGAATGCTGAGTCTTTGCCATTGTAACCTGCCACATTGAAACTAGTTTTTGCCTCTGCTACTGTAACAACAAGTGCAGTGAGTAAAGTTTACACTGCAAAGATTCCCAGGATGTTTATTAGCTGTGTATGTATTTAACACAAGGCTGTGTGTAGACTGCGGTAGTCGATGACGCTCTCCGTTTGGAAGTGTATTTGGTTTGTGCTGCAGCCCTTCATCCACTCTATGTAGGTAGCGAATATGTGAAAAGACACAGTCAGAATGCTGAATGACTGGACATCACATCTAACAATCATTATCCTGGTCTGGGGGGGGTGGTGGTGGTTGGGTTAATTTAATTACACCAGTTACCAAAATGCAGGATATTCAAACACCACACACAACCCCCCAGTCCTGGAGGTGTGAAGTCTCTATGCTACCCACCAACCGATCAGCGTTAAGCTCTGTCTTCACCACTGCCAACTGGACACCCGATAAATCCAGTGCATCGAGCCTGAGACTCTCCTTCCATGTCATTCATCTACATTTTATCCTTTACTTACAGTGTATCCCTGTTGCTGTGCTACATCAACTGTGGCTCCTTGCAGTGGTTCTGTCAGAAGTGTACTGATAATTAAGGCTCTGGTGCACATCAAAGGCAGCTTAATTGGTGGGAAGTTGCAAGGTTTTCTCCTGTTGGATAAATGGTCGAGTATTTTGGTGGTGGATGTGACACAGATTTGACCTGGCTGATTCAGTCTGCCCATCTCAGAGTTATGCCCTTAGTGTGCCCGGGTCATTTTTGGGGTAAATGCCACATTAGTGTGGATTTAGTCTGATGGTGGTGCCGTGTGACTATACCAGCAAAGATATGCTGATTGATAAATTATTCATAGAGTAAGAATAGTTAATGGTTATAGGCTTAGGAATTTTTGAATATATATTTAAATGTATAAAATTGTCCTTCGGTCTTCTGATACTTCTGATAATATTCCGTTTTGAATGGGTATCTCAAGAATATTCAGAATATTCATCATTTCGATCTTATCTTTGTCATTATGAAATACACTCCCCTTTTACAGTTGTGTTTGCTATACAGTTGGATATTTACTGATGCAGATCATGTTTTTCAGTCTGCTGAAAGGAAGACCAGCTTGCCTACCCCCTGAACCAGCTAGTACCTGTTATATTAATAATAAGGCATCAAGGGTTGCCTTATGCTCCTTTGATCGCAAGTTGCTAAATTATGGACTCAAATCAGGCTCAGTTAATTTGATCTGTTGTTCAGGTTGAAGACATAGTCTGCTTCTAATACTCATAGGTCAAGGGCTTGTAGGATGAGGATTATGCAACAGAAATGGTGTGGAATAAAATGTTAAGAGATGGATGTATTTGCTTTGGTTTGGGTCTATGTTGAGGTTGTGAGAGGTCGCCACTCAATTGTGTAACATGTGGCAATAAAAATTATGCTAGCCTTACTTTGTATCAGGAATATACCATTAGTCTTTTAAAATATTGAATATCTCTGTTCACCACAATGGATCTGCTGGTTTCATCTACACTGGTACTTGGCTCTGTGGCCTATGGGATGGAGAGTCCCCTCAGTTAACTGGAAAAAGGCTGCACAGTATATAGTTTAGCATGTCTTTTAGTCATGTTAAATCCATACAGGAGTTGCAGTATATCCTGTCAGGGTCCTCTGGTGTGACACGTAGCTCAAACCTGAACGATGTCCTCAGGGCGACCAGAAAGTTGTTACATTGAAAGACGTAGCAGCCCCAGCGCTGAAAATCGCCGGCTGGCTAGCGATCGCTCGTGCCATTCGGTGAATCGCGCTGGCGACCGGGCAGGGCGCACAGCGCAGACTCTGAGAGGAAGCGGCGGGATCCTCTCAAAAACGGCGAGGCCGCCGTGCGCAGACAGAGCTCCGGCGGATCCTCGGCTCAGGAGGGGATGTGGAAGACACTGGTGGGAGACCCACCAAGCGACATGAGCGCGACATCTGGAGTGGAGTGTAGGGGCGTCTTCAAGACACAAAATTACGGACAAACCCTGGGAGCTCAGCAATCCTACTTGTCGAGGAGTTTGTCTCGTTGCACCTCTGGCCACTCGGTCAGTCCTACAGGCCGAGCAGAGTAACTTCGCCAGGCTAGACCTGCAGCTGTCACCCTCTCGTGCCAGTTCAGGGAAGAGTAAGCATCTCGCTGCCTCTGATGCCACACGAGATGCCATACTCCTCCTTGAGCACCTATCCCGCTTCCCCGAGTTTCTTCTGCTCCTTGTGGTTTTCAGGTGTGATCCACCCAGCTGAGAAGCCTCAGTGTAGTAGCCTGTATAATGACTTCATTTGATTTCAGAAAAGACCTTGAGGAAATCCTCTCTTCCAGCTGTCATGGGGAAGCAATAAATTTGTGTTTTTCCTGGATGAATCTTAACATTTGCCTTTTTATTTGTCTGTGTTTTGCAGTATTTACCTTTTTACACGTGTATTGATGTATTATTCATTTGTGTGTCTGAGTATAGTATCTCCTCTATTTTTGAGATCAATTATGATAATAGTAACTTTGAAATAACTCATTACTATAACTTAATTGTCCTTCAAAATCACATTTTCTCTTTTCTTTGGAAAAATGCAATATTTTCTCCTTCCTATTTTGTTTCAGCCACCAGCCACCACTGATTTCTAACGTTATGATATGTAATATTTAACCTAATGTCAAATTATTTCGTTACTGGTGATTGAATATCTGTCTATTCACCGTTTTGACCCCCCCCAGGGAAAGATGCTGTGCGAGGTGATGCCCACCATCAGCGAGGACACGGCGGCCGGCCAGCGCGGCTCCCAGAGCAGTGCCTCGGACCCGGACTCGCACTTTGAGCAGCTGATGGTCAACATGCTGGACGAGCGCGACCGGCTGCTGGACACGCTGCGCGAGACGCAGGAGAGCCTGGGACTGGCTCAGCAGCACCTGCAGGACGTCATCTACGACCGCGATTCGCTGCAGAGGCAGCTAAGCTCCGCCCTGCCTCAGGTAAGCCCCGCCCACATCACAGCCCTGTTATATATCCCTACACTGTCAGCTACTCCCCCCCCCCAACCACTTTGGACTCCCTGGAGCTAGAGCATGTGCTGATTTTTTGTCCCGGTCGAGTCTTTAAATTTTGCTTTGCTTATTTAAAGGGCTTGCAGCCATTTAAATCCTGCTAAACTCAATGTGTTAACTGAGAAGTCAATACGTTTCGGTTGTTAAACCACATTTTATTAGAAAATGGTTACAGGAGCGTAAAAAAAAATCTTTAGCTCTCCGCTTCAATCCCACCCAGAATAAATTAGACTTGAACTTTAAAAGTCATCCTCAGTATCTGCATCTAGGGCTAAGAATGAGTGAGTAAATAATTGATTATTCGAGAAAATGAACGCTGAGGTTATGTCATTTATTGGAAACATCTTTTTATTTTTCTGTTTCACTTTTGGTGTTAATGCATGCAGTGTGACATGGACCACATGACAGGAGTCAGTGGTCTGTTTGCATTGCGTTTTTGTTCAATTAAAGGGACATGGTTAATTAGGAACTACCACACAGTGAAAGCCATTGTACCCTGACCCTGTGTGGACTTGACAGTCACAATCTAGAATATTCCAAACTGCAAGTCCGTTTTCTCGTTTTGTCTTGACGCCTTGCTGCCTATCATGGTGCTGGATGATGTCATTAGCGGTGGGCAAAAGGCAAGTCATGTGACCTCTTGAAAAAGCCATCTTTCGGCCAATGTCCTTAATGACACGGCTGTGCAAGAAGACAGTGCCGAAGTAGCACCAGGACTGATGGAAGCCTGTAATTTTCTCTGTATTTCTCTGGAGTGCATGCTTGCCTTGGCGTGTATTAATCCATGGAAACATGGCAGATGTCTGTAAGACACTTTTACAGCTTCGTGTAGATAACTGAAGGCGGTTCCAGAACTATTTCTCTATCTAGGGGTTTTCTCCACGTAACCAAACAAACCGGAAGCAATTTTCACACCTATGTGGTTCATTCATGTGATCGCTAGAGGAGTTGTCAACACTAGTGGGTGTTTCTCCACGAGTTTCACCATTCTGTGCAAAGGCACCTACATTAATAATCAAACACTATAATCAAAGTACTGTTTAATTTCTTCCATTGAATTTTGCATAAAGTGTAAGAAAAGCACCAAAATGTGTGCCAGTGCGTGTGTGTGTTGTGTATATATAATTTTATCAATGGCGCAGTATTTCAATGCAGTTCCAGATCAGGTGGCATGGGGCTCTTCGGTATTTGGTTTCATTTCTGTATTTTTAGTATAATGTTCATCCGAGAATGTCCTGCTACGGCCTGATGTTCTGGTCTGGCTGTGCCCAGAACAGCCAGCCTCAGATTGCAGGTCGCGATCCAGAACCGCATCAAACGGTCACTCGGCTCATCATTGGTGAGGCGAGTCACCCGTGAGGTGACAGTACAAGGGTGTGTCCCCCTCCCTTGTCATTTTTACAACAAAGCCCCCCTTTTTATAGATGTTGTTTGTGCTGCGACTGTTCCATTAATTAACGTGGCGACACCGATTAACCTGGGTGATATCGCTGCCGCGCGACTCCTCTCGCTGTAGCGGACCGTGATGATGGCAAGCAGGAGTTCCTGCAAGCTGACGGAAGCTTCTGCGAGGTTTCTGCGGGGTCCACACACGTGGGAATACGTGCCAAGCAATTAGTCTGAGGGCAACCATCAATCTCTGTCTAGGTTTGATAAAAAATTATACATTATTCTTCACAATTAATCTCTGATGTGGTGCAGCAGTGTTCCGTTTACAGCAGAGCCCCCATATGTGCAGCGTGAATAGTTCCGAGACCTACTGCAGATACCCAAAACCATGGATAGCAGCAAATACCACATATAACATACCTATCATAAAGTTTAATTTATAAATTATACACAATAAGACGTCAGCAGCAATAATTAAACATAAAACAATTCTAATAATATACTGTAATAAAAGTTATGTGAATCTGGTCTCTGTCTGTCTGTCTCTGTCCCTCAAATGACTGGGATTCTGACGTTTTCGCTTAACCCTCGACGATCAATTGGGTGACGTATTAAGCACGATAGGGCGGAAAGGCTACACAGAGTGGCGCAGAATTGAAAAGTTATGTGCCGTTTATTTTTGGAATATTCCACAATATTTTTGGGCCATGGTAAACCGCAAGTAACTGAGATCGTGGCTGCTGAATCAGCAGATATAGGGGTTCCACTGTAAGTAATTGTTTTAACGAGATGAGGAAAATCCACTTTTCGGAGGTCACCAAACTGACTGTGGCCGGTACCTATATTATTCAGGCTGTATGTGAAGCTGATAATGTGGCCTATTTTAAAAAACGCTGGATGACGCACCCATTCGACAAGGCGTGACATCATCGAAATGTCACAACAGTCATTCAGGCCTTAGGTTCGGGCACTTTACACTATTGGGACGCCCTCCTCTTGCTACTTGCTGTCCATACCTCACGCCGTGGTCCTGGGGGAGCGTCACCTTCTACTTCTGTATAGCTGTACATGGATGGAATGGCAATGAAACCAACTGGCCTTGACAGTGTATAGAGAGAAAGGGCTTAGGTGTGGTTCCAAAATGAGTAGGGACCAAATCAGGCCCCGCCCCCTAAACACAAACGGTACTCCCGCAGTGTCGGTAGGGATACGCCCCTACCACCCATACCCAATCCTACGCCCTTGCTAGACAGTATATCATTCTGGCAACACTGTGAAAATGGTCTTGTCCTCTTTAGAGAGTGGTAAAGGCCGTAGCGGAGAGAGGAAGCTGTGATTGGCTGAGCAGCTGCTCCCCATCCCCCCCCCCCACTCGGCCCATCCTTCCCATCATGCCCTGTGGCTCCGTGTGACTCATCCCGGCGACTTGCGCTCGGGGCGCCTCCTCGCACTGTGACAGCCCGCCCCGGGGGCTCGAGGCATGACTGCCTTTCCGTGCTTAAAAATAAAATCAAATGTATGTCTTGGCGCCGTTTTGTTGGAGACGCGGCCCAGGTGGGTGGTGTCGGGAAGCAGGGGCTCGTGCTGGGAGGCTCCTCGGGCTCGCGCCGCTCTTCCTGCTCCGCTTGGGCTGTGGCCCATCGCAGCCAAGGCCGTCTTCGTTAGATGCTGAGGGACGGCCACCCGGTGCTTAGCCCCACCCATTGGCGCTCGCTTCCTCTCGCCCATCCTCTTGCCGGATTGTCGGGTCCTTTTTCCAGTCCGATACTTGATATCTCCTTCTTGTCTGTCTCAGGCGATTGATAGACGGTCTCGTGGGGCCTTTTTGACCTTGAGCTGCATGGAGGACCCCGTCAGGCCCTCCTGGGCTGCACCGTGGTACTTCTGCCATGCCATTTGACTTCACCACTGTGTATTTCTGGCGCTCAGCTTTTCTCCCTTCCCTCTGGCACTTGAATTAATGAGCTGCAGTCCTCTGCTGGACAGCGATGATTTACCAGCTCGTATCAATTGCAAACGAAGGACATACTGAAAGCTAACCTTCTGTTTACATCTGAGACATGTCCATCTTCCTTGTATCCATCTGTCTCTGAATTGCATGCGTATAGCATGATGAATCCCCACCCGCTTTGCTGCATTGATATGCAGTGTGGCTGGCACTGTGGCTCAGTGGATAGTGCTGGTGCCTCAATATACTGTACCCCTAGTGTGTGATTGTGCGACGGACTGGTGCCCACTCCAGCGTGTACCCCTGCCTTGAACCCTGTAGCCTCCCTGTGACCCTGTATGTTTAGTTGTTTTCTTGAATAGTTTAAAAATGCGAAATAAGCCCATTGACATGGATATCTTTGTTGAGGGATAGTTTTGACGGAAGGTGAAAATGAAAATGACTCGCAGGGTATAAAAATCGCTATCAGAGGGCTTAAAGTTTTAAGATGTGTTCTGCATACTTACTGGCTACTGGTTTCCTCCAACTGTACAGTGCTATGCTCTAGTCTAGTGTCTAGTGCACACTGGATGGAGCCACATTTTTGTGTTATTCCCGTTACGCCTGTAAGGTTTTTAGAACTGCTGATTGCTTGGGTCGGGTGTTCTGGGAACTGGGATAAAACAAAAAATGTGGATCCGTCCAGTTTGCCCCGAGGACTGGTTTGGGAAACACTGTTCTAGTCCCCAGTTCTGTTTGTGCTGGTTATTGGTTCGATGCCTGTTATAATCATGGGTGGGGGGCAAGTTTTAACATTTTAAATTCCATTAAAGTATTAAGGATTTAGTGTAATTGGTCCATGTCTCCATACAACCATCCCTCTGCCATCTCACACTGTCCCCGCCCCCCCAGACCCAAGCCACAGGTTCTACCTTAAACAAAGTGATTTTTTTCACCAGACCTGAGCAAATATTGTGGCTTGTGAAGAACAAGCGTCTTGTTTGTTTTCCTTCCCTGGTAAACAGAGCACAAAGGCGCGATTGATAGAAGGAGCATTATAGAGGGGGGAAGGTTCTCTGGTATTTTAATGTGTCCCAATGAAATTCATATAATCTAATACTTTAAAGAGTAACGCCTGTTTGTTAACGGCATTAAGGAGCCTGCTAGCGTGATCTGGTAGCGTTTAAGCAGGAAAAGGCCGTTTAAACCATGCTTGCAGTACAATTAGAAATGAATTTCAAATGGACAATGAGTGTTCCCCTTTCTCGGGCTTGCAGCTGGCTGTAATTAAGGGTTGCATTTGTAACTTTGGAATTCTTTGAAGGGTCTATAAATAGTTCCGGATGTCACATCCTCTCTATGTCAAATGGTATGTTCTGTTCGAAGGCTGACGAGGAGAACTGACAAGCTGGAGCCTCGGTGCATCTTGACTCCATGCGGATAAAGTGTCTGCCAGTTAGAACATCCCCTGTAAGGAAAGGGCAGTTCATTGACAGTGGTTTTCATTCTCGCCAGTGGAAAGCCTCTTTTTCAGTCTGCAGTGAATGTGTGTTTGTGTGTGTGTGTGTGTGGTCCAGATATACCTTACATGTGGGGACCAAATATCCCCACAACATGATAAAAACCTGTTATCTTGACATTGTGGGAACCATTTTTTCTGGTCCCCATAAGGATAACCGCAGTTTTATAAAAATCAAAAAAGTAAAAATGCTTAAAGTCTTGTTTTTGGGTTGGTTACTTATGGTTAAGGTTAGGGATGGGTAGAGGTTAATGGTGTCGTGATTGGGATTAGGGTTTTTCCCATAGAAATGAATGGACGGTCCCCATTTAGATAGGAAGACCAACTTGTGTGTGTGTGTGTGTGTGTGTTTAGGGGCTTTCTGCTATGTTCTGGTTACTCCCACCCTCCATATCAGAATCTGAATACTTCTCGTTCCTCCCACCTTCCTGGTTCACCTTTGACCAGGTGGCCAGTAAAATCCAGAAAGGAATGAGAGGAGACCAACAGCCTTATTGATAGGGTCATGTGACTGCTGTTCCTGAGTCATGTGACTGCTGTTTCTCAGTCATGTGAGCTGCTACTCCCTGGTAAGATACCGTTTGGTGTCAGCTTTAACCAGACAGGATTATGCCCCTCTTTTCACTCCTTTTCTACAGTCTTTGTGAAAACAGTGCACATGGTTTTGTGATGTGTAAATGTCACCTTATCGCAACCTGTAAGCTTCGGATCTTGCTGACTGCGTTAGAGCCTTGGGGTTCTTATCTTTTATTTTTTAAACACAGTGTAGATGCCTACAGAAGCACGAGTGAGGTCTCTTGGATCTCCTCTGGGATGAGCAGATCTCCTCTGGGATGATCATAAAACCAAGCGATGACCAGCATTTCTCTTGAAGCGTCCCATAGCCTTACTCTGCATCGGGGATTTTCTGGCCTTCTGTATGTAAATGAGCTCATTTGGCATAGTAGTTGGAGAATCTTCAAGCAGGCTGCGGACAACGTCCGTTGTAGTGGTCGCCCATAAATTTCTCGCCTAGGTGGCACTGCTTGGTTCCCGATGACTTCAGTATTTCCGATTCTTCTGGCTGATATACTGTAGCATGATTTGTAAGAGTTCGGGATGCTCAGTCCGTTATGCAGGCGGTAGGCAGACTGTTCACCGGTGAGTGTTTACTTCTTCTGCTATTTATTCCTTATTTATTTATTTCGTCTGGTCCCCCTCTTCCTGGGTAGTGATAATTACAGGTTGGCTGCAGAATGCCCACCCGTGGTTGCCACAGCTGCCTTTTCTCTTCCGAGAGGCAGGTTCCTCCCTCCATAGCCTCGGAATATTGAGCCCTGTGAAAAGATGCTCTGGAGGGATGAGCGGACACAGGGTCATTGGGGAGGCGGATCAGAAACGCCCGAGATTCAACCACATGGAACGACACAACAACTGAAAATGTACCATTAGCTAGTGTTAGTCATAATTAGCTGAGTCAGTATTGCATCACTGACTAATGTAGCATTTATGGGACTCTCTTAAAGGGTCTTCTGAATGATGGATACATGCATGTGTTTTCTGGACTTTGCCAAATTTTAAATTACCAGCCATTGCGGGAGATTGGGCACCTCTAACGTCAAAATTCAAGTCTAGATGCTGTTAACCAAGATAATGAGGCACTTTCAGCATCCGATAATCGGATTGCGTCCAGACATCGCCCGGTTATTTCCGTGTAACAGTAGGTAATTCTCACCCCCTTGCTCTTCCCCAGTCCTGTTCAGAATCACTGCACACAAGTGTTAAATCGGTCCAGCCTGGCGTAATAACGAGTTTAGTGAAGTGTGTGCGCTCAGATAGACTGAAAACCAGCATACTCTGCAGACCCATCCCACTAGGGCCGGAGATGCAAGCCATGTGAATCTCTCACCAGAGGTGGTGGTATCGGGGCTGCACAAAGAGCCTTTCTGCCAGTGCGTCATGTGATTGGGCCACCCCATACAGATGTGATTGTTCCTGTGGGGTCATGTGACACCGTGCCTCACAACCCGCTCTGCCCTGTGTGCCTGTTTGCCTTTTCCAGGGTGACTCTGCTCATGATGATCCTCATGTGAGCTGCGTTTGGAGATTTAGCTCAGGTGATACCACTTTTACGTAAATCTGCTCCCCGTCAAGGATCCATCACATTTTCTTTCCTTAAATGTCGTTTCTAGCTAATTTCCTGATTCTGTAGCCCCAGACTTGCAAGTTGGGGGGGCATACTTTTATACATCACATCATTTTTCTGGGTCCTGTGCTTAAAACGAGGCTTGTCAGCCCTTAATTGCTCTGCCTTACTTAATTTAATCTGGAGAAATGTCTGAAGTGTGTAGCTTGACAGCAGCATTCAGCTTGAGTACAGGTTTGGGAATCACCGAACCTGTTGAGCGTGACTCTTGTCAGCAAGCCAAACGCGCTGCCTTTACGTAATGAGCTTCATGCAGCTGTTCTGTGTCGCTCATCCTATCATTTCTGACAGCTCTGTGCTACATTTCGCCAGGTTGACTAACTGGAGACAATGCTTGTGACAGACTTTACAAGCGCTTGTCACTGGGAGCCGGCCTTACTTTAGGTTTTGAAATTTATTTTTCATCCATCAATTCTTCTTATAACCACCTATCCTGGTCAGGATCCCGGGTGGGCCTGGAGCCTGTATCTATATTCTGGATGGAACGTACAAAAAGGGAGCTGGGAACAGTGGCCAGTCACTCAGCCAGTTAAAGGCATGTACCAGCCCAAGGAGAAAGCAAACACACTATAGGGATAAAGGTGATGCAAGACAGAGGAGGGAACAGGATGACCAGCGACACCTGCTGGCCAAACGGGAACAATGAGCACTGATCCTGACGGTACCATTGTGAGACCCCAGGCAGCCTGACTGCATGTCTTTGGGTTATGGGAGGAAACTGGACTGCCAAGGTGGATAGTTCAGGTCCAGAAGGTAAAAATCCAGACCCAGATTTTGTTTCCACCAACTAGTTGAGTACCCTGAGACTGCTTCTCCTTATGCTCAGCTGGTCATTGTGGGCCCAATATGATATGCTTTCTTGGGGTCCAAACTCTAACATCGTTATGCTTAGCTGGGCTGGCAAGATCCTAAAAACAGCATATTCTCTGAATAAATTGGAAATATCCACTTAACCTCTTGCAACTCAGTTTTCCTTATTGTGATGCACTGGAACTTACAATGCTGTTCTCAGACCTATCTTGAGTGAATTGAAAAAGATTGCTTTTTGTAAGATCAATAGATTTGAATGTGTAATACTTTTTACTGTAGACATTTGAGTACTGTTAAAACCAAGTATTTTTTTACTTTTACTTGAGTAGGATTTTGCTTGAGTAGCATTTTGGTGTGATATCTGTACTTTTACTTAAGTATGAAAACAGAATTCTTTTTCACCAGTGATCCAGGTGATTTCCACCGGTGTCCCCCACACTCAGTCCTGGGGAAACATAAAAATTATGCTTATGTTTTGTTTGATGTACTCAGGTTCCTCCTGTGTGTTTGTGTGTGTGTGTGAGTATGTGTGACAGTGTGCGTGTGTTACTGTCACTCCACCTACCTGTTCCCTGAATTTACGATGCACTCTTCCTGGAATATGTTCTCAATCATTGTGGTACTATTTGGATGACTGATCATTAATGTATGGCAGTCCAACATCTGTTTTTCTGATTCCTTAAATAAAGAAATCGCATTCCGGTTCCATGACAGATACAGTAAACCAGGCTTCTTGTACTCAATTAGTAATTCATACATTTATTTATTCAGCAGACACTTTTATCCACTTTTATCCAAAGCGAAGCAAATAATCCACTGCAAGCATATGGAAGCCCTGGCTGCTAGCCTGAGCTTCCAGTGAATGTCCAGCAACAACTGCATGTTAGCACTGGAGCAAGAACTGCAAAATACATTACAAAACGCTGTAAAAGCCCAACTTCAGAAGAGCCATTCACATCACGAAGACTAGGAACCCTTTGGTTCCATTGGTTATGACAACTTTCTGTGAATGTTCTAGGTGCCATGACATATGATAACGTTGCATATATTTCATAATTTACTTTAAAACCCATAGATGATTTTTCATTTTCGCTCTAGTACTTTACTGAGTCCATAAAAGCGGACTACATACAGCATTGAAATGGTACACATTGCATCTTTTTAGAAGAGTCTTTCTGATTCCAGGGAAACATCTAAGTACAAAGCAGAACTTATCAGTTCTGGCCTCCTTTAGAGGCTGGAACCCTCCCTCCCGGAGACTCGGAGCAGCACAGTGGGATGACGCAGAGTCTCTTGGCTGTAAGCTCTAGTTCTTGTAAGTAGGTCGCAGCCAACCCCCCAACCCGCCTCCCCCCAATGTAGAGAACCGCATCCCAAACAATGACCCACCTCACTCTGTGCTCCACACAGTTTAGGACCAGGTATGGCCAGAAGATGGAACGATACTCACACCCGAGGATGATCGGGAGATATCACAGTGCCACGATGCATCTTTGGCAGACAGACTCGCTTGAAGTTGGTTGTGCTTTCCTTTGCCTGGGTCGGTGAGAGTGGATGCTGACTTGCTGTACCAGTCAAAAGTTTGAGTAGATGTGCTGGTACCTTGTTGACCTGGCCCTGCTCAGCTCTTCAGGAATTCCCAGAGATATAGCATGCTTGTTTTTCCCATAGAAGGTCTATGGGTCTGGAGACCCAGGCCAGGTGATTATTTATCCTTCATGCTCTTCATTCCGGAACTCTTACACAGATTTTGAGGTGTTTTCTAGTTCATTATCCTGGTGAAGAATGGACTGCCCATTCAGCTGTAATCCAGATGGAATGGCATGCCTTTGGCATGCTCTTTGATAATTCCATGGAATTGGTTAAGATCAGCAACTCTGTCATCAGAAACGTGACCCAAGATTATGCTCTACATGGTGGTTGGGCCCAAATATTCAGATTTTGACACATTAGTCCATTTGATTGACTTACCTACCTATCAACAGGAAAGCAGAAATTCAAGCGGGTGTATTGGGACTTTTAACAAACTACCCATTAAGTTGTTTAAACTTTGCATTGCAGGCTTTGAGAGCGATGTCACTTACAGCATCCATTCATCTGCAGCCCCACTATGCATGCCTGTGGGTTACAGCTCAAAATCAGCTGTGAAGTTACTTGGAGGATTTCAGCCTTGTTCAGTCCTAATTTAATGAGTTAGTTTACATTTTTGTAGTTAAATCCATGTTCTTCTGGAACACTTTACTCTGTAATGCTCTTGGGCCTCTTTTACAATGTCAATAACAATTAAAGTATTGAATTTAATGTCAGTTGTATCACAGATCTACATCTTGTGGTTTTCAGGTGCTTTTGTAGAAATTCTTTTATTCTTTTCTTGAAGAAATTGCTTTAGATTGTTGACATTTGACTACATTGCAGTGGTTGTCCAGCAAACAAATTTAATTTACTTTATATTTTATTTTATTTTATTTGCCAAAAACTAAATGTATTTCAGCTGAATGTTACTGGCTGACGGTTGGTGTAACTTGTACTGGCTGACTGAAACTGTTTCTTGGGTTCCCTTGGGTAACCTCAACAGAGTTCTGGAAAAATCCACCCAAAGGTCCTTTCAAACTATTCTTTAAATATGTGCCCACAGTTGGAATCAAACCCTGGACGTTAAGAACATAAATGAAGTGAAAGGTGGAGCGAGACAGAAGAAGTCAGGGGGTGTGTGTAGCAGGGAAGGAGCAGCACAGCGGTGTAAATCACGCCAGCAGGGGCAGCTGTAGACCGAACGCTTCACTGTGGGTGAACTTAGGGCTGTGCCGCTATGTGATAAGCCCTGTAAAATCGCAGCCATATTTTTGGGACCCCCTCTGCTCTTCCTCCTCTCTTGCATGCGAGACAGTCATAAATCGAACCCCGGCCGGTGTTTTTAGCGGACAAATAGGCAGAAGGGGGCTGTGTACTTTAAGAATCTTGGCTTAAAGACTGATAGGTTGAGGGTTCAATATTAAGGAGGTTAAAGACCTTACAGAAGGACCGTGTCTGACATGGCTGAACATCTAACTGATTTATCCAGCCGGCTAACATGGCTTGTCATCAGATGGACAACATCACAACCCCAGCTGATATTTTAGGAAACCCGGACCAGAAAAGTAAACCAAAATAATTAAATTAACCCTCCATCACAATATCTTGGGATAGGACAGAGTGCAAGGCAGTGTACACCAGTGTATAATAATTTTTTTTTTCCAAAATATTGCATTCACATTGAACAACTATTTAAAATGTAAACTTGGGTAACTCTAGAGTGCAGTGTAGAACACATATGAACAATTCTGTACATAAGACATCACACAGGTCATAACATAATAGAGAACAATCAGATGTCTTGGTCCCGCCTTCTCTAGTTGCTTTGACCCACCTCCTCTACAATCTGATTGGTTATCTCTCTGAACCAGTCATTTTTAGTTCTGCCCTCAGAACATTTTTGTGTAAGTAAAACTCCCACAAGTGTTTGTTTCCCTCTGTAGTATCTCTTCTTTGTTGATCTTGGTGTGACAGTGCTAGATGTCTAGACTGTCCGCACTTCCCACTCTCTGCCAAAATTGACGCAGTGGTTTTCCTTTCCAAGTCTTCCTTTCACACATTTTCTGCAACAGATTGTTGAGTAACTATCAAATAATTTGTTTGCTGATTGCGTTTTAAACGTCTTGTAGGGCAGAGAGGGTGATGAGTAGGAAAGTTTCAATTAATGTAGCAAGCTACCGAGTTTATTTGTCAAAACTAAAAGGTTATAGGATGAAACTCCCTGAAGGGGAAAACTGATGCGGATTCTGTTAGGTACTTTCCTGTTGTCTTGCTAGATCTTAACCCGCTTTTATTCATACAGTACATGGCCCACGAGCTGAAACGGGAGAGGTGTAACATTCATTCTATTCCTGGGGTACTAACTTATTGCTAATGGACACTTTGGAATGTGTTCAGTGCCGCACAAATTCATTCATAAAGTGCTTTCATTTGTATCATTAAATATTTATGCCATTTTTTTGCCATGCAGGACCAAAGCAATTTGTCTCCGTGAAGCATAAGGGAGGCTAACAGAAAGCAGAGTCACTCGTCTTTAATGCTCTTTACCTTCTCTGTGGGTTTTGGTCGAATTCCACATCTCGTCTTGACCAATTCCCCAATCTTTACTGAGGTAGGCGGGTTCCCCTCTTATAGAGAAATTTCAAGATGGATAGACTGTTTCAGAGACTCGAAAAGCCAGGTAGAAAGGCCATGCAATACAGACATTTTGTGAAAGAAGAAACTTCAAAAGAAATTTGAAGTTGTTTTGAAAGTGATCATTTGGGCTATGAATCCTTTTATGGACAGATTTGTTAGCTAATGGAGAATTTTTTTTATGATATGTTGCAGTTTAAAACCTTGGTTTTCTTTATTGACATTGATATTTATTGTTTATTTGGTAAATGCTCTGTTAATTATCATAAAGCATAAATTGGCATTCCACAAGATTTCTACTTTTAGAAAAAGAGTATACATTTCTGGCAATACGTGGACCATAGGTTTCACTTTGCTGGCTCCGGCAGCCGGTTTTTTAATTAAAAAATCCCATGAATTAATTATACTGCTTATACCACTGAATACTATTCTCATCCTGATACTTAGAAATCAAATTCTTGCATGAAATGTAGCTTAAGCGGGTGCTGTTTGTTTTTCCACATACATCAATCCATCTATCTTCTGTACCTGCTTATCTAATACTGGGTTTTCGCAGATCCCAGAACCTCTCAGGAGGTACAGGGTTTGAGGCAGGAAGCACCATGGATGGGATGCTAGATACTCAATATATAGCTCACTCTGTTGTAATTTCAATTCTGTAAAGCTATTATTGTGGGGACCTTCTGCTGTATTTTCTGATTGAGTAGACATGCAGGTATGGTCCTGAGCATTACATCAGTGGTGGCCTTATCATCTGGTTCCAGTGACATTTAATAGCTTGCCCCAGGTAGCATGCGATACACCATCTGCTTTTAGCCGTCCTGTCACAGTGGGTGTCTCTCCCTGGCAGGGGGTGTCCATGGGAGACGTTTAAAACGGCATACGCAGAGTGGGGGCACGGCGCCGACGCTCCCCCAGTCCTCCCTCTGGTCTCTGCTCGGCGCTCCCCTCATCTAGCCTGTAAACGCGGGAGTCCGCTCTCAGGGGACGGCCAGCTAGGGCCCACAAACCCCATGGAGAAGGACCCTGTCTTTTCACTCCTGATTAGGGGCAAGTCCACCTAGCATTACAGCAAAGAGACATTGATAGATGGTTAGATAGATAGATAGATAGATAGATAGATAGATAGATAGATAGATAGATAGATAGACATAGGCAGATGGACAGACAGAAATAGATGGATAGATAGACAGACAAGACAGCTAGACAGACATAAATGGACGAATGGAAAGTCAGACAGACAGATACACTTTATTAATCTTGAAGGGTTTTGAAATCAATTAATGTCCATGTTATCTGTGAATTAAAGTTACACTGTGAGACGTTCCTGTCTGTCCCTTCATTAATTAATCAGCAGCAGATGTGCAGGATGCTTCTGGTGGCTGCCAAAGCATCGGGAATCACGTTGGCGATCTGGACAGTTATGCCAGTGCCTGGATGTCAGCGATACGCCACCCTGCCCGGACTCCACACGCCTGGTTCCCTTCCACGTCTTACCCAGCATCTTATCCAAAATGCTAATTTAATAGATTCCAGAATCGCCGCGCCTGTGGGTGACACATCTCACTTGGAGGAAGACGCGAGGAAGGAAGACAGCGGAAAGGAAATTGCAGAAAGCAAGACTGATGGCTGTCCCAGTGGCACTTCTGTGGGTGACTGGGACACAGCTGCCTGTCATTTACCCGCATAGAAACGAGGGGGTTTCCTTTGTGTGTGATGACAAGTTTTACATGCAAAAATTCATCCAGTCATTTAAGAACATTTGGTTGTGAAGATCAATAAGTCAAGGCAGCTGTAGTTGGATGGCTCTACGTGCGGGGAGATTGCATGGTGTCATCTTGGGGTTTCCCTCACTTTCCAAAACATGCTAAGGTGAACTGGAGTTACCAGGTGTGAATGGTGTGTGTGTCCTGTGATGGGTTGGTGTCCCATCCTGGGTTATTCCCTGCTTTGTGCCCATAGCCTCTAGGATAGGTTCTGTACCCCTATGTCCCTGCATAGGACAAGCAGATATAGAAAATGGATGGATGGATGGATGGATGGAATAGTCTCCTAAAATTCGTGCATGATCAGTGGATGCTGTGCATTTAGTCATGTTGTATCAGAGACATGAATCAGTCGTCTATAGGGAGAGCAGTAACCACATTTGGAGGGAGCCTGCGTGTGTTTTGCCATGTAATGAAGTCCAGAATCCTCCACAGATCCTGTGAGTGATGGGTAGGGATGACTTGGGAGCCCCTGGACCTGGCCCCTTGTTTGCCGAAGACGCCAACCTGACATCCTGGGGTTGCATGCGCAGGAGAGAGAGTGCGGTGATCCTTTGATCACTGCCTGACTGATTTCACCAAGGGCAGAGTAGCGGTGCATGTTGCTTTAAAGACTGTGGAATTTTGTGAGTGTCTGAATGTAAGTTGACTATGTAGCTGTCGGACTGATCCAGAGTTAAGGACTCACAGTTAACTGTGAACCTCTGGCTGTTATTGCTGTCTCCCTCTAATGGCCATTATTGGAATTGTCTCCACAGGCTCAGTTGTTAGTTGCAGTGGAGGACGATGTTCTTGGAATGGGAGGCAGCTTGTTCGCAGGTGGTATGACATGCATTTTTTCCTGAAAGTAAATACATATTGTAGTTGTTCTTAGGGCCATCTGCTGCTAGTCTGAGGGTCCAGTGCTGAACATCACAGCGTCCGGTTTGTGTCCCTGGAAAGTCTAACTGCAAACCCAGGGTCCAAGCACATTTGCTCGTTCCTGCTGCCAGAAAGTTTCCATTTGAGGTGGCATTTGTATACCTGAATTTACATAAAGTTTCACACATGTAAATAATGTTCTTGCTGTTTTCTGCTAGTTTTGGTGTATGTTGTGTAACTTGAGGATATGATTACTTGATCTACCCTTAGGTATTGTACAGTACAGGCGTTATGTGGGCTTGTTTGTACCTGTTTTGTGCTACAGGGGCAGACATTTGGTAAAAATTTCCTACTACTGCAGATTTTTCTTACAGACACTTTACTTTGAATGTTGGGCTAAAAATGCAAATATATATATATTATTTAGGGTTTTAAATGTTTTTTTTTCTGTAGGTGAATGTACATGGTACATATTTCTAAGTTAAATGAGTATTCCAGTATTTGCTGTGGGTGCATTTTTAAACTATGCTAAGCAGTCTGATTAATTTTTTGACATTTTTGGTAATCAGTAAATACAAAGTGGTCCTCTAGTACTGGTCGGGGGGGACGGGGGGTGTTATAGTGTCTTGTTGTGGCTTAGCAGATGACAAGAAACGCAAGCCTATGTGTTCATGATTAATGGCAGGACCCGCCGCCCCGCGACCCCACACCCCCGCCCCCCTCCACAAACCAAACACAAAACAAAAA
>JABJVO010000062.1:26998540-27020768 GCA_026770805.1 Boulengeromyrus knoepffleri | reverse complement strand
TTAGTGGGAGGCCCCCCCCCCCCCCACCCCCCAACACATGCATATGTGAAAAAAAAAAAAAAACAGGAGGATCAGACCGTAATGGCACCGGGATCTCAGGACACTTGAGTCTTGGTAAAATTGAAAAATAGCTTGCAGTATGGTCTCTGCAGTGCTGAAGCAGTGCAGTATGGTCTCTGCAGTGCTGAAGCAGTGCTTTCAGAGGTGGTGCTGGAACAAACTTCTGTCTGTATTAAAGGGCCACCTTCCTCTTAACTTTCTCTTGCCGTGCCCCTCTGAATTGCTGTATAACATTTAACCTTAACATTTAACCCTTGACAAATACCTTCTGCTGGCCAGATTGAGCTGATTAAGGCTGTTTTCTGTTATCTTGTTTTCACGAAAACATTCTTATCATAAATGTCTAGGCACTGGTTCCTGTTCTTTTCTGATTGAAAGTGTTGAGGAAGTCTATCTTGCAACTAAATCATGTGATTAAAAAGCTGACTTTTTCGTTATTCTGACTTGTAGCAATTTATCCTCAGAAAACAGGTCAAAACCTTCTTTTGGTAAAACTGAATTCATGCATTGTCCCCACAGTAAGAAAGAATAATATTTAGTGGTGCGTTTGCAGTCTGTGATGTAAATATCCGCAGGCTGCTTCAGTGCACGTTACCGAGGATGTGTTTTGATGTGCACAGTGTTGGCGTATGGTTGGAGCTCGTTTAATCACAGATAAGGCAGCCTCCCTGTCACATGTTCCGAATCACATCGACTCATCGATGAAGATTCTATTATAGAATATGTCCTATATTATCATTATTAGCCAATATCCCAGGCCCTTATGGACTGAAACAGTGTTTCACAATCCGGTCCTCTGGGACCCACAGACTGTCCATGTTTTTGGGCAAAATTGTGGTCCGTCTGGCAGGGAGCAAAAACATGGAGCGACTGTGGATCCCCATGGACTGGATTGGGAAAAACTGGACTGAAATTCTTATCTGGACTGATCAGCTCTGCAAAATCTTACTGCGGGCTCCGTATGTACTTCACCTGCGCTAGTCAAGCATTTGTATCACAGTCAGACACCGCACCATGCCAGTTAAATCACTGGGGTGAAGAATTTCATTCCAAACAATTTAGCGATGGACTGGTTCTCCTTTGCTCCGATTCTAGCTGAGGTATACAGCGCATCCTGTAGATCTCTCTGAAGATTTGCCAAGATGAGAGCAGTAGAGAAGATATATGTGAGAAGCTGCAGACATGAGATTATTTTCATGATCTTTGTACTACTGATAATCTCTTTACTTAGCAAAGACTGATATTCTAGGTAGCACAGAAATGATGGATCCTCAAGCTTTGAAAAATGCTGACTTTGTCTCCTTCAGAATTATTCTATGTAGCCAAGAATTGATTTTAAAAGTATATACTTTGACTACATGGAAGCAAATTCAGGAAATCATCACTTGGAATTCCTGTGATCTATCTATGAATTATAGAACCTTCCACATGTGCAAACTTTTTGAAAGAAAATTCCAGGAACTTCTTTTATGACTTTGGATCAGAGATTTTGGCAGATAATACGAGAGATCCCAAAAGTCACTGTACTTCCAGCCTCAGAACTGGTGCATTTGTATAGTTTGCTGGTGCCCAGTCTGCATGTAACTGGGAAGTGTTTAAGTTGGACAGTGGAGTGCCGACTGGTATAACACCCCTCCCCCCGACTTCACTTGGCAGTTGAACCATCCAGACTTGCTTTGGAATACAGAAGTCAGCACAGTACTGTCCAGGTGCACAAGACTGACGAACCCCAAAGGGCAACATGTTCATATTAGAAGAGCAACGTCTCTGGCATTGTGAACGATGGCTTTGCAAACCACATTTACCTGTCATAATCCATACCCAACCTGATTGCTATGTAAATGGTCATAGTAACAGTTGTGATACGGCACTGTAGAATCGCACGTGGTTTTCTTCATGCTCAAATAAGCCTCTTCCTTCTGCCTCTGTACTTGTGAATCATCAGCTTCCAAACAGCTGTCAAGCTAATACTTGATCTGTTCATTCGAAAATTTAACCAGGTGAAGCACATTTCCATTGGCATAGCTAGCAGATAATATTGTACATGATTATCCTGTGAGATCCATTTTATAAATCAATTATAAACCATTTCTGTACATGGTGATGACAGCAGTGCAAATATGTATTCATAAGGTTATGATCTTCACACCGTGCACTGCTAAATGATACCAATAGAGGGCACCGTTTACTAAGAATTTTAGCAGGAGCTGTAACCTGGGACAAGCTGTGGATCATTCAAAATGAGGAGATCCAGTGTGATAAATTTCCCTGTTAAGTTTTATGTGTGTGTGTTTGCATAGATCACATTTGAGGACCACATTGTCCCCAAAGTGTAGTAAAACCAGAGAATTCCCTACTTTTGGGGACATCTTTTGAGGTCCCCATTTGGATAACCTCAGTTTTATAAAAAATCTGTGAATGCAATCAAAAAAGTAAAAATGCCAAAAGTCTTGTATTTGGGTTGGTTACTTATGGTTAAGGTTAGGGATGGGTAGAGGTTAAGGGTGTCGTAGTTGGGATTAGGGTTTTTCCCATAGAAATCAATGGACGGTCCCCATTTAGATAGGAAGACCAACTTGTGTGTGTTTGTGTGTGTGTGTGTGATCATCACACCGTTTGTGATACTGTGTTATGATCGTCTTAGAAGATGCATGGGAATCTTCATGAGAACTGCCATGAATTGATGGTTGAGGGTCATCACATGAGAGACCCCATCACAGTGAGGAAGATTACAATGTCTGAATTCAAATAATTTTGTGCATTTGCTGTCACCAAGCCTTTACTAACTTCATAAATACTGTCAGCCAGTGACAGCGAGTTGTGTGTCTAGAGCTGCACTGCAGTATAGTTTTGGACCACATGGTACCCAATAAGTCTTTTAATCACAGACGAACCCGTCAGGACACTTTACATTTCTCTGCGAGTCAGACAAGGCCCAGATATCTCTAAGTCTACAACAGACCTATTAGGTCCGAAGGTCCTGGGGTCTCAGGAACTCTCTGTTCAAATGAAGGTCTTTTTTTGATCTGTGGCAGAGGGTACTGAAGTGTGTCATACTGCAGACCCATAACCCCGAGGTCATTTCCTGTTACAGGAGGAGCCTTCCTAGGTGCCTGATCCAAATTTCTCCTGTGAAATTCAGGTGGAAAAACACTTTCACCAAATGACCGCAGAAATGTGCAGTTCATTTTTGGCAATAAACAATCGCAAAGGTGTATTAGCTATACAGCTGATTTGCTGATTGAGGGTTAATTATAAGAATATACCTCAGATATATATGCTCACACCATTAGAATGAGTCATTTTGGATACCCCCACCCCCAGCATTAATTCAAAGCAGTAATATAAAATTCCCCGTTAAACCCATCATCACAATCAAAGAAAGTGGTGTGCGAATGTGTTTATCGAAGTGAAGACCTACAAGTAGAGACATTGGTTTCTCCTTTTCGATGTAATGGGACTGCTTTCACTTGAGTAATGTCGGTTCCTACAGAGTTATCCTACTAGATACAACGTGCAGTGCTCCAGATACAGATCTTCTGCGTGCAGGTGTATCTCTGTCTACCCTGTTAAAAAACCGGTCTGGTGCAGCTGATGAAATAAGCGAAATATCAAAGGATGATCGAATAAGATGGAACTCTGGAGCCGTATGCCAGGTCCCTAACTTGGTTATATTGTCCTTTATTTGTTTTTAAGTAGTTTTACTGAAAACTTTGACTTTTATTCCTCCCCCCCCCCCACAGAATAGGTTGTTGAGGCAGGAGGCATTTGTCATGAGACTGGAGGCGGTAATGAGAGTTTTATATAAGGTTGTTCATCCCATGGCTCCATGCAGATTTATGACTCTGAACTGGCAGCTGAAGTTAAACCAATCAGGCCTTTTTGGAAGAGCAGCTGTATTGGGAAAAGCTGCAATTGAGGGAGATGTTTGTAGGAAGTTCACAAGATGTTTGGCTCTTTATTTTAACTATGTGAGTGTTTCTTTTACCCGGCAAATACATTGGGTATTATGAGAGACGTATTTTTCATGAAACCTATCTGACAGCCTAATCTTGCTTTATATTTGGCTTGTCATAACGACGTATAGAACACTTAACAATAATTGTGAAGGTTTTAGTGTCCATTGCGATTTGTTGAACGACTACTTGCTGTTCATATGCCCTGCCTTGGGCTCCAGATGCAACACCCAGCAACCAATGACTGTGGCCCAGATCGCTATGGAGCCATCTCATTTGACAGCTGGCTGGACTTTGCCTTGCTTCTTGTTCAGTGGAGCTGTCCAAGGTGCTGAACCCATCGTGCCCCCTGTATTTTCTAGATGCAGCCAAATGAAGCTTCATGAACCATTTTCTGTATTTCTGACTCCGCTCTTGGTTTGGTTTGGGGCATGAATTGAGCCCTTTTTTTGAAAAGAGAGCACCATCTAGTGGTGTCGAAAAATACAGCAAATGGTTCATGGAGCTTCATTTGGCCATCGCTAGTTGCCCTGACTAAGAACGTCCGACTTACAGATTCATACTTACAAACTAACTGTCATAAAGCCTACTTTATGACACTCATGAAAACATTGCACGGCTTCAGCGATTCATTGGCTTGTGGTACAGTGCAATACTGTATTGTTACTGTTCTGACTTACCTACAAATTTGACTTAAAGACGTACTTAGGGAACGGATCTCGTTCGTAACCTGAGGACTGCCTGTACTTGTCCTTAGTTTGCTGTCTTAGCAGAAGTATCCCTTTGCAACATTACAACCTTCGAGCTTCTGAGCACAGTATCCACACAGGTACAAGCCGCCTGCTCTAGTAGGCTCCTTCTAACCAGCATCACTGGCTCCCTGTTGGAACATTCTGTGTATTTTAATGTATTATTCAACACTTTAATTAATTAGGCCCTGATTGTTGTGTGCTGTAGTTATTGGCTGCACTTCAAGATTGTGCTCTACAGGAAGGAAACCTGTTAGCTAGCGAAAGCACCTCACCTATTGCATTGGCTGTCAAACTGGCACCTTTTATTTTGCAGCTTTTGACAGTTGTGGTGCATCTTACTGAAAAGAAACAAACATTGTCGTCTTCATAAGGAGGTCTGCTTTGTTAGCTCTTTAACAAAACAATGCTGAAGTCTCATAAATACTTGGATTAGTCACATACTTTAGGTGTGCGTGACTAACATACTAAGAAACTTGAGCAGGGTTTATTCTATGATTTCTTAGGTCCAGGGCATAAGAGGTGCCATAATTCATACAGACCGGCCAATCATATCATTACCTAATATGTTTTGAATTGGTGACTGGCTGGCAGAGGCGGCACTCCAGGAACCAATCAGCTCTCAGCTGGGGGCAGTGCCCCTGTGGCTCCGCCCCTGTACATGCCCCTGGATCATGGGTAGCTTGAAGTAGGATTGAGCAATTTGAGTATAAGATAGAAGGAATGTACAAACGCAGTCACAAGATATGCTACAATGTTTTCACACTCCAGTATAAATCAGCAGTCTCAGTCAATTTACATAAACTAATTAATCTCCTCTTAGTCTGCTTAATTTCCACAGCTTTAATCCTCTGTGTTAAACCTTTAAAAGTGTTTTCGAGCAGGTATGTGGCAAGGGATTTATTATATTTCTTAAAAAAACATACAATTATCAGATGTAACATAGTACACGCATTTTCTCATACAAAAACACTTCCACGCTCAGTTTTGCAGACAATTTTCATTTAGTCACAAATCATCACTGTTTTCCCTGAAGATCTTAAGATTTCTTGGAACAGCCTGAGAACAGTGATGTGATGCTGTTTTAAAAGAGTTTAATGGGCACGACCCACCATAAACCAGCCTTACCTGTCAGGAGGGAATTAAACCTCAAAGGGTTTTCTTGTAAAAATGGGTATTAAGGAGAGTGAGACATCAGTGGAAAGTTTTTCTCTTGCCATTGTCCTATCACTTTTCATTTCATCCCTCTCTCAGGTGCTTACCCATGTGTCCTGAGCTGCTTTGAGTTCCCTGCTAATCTCTCTTGAGGTGTTTAATCGTTAGGGAACTGTGTATGGGTACTCCCAACAGTGACAAAAATTACACTTGTCAGATCTTCATTTATTTATTTTTTAATGTGCCTACGCGTATCTGAGGTCACCTTATTTTTTGGCCGTATTGTGAGAATACCTGCTGTATTCCTTGGAAAAGCTAGAGAAATATGCCCAGAAACATGGGGAGTGGACAAAATCGGTGATGCCATCGAGAAGCTTAAAGACTCGAATAGAAACCAAACTGGGGTCAGCACTGACTTGACAGCACAATAATAACTAATAAGCCATTTTGAGACCCTGAATATGAAACCTCATGATATTAGAGCTAATTCAGTATCAGTCACAAACACGACGGTCAGTGTTGATCTTGTTTAAAATTTTGAGCCAGACATTCAGCTAAGTGGCTGTAACTTACTGGCCCTGGTGATGCATTTCAAAAGACAGAGACATCTCGACTGGTCCGACATGCATGTATTAGTCGAGATGTCTGTCTTTCCTTCTTAAGACTTAGTGTATTACCTGCATTGACCTATGAGAACATCACACTTCATGCTGTGTGCATTTTTGCACTTTTTTTCTAAGACAACTTAAACATTATCCAGGCACTAGGAGGGAAATAACCAAGCAAATGTATTGGCAGCACAACAAGCAGGGATCATTTAATTTTGTGTATTTGTGTCATGGTGTGATTTGCTTACAGAAGATTTTTACATTGTTTATGTTTTGCGAGCAGGGTATGTGTTTCTCTCTGGAATGAATCTTGTTATCTAATTTGGCAGAAACACCCTGGGCTGGTGACTCTATCTGCTGTTGTCAATAAGTTGAGAATTCAGCATGAAATATGCAGAGAATGTGAGAATTAGGAGCCTGCGCATATTTCGGGAGGTGTGAATGGGACTGACTGTTCTGGAAGTGTAGAGAGATGGGTCACGCTGGATCCAGCAAAGACATAAAGGGGCAGCTGTCGGACCTTCTGACAGATGCATGTGATGAGGTAAGCAAGCTGGCCCACTTTTAATTACAGTAAGGAGGTCCAGTTGGCCAGGATTTCTGCTAAATGTACTATACAAAGGAGATGCCTACGACTTCTACTACATAAGCATGTTTATGTTCATAACTTTCTCCCTTTAATCTAGATTGTTGTTGGCCACCTTTCCAGTATTTTGATACTGGAATTCAGTATTTCATGGGAACAAATGCAGACCACTGTAGAGGGGGTATATCCTAACTGGATTCAAAACATGAGAGGACATAAAGGGGTGTCTCCTATGAGATAAGGATTCTCATTATGGTTAGGGTTAGGGCTCAGACTAAGGTTCTATAGCTTCTGGCTTGTCATTAGGGGTAGGGCTTGAGTTAAATTTAGGGTTAGGGTTACTGTTAGATATAGGGTTAGGATTAGGTTTGAACATAGGTTTACGTCTATGGTTAAGACTAATGTTATAGTTAGGGCTAGGGTTAAGTTTGGTTTTTCAGATTATGGTTGGCTTTAGGGTTAGGGCTAGAGTTAGGGTCTGTGTTGAGGTTAGGGTTGGCTTTGCTTTTAGTGCTGGGGTTAAGGATGTGTTTAGGATTACTTTTAGGATTGCTATTGGGGTACAGTTAAGGTTAGGTTCAAGACTAGGTTTAGGGATAGGGCTAGGGTTGGTATTAGTATTTTGCCTTAGTTTAGGTTTAGTATTAATGCTACTGCTATGGTCAGGGTTGGCTTTACGTTTAGGGTTAGAGATTGGGTTGTGCTTGGTATTAGGGTTAGGAGTAGGCTTTGCCTTAGTGTTATTCATAGGGTCTGGCTTAGGGTATTAGAGCTGCAGTTAAGCTCAGTGTTCACTTGTTAGCAGTGTAGCCTCCCACATGCAGGCTTGTGAATTTGAGCCCCACACTGGCTTGTGTATAAAGTGTGCAGGTTTTCCTGGGATGTGTGCAGGTTTCCGCTGGTTCTCCGGTTTCCTCCTGCAGTCCCATAACATCAAACTGCTATATCAAATCTGCCCTCAGTATTAATTGGGTATGTGAGTGCGCGCACTGTGATGGATTGGCACCCGTCCATGTTTTCCTCTGCCTTATGCCCTGTGCTTCTTAGGATAGACTCCTAGGGCAATATGGCCCTGCATTAGCTAAACAGTTGCGGAAAACAGAGAGGTGGATAATGCTGTAATCCCTAATTACTTCTGAGTGCTGCTTTAATTGAAGTGGAATATACAGTATTGTGCAAAAGTCTTACGCAGTCAAAGAAAATGATGTTTTAATGATCTTCATGTTGGTGCAAAACTATGATATTATGGCTGTCAAAGTGTGGCAGCTTAGCCATTTCCAAACCTCCTAAAATCACCCCAGTATCTGCAGCAACTAACCAATACACCAGTGTCAACTCGACCACCATCATATCATTTTTGGCTAATCACTACCTCATTGAGTACATTTATATTTGATTAATTTAATTAATGAATTCCACACACCATATTCTGTATCCATGCTTATTTCTGCAGTATGTATTGTTTGTATGTTGTTATGGTGGCAGTAGTGAGACACAGCAAATATAATTTTTCATGTATTGAAGTTGAGGTTTCAATGTGGCTAAATTATGGGGTTAAAATCCCTTCCCTGCTCTCTGTCTATGGAGTTTGCATGTTCTTCCAATGTTGCAATTCTTTCCTAACTGGTGACTCGAAATTGCCCATTGTGTGCAACGGACTGGTATCCTATCCAGGGTGTACCTAGCTTTGTGTTTTGTGCTGCATCCGATAGGCTTCAGGCCCCCTATGACCCCGATCAGGAGAAGCGATTGGAAAATGCATATAGCTGAATTTCTTCCTTCCCATATTTACGCTTGGTGAAATTCCATGGACAGCCAGCGCTAAGGGAAATAAACACAGCACACAATATGGGTCCATGATTTAAGGCAGTATAGGAGGAAAGAAGCTTTCCTGTTTGCTCAGTGTGCATGCTCAGAAAAAAAAAAAAAAGAAACGATACGGTATTGGTGAGACAGGCTGCGATGCGGCGCATGATGAGTTTTGGAGAGGGGAGGTGATGGAGGGGGGAGCAGAGGGGTTTGGTGGCGCTGTCCGCATCCCTCATGGACGTTGCCTAAGTTTGCACACTGGTATTCCGGTAGCGCTGACTCTGTCCCGCATTTCATTAGCAAGAGCTGATCCTTTAGGCGAAACAGAGAGACCGAAATAAAAAAGAGATTAAAGTTATCTGGTCGTTTTCCTCTGCTTTAAACCTGCAATGTGGATGGGCGTGCGGTGCCCAAAGTGCGGGTTAAACTAATCGAATGGTACAGGGGGGGTTATCCATCTTTTAGCCGCATCTCGCTGAATTCCTGCTGATAAAAAGATTTAATACTGCTACAGCTCCAAGGGTTTCGTCGCTCAGGACTTTTGCGGCTTATTCAGACAGCAGACATGATTTTCTCGGAAATGAGCGCAGTCACGAGCTCCGCCAAGGTGCATCCGCTTAACGGGACGCGGTTTTACACATTTCAGGCAAGTACTTTATTTATGTATCACCGTGCGCTGTGCTTACGGCGATTTTATAATTTTTTCCCCAGCATCGACCTGCTATAATACATGCAAAAAAAAAAAAAGCGCAACTAGTATTGCGGCGATCCCTGGCCGCCTGGGGTCACCTGCTGTAGGAAGCGGTAGGATGTTGGGATTCGGAGTGAGAGAAATTGAGAGTACAGGTCAAGGGGAGATGTTTCGTTTTCCGTTCATCAGACTTTCTTAAACCCCGTAGTCGGTATTCCGTATTGGTGAAGGGCTGGTTACAAAACCCGTGTCGTGTTTTTTTCCTGCCTTTTTTGCACTGCAGAAGCATCTGTTTTCTGCTCCATTGCCTTATTAATGTGTTTGCACCGATTAATATCTAGGTAAACGACCTAGATGTAATTGACAGTGTTTTCAAAAGCCTGCGTTTGCGTGTGATAATGCATTTAGGTGTTATATGTATTTGCATGACTTTCTTCGTAATTTCCGACTTGAGTGTTGTAATTGATACTGTTCTGATAAAGTTTATGATTATGACTAATATGGTAGAGCAGTGCTGTATTACCTTTAGTCTAGTTGGGTCGGCAGTGACAGGTTTTACTGGAAAAGGCGTTAACCGCATAATGTAAGTCAGCAAGCGACGCCGTGATCGCGAAAATGCATTTTTTTAGTGCTGGTGCCGGAGTCACATGGCGCCTGTAAATAAGCTTTAACCCTTCAGGTTCACACGTTAGTCACAGTTAGTCCTCCACTATTGCTGTTTGCCGGCTATTTACAGTATAGGCTTACACAGCTTAAACATGATCGGCGGATTTTTGATGCATTGTAAATAATGAATCGGTTTTTTATATCTTGCTTGCTTGCTGAATCCCCATACAGCAACCATCTATAAAACATCAACATTAATTCCCTTTTATGTCCTTCCCTGCAGTTATTTTGCAGTGGATACATCGGTTAATAGAAATCAAGGATTGTTTTGTTGCAGTTTTACAATAATATATAGCATTGGCAACTAAAACACTTTAAAGTGGCTCCTTTTGTTAGAAGGAGATTTTGCAGTTACCTTTAGTAGGCCTATTAAACATACATTTTCTGCAGGGATATTGATCTGTTTATTTTATTGCTGTCAAGACTGTAAAACTTATTTGCGGTTTTGTGAAAGACTGAGCAGTAGGAATAAATGTTGGAAAGGGAAACTGGCAGTGTGTCATGTTATGTATATGACCTACTGAAATAATTTTACACCCAAACACCACTGAGACTTTGTGGTTACCTGTTTTCTCTGGTGCTGATCACATGGTTTTTCCGGCACTTATGAATGCCGTTAAACCCATCCCTGCAGGACTGTCTTTTCATCCCTCATGTACACATGGTGCGTTTTGTAATTGCCGTCTCTGTAGGATAGATGTACAGTCTGATTGCCAGGGGCGATGCAAATGTAATGAAGCTTTGTTTTATGCAACAAATAATCATCGTTCCCTCTTGTCTGGCGATTCTCTTGAATAGTCAAGGCACACAGAAATCTGTAAAATGTTACCTGTAAATTGCAGAGGGTAGCTTTTATATTTAAAAGTGTGTCCCTATTGACATACAATAAAGCATATCTCTGCCTCACTGGGCTTCAGGTTATGGTATTTACTGCTATGGTATTTATTTTGCTTTTGACAGCATGGCAGGGAGACTTTCTCTCAGGAGCTAAGCAATAACATTAACTGGCATTATTGTTAGACATTAAAAGCAAACGCCTCCCCATTAATTTTGACTTTTAAAAAACAACCTCCCTGCCACTAAGACACACACACACACACATTGGAACCTAGATGCGGCTACAATTGTAGATATCCATATATGCTTATACTTTCTGACACATTTATTTTCCATTTAAGCAGTAAAGTGACTATAGAAAAAGGATGGATGGATATTTTGGTCTAACTGCATGAATTTAACTGCATGAAGTCAGATTCATGTAATGTTTGATAAGGTTAGATGGTTTTCTTCATTCACTTTTTGTCAGGTATAATATTATTTATTATTATTCTCCTTTATTTTTTACCGTATGCCACTTTATACAGAGGTGCACTTTTTTGCATGTATCGTTAATGTAGAATCAGATGGGGATTCTAAGCCTTTATAGGTTTATTAGAGTGATGTGGAAGCGAGGGAACCTTGGGGACCAGAGTCAGCCAGCATCTAGCACCCCTGGAGCAGTTGGACTTGAGGATTTGGCCCTGATACAATTATTCTGCCAGCCATGGGATTCAAACCCACAACCTTTCTGGGCACTGGCACGGACCCTTAACCCTACGGAGCTGTATCCAGCCCTATATGCTTGGTCTCATTGCTAGCCTCATTCCATAGTTCATGGGAATGCAGAGCTGATTTCCCTTGTGGACTAGGATGAGAGTCCACTAGCTCATTGGTCCCTAACCAGTAAGTGATGGATGAGTGCAAGGTCTGTTCTGACAGACCTTCCAGCTGTTTGAACCAGTCGCTGTTTGACACCTCAGTAAAATATCTCAAATAGTTCCCGCCCCTCATAGTCCAGCATAGGAGGTGGTGGAAGTTAACATGGCCCCCGGCACAGAGCCATCTACAAAGACTATTTGTGACATTTCTTCTGTTTATTTGATCAGTCCAGTCAATTTTTATGATAATGAAACCCCTCGTAATTCTGTCATACTTGAACAGTCCTGGCCGACATCCTGGGCTTGTTTTCTTGCTTTTTTCCACCTTGCTCTTCTGATGCTAGAGTCTGAAATGATCTTTATTTATATATATATATATATATATATATATCTTATCAGTGCTCGTGCATTAAGACGTTGTGCAGGCAGATGGGGAGTGGAGTTTGACCCACTTTGAGTCATTTCTCACAGATTAGATTAAGCTTGTGCCAACAGTAGCTGTGTAAATACTTTCCTGCTTTTGCTGGTTTTGAATTTTTGTCTCGTACAAGGCCTGGAGATTCCTGGATAAAATCCTGATGTGCTTTCAGTCTTTATTTTCAAATATATTGGAGTGAGGGGACTATGTGTGATCAATGGATCCCATGTATAAGATTTTAGTATAAGTCTGGTAATTTCTGGTGGTACCTCTGCCTGCTTGTATTTTTGATGTTGGGGGTGGGGGCTGTCTGTCTGTCGATAAAATCGAAGGAAGTGGAATTAGGGAGTCCATTGGGCGGATGGTACAGTGACTTGATTATTGGCAAGAGTTGCCTCAACAGCCATGTCTAGACAAAATCAGTGTTGATTCTTTTCAAACAGACACTTGTGTGCAACGAAAGCAATCAGTGTATCTGCTAAGGCCAGAGAACATTGCTGAACATTGATTTGTCGTGAACGTATCAGAAGTAGAACTCTGAGTGTGTGCTAGCCTTCCTCAAACGCTCATCACAACAATCCAGCTTGATGATTTTGTTTTTAGTTTCGTAATTCCACATATACACAAACTTGTATTATTATTATGCACTGTGATGACACCTTCTGCACCTCACTGAAGAGTAAGTGAGACTTATTATAGAAGAGATCAGAGACGTCTTTGGGCTCAACGGCTCGTCATTATGTTCTTAAACGTAATGCTTCTTTGAATAGTTTCCAATGAAGTTGTCGAAGCATTGGGAGAAAACACACATCGCGGTCACAATGTTTTCTCAACAGTGGCAAAATCTGCACAAGTAATACAATGGAGTTAGTGGTGGACTTTCCTAATGCCGCGGAACCTGTAACACTGGTTACCTACCAGGAAGTGATGTGGGGTGGAAGTGATGTGGAAGTGATGTGGTCATGTAAGTACATGGGGTTCCATTTAAACAGCAGATTGGATTAGAAGGACAACAGTGATGCACTGTACAAGAAAGGCAAGAGCAGGCTATCCTGACTAAGGTCGTTCAGTGTGTGCAGCGAGCTCTGGTGATGTTTCACCAGTCCATAGCATCCTGCATAATTTACTGTCCTGTGGTCTGGTGGATGAGCGGAGGGATGCACAGTAACTGAACAAATAGGTCAGGAAGGCTGCTCTTGGACCTCCTGGAAGCGGCCTCCAAAACGAGGGAGATGGTGATGGTATCCGACATAATGACCAGTGTTGCTTATCCGCTTTGCAACGTTACATCCATAAACATTAGCTATCTGCTAATCCCACCACAATGTGCCAAGAAACATTATGGAGCTCCTTTCTGTGAGAGGTCATAAGATTTTATAATGTCTTCTCCCAACCCGCCCCCACACATCGCTGCCAACTGTAACTTGGCGGTATTCAATGCCACACAATCAATAGCCAAGCTACGTAAAACTATGCAGACGATAATCAGCAGTACTACTCATCCAGCTATCCATCTAGTCATTTATTTATGTATCAATGTCTCTTTTCATACCGTCTCTTCTGTCCTTGCACTCACGTACTTCGACGGTGCTGCAATTTCCCGGTTGAGATCAATGAAGTCGGTCTGTCGGCCAGCCCTGTGTTTTGTTTATAAGAATCTCCATGGAGACGCGTACATTCTCCTGCCTGTAGAATCTGCGCTGACCATCTGATTCAGATTGTCAGGCTGTGGGCTTATTCTCACCGCACGCTCACGCAGCGTCCTGAGGATCATGCCGTCTGGGGGAAGCGTTGCCGGCGAGCGCCCACACCTGCTTCACCTGGACTGTTTGGGCCACCATGTCATCGGGCTCCGGCGTCCCGGCCGTCCATGCATCTCGTCACATTGAGTGTCCGGATTGACAGTCTGGGGCAGCATGGGATTTCCTCTGGCTGTTCCGATTCCCCCCCCCACGCACACACACACTATGCCGAGTCAGTTGCCAAACTTCCCGTACGTCTGAATGGTGTGTGAGCCCTGGAGTGGATTGGTGGCCCATCCTGAGTTATTCCCTGCCATGGGCTTGTAGCTTCCGGGCTCCGGACCCCCATTATCCTGAATAGGAAAAGCAAGTACAGAAAATGGATGGATAGCCTTCATTCTCTCATCACTAACTGGACTGGTAGATGCTGTCTGTGGTGCTTAAATAGGAAATTCTTGTTAGATTCTGTTTCTATAAGGATTATTAATTGTCATACCTAAAGTTACAAAACACAGAGCTGCCTTTGTCCTTCACAGCTTCATGCTACACCTCCACAGCAGGAGCGTGAGCAGAAACGTGACACGCTGTTGGGCTTGGGCTGTTAACCAGCAGCTGTAGTCCGGTTTTGCCCAAAAGGGGAAGATTATGTGATGAGGACACGCAGGATCTGACAAACACCCATACTGGTGCTGATGAAGCATAAGCATTTACATTGTTCATTACATTTTGTGTATTTAGCAGATACAGTACTTAGCAGATACTTTTATCCAAAACGACGAACATTTGTTTGTTTTTTGAGAAAACAGGATCAAACAGCCCCTGGAGCAATAGGGGGTCAAGGGCCTTGCTTAGGACCCCAACGGTGAAATCAGTCTGGCCACCATGGGATCTGAACCAGCCAATCTTCTGATGGCAGATGCCATACAGGAGAGGATAGCGCCAGGTTGTTGGTGCATAGCAAGTAGCACCCTAGCTAATGGCACAGATTCATTCCCTTAAGGTTGTCAGTTCAGTTCCCAAAAAGAGGTTGTACTAAAGTATCCTGAGTACTGTTAGTTACCTTATTCCAGTGTACGATCCAGTTAAAAAAGGGAAAATAATTAGTTGCTTTTGAGGGAAAGGCAGAGGTTAAAATAATAATTAAAAATAAAGGTTTCTACATCACATTTTGTTGGAAGTTCTGTTGAGAATGTATAGTTCATTTATTGTTGCATTGTTCAAAGACGGTGTAGAAGTCAGCAACCTGTGGACCCAAGAATCCCCATCATACATGGACCCGTAATAGGGAGCAGCTGTGAAATTAATTACTGTTTTAAATAGCAAAGTGTAGTCAAAGGCCCTTGAGGTTTCTGCAGATTTTACTTAGGTTTCTCTAAAATTAACTGCAAATTAGAACCCTAATTGTCAGTGTGTGTTGGGGCGTAAGGAACCAGCTCTCTGGACAGCATCTGAAAACATCTAACACCCTTGTTATTTGGGCTAGCTTGTCAGCTGAGCATTCCTTCCAAATACAACTTGCCAGAAGGAAATTATGAGTATGTGATTACTTATATATCTGTGTTTGTAGCAGACTGCATGACTAGAAGAGAGGAGAATTTGAAATTTTAAACAGTCAAGATGTTCTTGTGTATTTTATTTAAGATATTGCATCCCATCCTGGGTTCTTCCCTGCCTTGGGTCCCGTAGCTTCAGAAAATGGATGGATGTATGGAAAGATGGATGGATAGATGGATGGAACACTGCATTGCCATATGAAATGTACAGTAAATGTAGGGAAAAGACGTGCACTGGGGTGATTTGATGGTTTGCAGCTGAGTGTGAGGCGGCTGTAATGTGGATCTGCACCTCTAAGTCTGAGGCCTTGGTTCTCGACTGGAAAAGGGTGGATTGCCCTCTCCTGGTGGGGGGGTCGGTTGCAGTGGAGCAGCTTTAGTGTCTTGGGGTCTTATTAACAAGTGAGGGAGGAAGGGGGCAGGAGATGGACAGACGGATCGGTGCAGCGTCGGCAGTAATGCGGACGCTGCACCGTTCTGTCGCGGCGAAGAGGGAGCTGAGCCGGAAGGCGAAGGTTTTGATTTACCAGTCGATCTACAGGTACGTTCCTGCCCTCACCAGTGGTCACGAGCTCTGGGTGGTGACCGAAAGGACGAGATTGTGGATGCAAGCGGCAGAAATGAGTTTCCTCCGCAGGGGTGTCTGGGCTCAGCCTTACAGAAGTGATGAGGAGCGCGGACCGTCGGGAGGGGATCACGTTGGAGCTGCTGCTCCTCCGCATCAAAAGGAGTCAGCTGAGGTGGTTCGGGCATCAGTCTGGGATGCCTGCTGGACGGCTCCCTGGGGAGGTGTTTCGGGAATGTCCAACCAGGAGGAGGCCCTGGGGCAGACCCAGGACACGCTGGAGAGATTATATCTCTGGATTGGCCTGGGGAGGCCTTGGTATTCCCTGCTGGAGCTGGAGGAGGTGACTGGCGAGAGGGAGGTCTGGGCATCACTGCTTAGATTGCTACCCCTGGATGGATGGATGGATGGATGGAGAGAAAAGGCTAAATTTGAGCAAGCAGTCTATATATTGAAGTGCAGTGCTGTCACGTCATTTAGAACAGAATGGATTCAGGAGGGAATCTTTGGTGCAGTTTTTAATTTGTGGGTCACCGTGGTTGTGATGAGTGTGTCACGTCTTTGGACAGTGATGTATAGGAGTGCTGGCGTGTTGGGTTAGCCTTTCTGCTCAGCGTTGTCATTAAAGTCTTGCATTGAGCCGTGCTGGGCCTTTGCCCTGCTGTGCTGTAACAGATGTCTGTCACCTGGAGGCGAACGGCCAGTCGAAGGGAACCGCTGGGGCGTGGCCGGCCTCGGCTCATGCTGGGAACGCCGCGTCTTGTTGCCGTGGCAATTACCACCGAGCTGATGCCGCAGATTGACTGAGGACTGTTGCAGCCAATGGCCACAGAAATGCACCTATTCAACAAAACAAGCGCTTTAAATCACAAGCTTTGTTGAGGACATCAAACAAATTGTCACGCTTAATGGCATCAATTGAAAAGGGCTGAAGACTTGGCAGCACAATGGACTGAGATTAGCCTGGTCACCTTGTCACAGAGCTGGAAATCTTACATTCAGAGATTTTTTCCCATTGTGTTGCTTTGGGGGGCTTTGCTGATGAATTTGGGGTTTATTCAATGTTGTAGTCTTTCCAAATGATGCCGCAATATTATCTGTCCCTTTTGTTGACTGGCTGCTACTGTATGTAGAAATAAAGTCTGAATACCATGGTATTATTGACAGGCTTAGTTGAGCCGCTGTTTCATAAAATGGAAAAGATTAATCTGTCTATGTGTTGTTATAAAATAAAAAGTCATATCTCTGCGAGGTAAAATTATGGCAGCTGGCATATGCGTGAAATTTGCCTGGTGTCAGATCTCCATACTCTTGTTGACAAACAGCAGCGTGCTGTAAATGGTGCGATTTCCGGCAGAGATCTTCTGCCGGGGTTTATGTTTGAAGGCCCAAGGGAAAAGAGAGCCAACTCGTCTTGGCCTGGATGCTTGTTGTTTATACCCCTCCTTTTTCCATATGCATGCAAGTTTGCCATTAAAATTTGAATCTCTGAAAATGCAAATGCTTGTACTTTAGCCAGTCATCTAGAACCCTCTCAGAACAGCCAAAATTCTAATGTCACACAAATTGTAACATTTTAAAAGCTGCTTGGTCGTATTTTGACTGCAGTAACTGCACCATTGCTCAGTTCCACAAATCCCCCCCCTGCTTTAATCTTAAACAAAATGCAAATAAAACTCCTTCTTAAAGCCTAGTGTCATATGACATTTCCTGAGCTACTAAATCTCCTGCAAGAAACTTATTACTTTTCAGCAACCAGTGATTTTAAGTACATGCATAAGCTGTAGTAATGTATGTTTATTTTATTATGAGATGTCTAAGAGTGAATTGTTTTGATCTATAAGGAAAAGCAGAATTTTTACATAATAACTTAAAAACATCCCAGTGTTCATTACAATCTACCAAGGCACCATTCATTATTTAGCATTACTTCTGTGCAGTGATAGTATATATGTATAAAAAACTATACCTGCTTAGAAGTACTGAAACACAACAAGTAAGTACCTGTTTTGCTGCTCTGGAACAGTGACTCTGTGGGACTCTGTGTATAAAAAGCCCTCACTGCAGGCAGCTGACTCATCTGCACACTCTACCTAACCCTCACTCCTCACTGGCTTCATTTTCCGCGCAGATCTTCCATAGACACGAGCCATCGCAGCGTCAACCTACAGCCGAGAGCAGTGTTTGCGGCTGCATATGAATGTACCTCACAGGCACAAACGAAAGGTCCAGCATATAGCATCTAGTCTTCACTTTGCGAAGAGAAGTTTTTTATGATTCAAAAGCTGTCATATAAAATGGCTTGAGCTTATTTCACTACTTTGCCTATTGAGAGATTTTTTTTAATGGTGAATTTTTAATGGTGAACTTTCACGCATGTTCCCTGAAAAACAGACGCTATGGGGCTTTTAATGAATTTTCAGTTGTTTCAAAGTTTTAAATATCATTGGTTTAGTGTTTCAAATTAATAGCAGTAAACTGGAAGAATGTCCCCACAGATGTTTTCAAACATGTTTTAATCTGAAGATGTAGTACTTTTCTGAATTCCTCTAAATGCGTTCATTATATTGCTTGGGTGGCATTTCACAATGCAGGGAATGTCCTTTGGTGCTCTTGTTTTTGCTCTTTGACTGTACTGTTGTAATTCAGATTAATGTCAACAGTCGTGCCCAGCTTTAAGGGGAGCCAAACAGATTCGTGTCAACATTGAGTGCAGAGAATTTTTGTTCAACTGAACTAGTCAAGTGCCAGATAGGAAGGTCAGCTGACCTCAGCTTTGGTCACATGACTCAGATTTGCCCTGTCTGTGTGTTGTCTCATTTTCTGCAATGGATTCTGTATTCTCTTTCTCCAGCACTCTCTAAAACACGGTACACCTTGACCGGCGTCAGACAGGTGGTAGCTTGCATCGCAATTGGCTCGGCCTTGATACTTTGGTCACGCATCGTGGGTTAGATGTTTTTACCAAGCCTGACATTAATTAACCATCGAATTCTTTTTTTTTTCCCACCTTCGTTCATCTGATATGAGTTCTGCGACTTGCGAGTATGTTATTGAGGCTGAACTGACCAGAAGTGCTTTAAGTTCAGATGGCTGTGTTGTGTTCTACTGCGCCTTTGAACTGTTGTGCTTGTGATGAGTCTGTGCTTTTATTTAACTCACGTTTCCTGTGTCTGGTTCAAAATGTTGCAAGGATACAGCTTCTATACCCTTGAGCAAGCTACTTGATCTTTATTCACTTTCTGCTGTATCAACTTTTGACGCTAGTCTATTCTGAAGACTGCCTTTCTTGGTATTACATCATCAGCATGGCTGTAGCTGCCATCATCATCTTTAAATAATTAGTCATGGTTTGTTTCAGATCAATACAACATAACTTTTCACTGGTGAGCTTTTAATTTCCCTGGACTGTCTGTTTGTCGACTGTTAGGTTTCATTGTAGAAGTGTCCTGTCTCTACATTTGCATTCATTTATTTAGCAGATGCTTCTGTCAAATTTGACACACAAGTAAAGTGGCTAATCCACCGCAAGCATATAGCTGTCAAGAAGGCGACTTAGGTGCATTTATTTGTGAACGCATTGTAAAATATGCATTTTTGAGAGGTTTCATTTGAAGTTTTCCATAAATATCTGAAAGCCAAACAATGGAACACACGTGGTATGGATTCTTCCAGAATACTGATGTTAAACTGGAAAAGAGACATTTTCAGGTTCTGTTATGTATTGTTAAGCCCATAGGTGGCGGCCTTTTAAAAGTAGTACACTTGTCGTATTTGAGGTTGCGAGTCTGTAGCCATTGTGTCTTACAGAGCTGCTCTGCCTTTGAAGATCACAGATAGGTCACAGAGGTGGAGTAACATAAACTCTGACATGGACCACAATAGAATTGTGAAGCTTTGAGTATGAAACCAGTTCAGTGACACTATATCCATGGTGATGCTTGGTGGTCTTAACTTCCTCATGAAATTGAAACATTTTGTGTTTTGTGACAGAATGTGCGGTAGGAATCTGTGACAAAGGCAGGATGAAGCACAAGACAGAAGGGCTTATTCAAACGAAAGGACTGGGGCTGGCATCAGATCAAGATTCCTTGTAAGATGAGCCAAATGATAGGAGGATGTGCTGAAAAATGCCGAACCTGACATCAGAATCACCTGTGGGTGAACATTGTGTTTCCCCGACCATATTCAGTTGACCCCAAAACTGTGAGTCCAACTGAGACAGCTGGGTTAAGTAACACTGTCACCTGTAGGCATGGGGTGAGTTATTGATTACAATGGTTACAAAGCTTAGCCTGGGCCATCACTCTGGGTGCATCCAGAATCACATGTTTACTATGTAGTAGCCAAAATATAGTATGCAAAATGAGTTGAGTATGCCCAAATACTCAGTATACATCAAACAGTAGGCGGAGGGTACCCAAATAACATTCTGTGAAATTCAGAAGTCCACAACTATTGGACACTGCGGTTTCCCACAAGGCCACAAGAGCTGTAACCAGAGACGTGGAACGTCACTTGTGTCAATATGGAGGAGGAAGTTCATACATATAGTATGTACTACATTAACAGTCGAGTAGTAGGCTTATAATGAAATATAGTATGTACTGTGTAAGTATGCGATTTTGGATGCACCTACAGTGTCCTGCTGGTTCATAGTTGCTTTGGCAGTGTTATATGGCCATTCCTGATTTCCTTATTTCTTTATTTCCGTTCCATCTCTTAGTCAAATTACAACTGAATCATTAATGCATGTTGAAGAATGGTAATTGGATTCCTGTTTAGTTTTCTTTAGTTTTCATTATATGTGAATACTTTTCCTTGAGTTAAAGGAAAGATCTGTCAAAAAAGGCATGCATGCTACTGTACCTCCCTGCATGTACTTGTTTTCTCTACTTCATAGATCCAATTTTGAGTTTATAAACAAATTTCAAAAGCAGATGTACAAAACTAGGGGTCGAACCTTTCCCTGATTAAATGTCACCGCCATTTTTTTCCTATACAAAGAAAGACTTGAGTAAGTGTGGAGTTGGAGTTTCAAAGTAAAACGGCCCATGAGGACAGCTTTATTCCATTGTTGACCACTGCAGAATGCAAACGTAGAACTCGGTATGCATTCCCGGTTTGCTTGAGTCTGTCTGAAGTCTTTTTCAGTTTCAACATTTTTTCAGAGGCTTTGATATCCCTGGTTTTCTTTCTTTAAGTTGGGGGAGTCAATGTCTCTCCTAATATCCTCCATTGTGCTTGTGACTAATTGCCTCCTGATTGATGATGATGCAATGAATCGGCTTATGGCATGTAGCTATATTAAACTTCTCAAAGATAACACAGGTCTACAAAAAAAATTTTTTTTTTCCAGGTGCCAAGGTTTTTTGAATGGATTTATGGTATTTTGAGGGTTCTGAATTAAAAAATCCCATTACTTTTGCTGAATTGGTTCTAGTTTTTGAGATAATGGACATCCATGAAAATAATGCATTTCCCCAATGCGACTTGTGTGTGATAACAAATGCAATAGCTTTTGGTCTGTCTTTTGACTCTTTAACAGTCTTAGGTAATGAAATAAATGATGAAGCGTTGAAGGAGAGTCTGAAAATAAGTTAAGTTCACACGTGCGTGATTGCATGTTCATTTATTGCTGTTGTTACTGTGGTGGTGAATATTTATCCAGATCAAATCTGCCAAGTCCTTTCAAAGGAAGGGCATCATGGGAACACCTATCTGGTATTTTGCCAGAAATGGTTGAAATACTCATGATAGGGCCATGAAAAAATGTAGTTTAGCCAGAAGAATGGGATCCATTCGGCTTCACAAATGCAGTCCAAAGAAGACGTCCCTGGGTTTTTGACTTCACCAAGTCCACATATTTCACAATAGAAGGCCAGACTTCCAATGTTCGTTCGACAGCTGGCAAATTTTCGAGCCACCGATGGCCACAGAAAGGTAGAGGGAATCTTGAGGATGATGTTGCAG
>JABJVO010000062.1:26970163-26986123 GCA_026770805.1 Boulengeromyrus knoepffleri | reverse complement strand
ACCAGGTCTGGCCGCAGGTTGGTTGCCGCGATTTCAGGTGGGAAAGTGAGCCTCTGATTCAGGTCCACCTGCATTTCTCAATCTCGGGCTGCATTCAGCGGACCTGAGTCTGGAGATGCTCTTTTTTTGCAGCTGCCAAGCACCTTAGTTTGAATACATTGTTGTGTTTTTTTGAAGTTCAACAACAAAACTTGAACTTTCCATTTCAGTTCTTTTTTTTCAGATTAGCAAAACTATTGGCCCTGATTTAGCACCATAGTTACAGTGTAGGGGAAGGCATCAGTTACGGAGGCAACTGGCAGTGATGATAGGCTGCTTTGACATAGCAACAGGCTCACTGCAAGCGACGGTAGACTGATCACTGTAGTGGTGCCATGATGTCTCTCATCAGCTTCACACTGCTTGTGTTCATTATGGCTAAATTATGATCACATGACAAACATTAAGTCTCGCAGAGAATGTGTCCCTCCCCAAGCTTAAAACACCTCTGTGTCAGTACATTTTTACGACAGAATATATGCTAATGTTTGAGATTGGAGGCAAGACTGAGAAACCCAAGTATTTTTACTGCACCCATATGGACAGAGATTTTTACTATGATATTTCACTTTCCTGGTAAATAATATAGTGAGTTGCCATAAAATCCTTATAGTAATTAATTTAATATTGCTGCTAAGTGTGAGGAATTGGATTATGTGAACATTCATTACTGTTGACTTCTCTATTGCCTCTATTTTTATTCCAATTGTGGTCTCATACCATCAGTTATGTAGTAGGCACTGTATGTTTTTAAAGTATGGTATTCATAGACTAAATGTTCCCATACGAAATTCCCCATGAAATGCCACAAGTATTTCACAAATAAACCGACCATGTTGACTTCTGTACAAATGCACATGCAACAGGCAACACTGGAGTCAAAGTCAGTCAACTAGACCTGCTTTGTTAGAGAAATAAAGTAAATACAACCCTAAAGGTAAATGTCAGAATTCACATTCTTCGTATTTAAGCTGTTCTAACTACATTTATTTGGAGGTATTACAGATCATAATAATGAGATAGTAAAATACTTATGATAACAAAAAGTGCATAGATAGCCTTTCCTCGGATAATGTGGAAAATAATAAGAAAACCCATCGGCCAGCATGGCTCTCAGGTAAAAGCTGATCGGGTTTCATAAATTACGCTTTACGGAGTCTCACTGGATGCAGTGGCTATGTGTGAAAACGGGGGGGTGTTTTCCCAAAATGCTCCGTGGCAGTCACCCGAAATGTTCGTAGTGTGACTGAGAAGGAGCTGACCAAAGGATGGGGGGGCGGGGGGGGCACATCTTCCAGCAGATCTTCGTTAATATGAAATTTTTATTAATTATAATACTTAAATTGTGTAGTCGAAGAGTTCAAATAGGCTGTATTCTGATATAATCTATTGTATGAATAATTGATTAAACTCTTACTTTTCTTTGAGGAACTACCTGTACTGTACCGTGCCAGTCCCTGTTTCAGCCAAATGGGAACCAGAGAAGCGACTGAGGAAGTGATGCCATGTCATGGTTAACAGAGGGATGGCTGTAAACTCATCCCTCCAGTTTATGCTTGTTTTTCTTCCCCTCTTGGTGCTTTCTGTTGTTTTAGTTCTGGTACATCGTCAGAAGTGCTCACAAACCGTGTTCCTCAAATGATATTTAACTTACCGCTGACAAGTTCAATAAAAACATTTTGTCTCTCCTTTTCTTAACTTAAAGCAAGTGCACATCCCTGGCACAGGACCTGTTGTGATGAATGTGGCTGGATTGGTGGTTATTGGTGGGCCATAAGAGGGGTCAGCTTTATCATTAGCCAATGATACGTTGTCATTCGCTGAGTGACAGGGGATGGGGCACTCCAAGGGCCAATCAGATTTAAGCTGGAGCCAGTGTTCCTGTGGCTCTTCTCTTGTATAAGTCCCTCCATGGTTGTGGTCATCTATAGTGTATAGCCAAGAAAAATATGAATGTTTTCTCCTCATTTAGAGAAACAAAACATGAGCAGCCTTGTAGCTGTGTAATGTCCGACTGTGTTGACATTTGATTTGGTTTAGTCTGGCTAAACCTGTGCCAACATTTTTGGCAGCTCTCTTTGATGTGAGCATCAGAAAATGCCCAGAAAACATTGATCTCTCTCCAAGAACCTGTGACATTATTGCACTTGTTGTTGTTGGCTAGATTGCTATTGCTTCAAGTTCCTTTTCGCATTAAAAATAAGGCCAACTTCAGCATAGCTTTCTGAAAGTTTTATATTATTATTAAGTATGTACAGTGGTCCCCCATATCTGCAGGTGATACGTTCCAAGACGTACAGCGGATAGCTGAGACCATGGATAACAGTGGACCATCCGCGGACCACGCACATAGCATGATTTTCTTGTATATTCATATGGTAAAGTTTAATTGATAAATTATGCACAGTAAGACATTACCAACATTAATTACATTATATATATACTTTACACTACTGTACTCAAATGAAATAGATTTTAATGTTTTAGCCTAATTCTCAAGAGACAATAGAGCAATGAAAAATGTCATGTCACGTACCAAGGAAAGACAGAGCAATGAAAATCAAGCCTTTTGTACTCCTCAAAGGATGAAGGGACAAAAATAAAACTGCTACACATTTTACAATTTTTTGTAACCACAGATATGAGGGGGACCACTGCTTTGTTTAAGAAATATTTTTCCAACTATTGGTTGGTGATATATCCTGGATGTGCCCTACCTTGGGCCCTGTGCTTTCTGGGATATGTATGTTCAAAGCTCACTGTGACCTTATGCTGGATGAGTTTATATGGAGAATGGAGGGACTGACCGGGTGGGATTATTGGGGGCTCTGTCATCAGCTATCATTAATACCACTTACTATTGGTTAATCTGTTGGTTAAACTGAGTCCTGGATGTTTCTCTTCCATCTGAATCTTTAATTAGGATTAATTAACATTAAATTCAAATACAATTATGATTTAATATGCGTTTTGTACTGATAGTTACAATCTGTGTTAATAAAGCTTTAAAACTGTCTGTTTTAGCTCTTGTTCTCTGTAATTGTATTCATTTTAGCAGATCTGATTCAGTTCACTGCGCTTAAACAATTAAGTCACTGTACAGCTATAGGGTTGTGGAATTGACATGTATAGTTAAGTGGTTATTTTTCTGATGTACATAAATAACCGAGATCTGAAGAAGCATATCTGAACTTTAATTCTTACAGTCATACCTATGATACATACACGTTCATCATAACTGGATCAGAACTGGATCATAACTGGTCAATCAAACTTCATTTACTGGGTACAGGCAAGATCATTGGTACCAGGGCTGATGGGGGGGTATACCAATCTCCCCAATATTTAATTTGGCTTCATCCATCCATACAAAAAAAAAAACAGAACATATCAAAGTCTCTGATGCCACTGGGTCCAGGACTGGTTTAACTGAGATCGCCCTTCGCCCAAGCCTTCGACACCCCTGTGTTTCAAAGCCAGTTTCTCATCACTGCAGTTTATAGGTGAACTTGGATTAATAGTCTTTTAATGGCCCAGAGGGATGATTTCACTTTCCAGGTTCCTTATTTTGTGAAGGAACCTCTGTGAAAGAGTGCTGGTTCTTTAAAAAATGACCCAAAATTATTTTTTGAAGCAGAGGAAGACAAATGTAAGCCTTCAGGGGACTATTAAGCTTATAAATAGCGAAATCTAAGGTTATAATTCATTACGATGGCAGTGCGGGCCTGATATGGTCGATTATCATGTTTGTCCTCCGTAGGAGTTCGCTGCTCTCACCAAGGAGCTGAATGCCTGCCGGGAGCAGCTGCTGGAGAAGGAGGAGGAGATCTCCGAGCTGAAGGCGGAGAGGAACAACACGCGGGTGAGTACCACCCAGCACCCAGGAAGAGCTAGATGGGCAGCTGGCTGACACCTCACACCTCACACCTCACTCCTCAGCTCCAGGCTCTTCTGCAGCCAGCTCAGGCAAGCCAATATCTGGCTGATGACCAGGAGCGTATCCAGTGAACGTGTCACTACCAGTCTACCAGAGAGACATATCATATTCATCGCCTGTTTTCATTACCGCATCGAGTCTTCTAGGGCCTCAACTTCCCAAGGATCGCTGATGCAAGTCAGAGCGTCCTTTGCGTTTTCTGTTATTGGATTGATTCGTCAGATGGCACGGATGAGATGGAATGACTGCAGGATCCATGCAGAGCTGATAGCCAGTGTTGTGTATCTGCAGAGTTTGACAGTCAGTAACGCAGAGGCGACATGCCAGAAGCATAGGAGCAGTTGAGGCATGTTTAGTGATATCATAGAATGACAGCTAAGTCAGGGAATAGGGCTGAAAACTGGGTTCTGATTAGATAAACAGCGTGAGGCAGTGACAAGGGGTCTCGGTCTGCCCATCATCTGGATGATATACATGAACGGGCAGCTTTACAGATCAGTTTGGTGACTTTTAGCGGAATCCATTGTACAACATCTACCATCATGCCTTCGTGACACTTTCTCCATCATGACACTCCTCCTCCAGTGCTGCCCCCTTTATCCATTGTGACGCTACCCCTCCAGTTCCATTCCGTTTCTCCACTGTGACACTGCTCTTCCAGTGCCGCCCCCCGTTCTCTGTCGTGACACTCCTCCTCTAGTGCCTTTCCATTTTTCTGTTGTGACTCTCCTCCTCGTGTCACCCCATTCCTCCATTGTGCCGCCCCTCCTCCAGTGCCGCCCCCTTTTTCTGTCATGATACTCATCCTCCAGTGCCGCCCCATTCCTCCAGTGCCACCCCTCCTCCAGTGCAGCCTATGGCAGGAAGCCTGGGGGGCTGCTCCATCACAGGGCACACACACCCACACAGAAAACCCCTAAACACTGAAGGAAGCACCTAGCACATTTTTTAAAGCATTATAGCTAAGTCTGCACATTTAGTGTTTTTAATGAATGCCACAGGAGAGCAGCGCAGCAGAGGGAATGTGGCGGTCGATGTTTCTGCCAGCCTGGCTGTTCCTGTCTAATAGCACGATGTGCATTTTCATCCTGCTACCTCAGGCTCAGTAGCAAAGGTTTGCTATAAGTCCTGGCAGCCCACTTGTGAAACCAAATCTCAGGTGGATGTTCTGGAAAATCCAGGGACTGCCACACCTCTTCTGAGGCTGCATGAAGTTCCCTTTCTGAGATTCGATGTGCTTGCGCGCGTGTCGACCTCCAGGGTATTGCACAGGCCCTGCCATCTGCTCGCCATCAGCCCGCAGTACATTACCTGTCCAAATTAGACACTGATCATTTCTGTCTTTCATTCTCAAATGGCTGCAGTATTGTTCAAGACTCTGTAAACAATTTTCCTCCACCAGGTAATAATATATTTTTGAATTGTAATATTTACATCAGGGGTCTCCAACTCCGGTACTGGAGAGCTACCGTCCAGTAGGTTTTCTATCATACCCGGCTTCTGATGAGCCACACCTGTTCTCAGGTAAATACCAGGAGCAGGTGTTGGAGACCCCTGATTTACATGGTATTTGTAAAATTTATTTCCTAGAACTTCTTTCTAGGGGTCAGTAGTGATTATGAAGTTCTGACCGCATGCTGACCGCGTGTTTGACCATGCGGCTGAGATTTCTGCCCCCCCCTCCCCCAGCTCCTGCTGGAGCACTTGGAGTGCCTGGTGTCCAGACACGAGCGGTCGCTCCGCATGACTGTGGTCAAGAGGCAGGCCCAGTCGCCATCTGGCGTCTCCAGCGAGGTTGAGGTTCTCAAAGCTCTCAAGTCACTGTTTGAACACCACAAAGCACTAGATGAAAAGGTAGGGAAAAGGTCAAAAGCACTTGTTATACTTCATTGTATGTGTATTTGTGGGTTTAACATTTCTTTTATGTATCATCTGTTTGTTTGTCCGAAAGGACTTTTCAAATGTGATAAAACTGGTGCAATTTACATAAACAAAGAGCACATAATGCAGTGTTTTTTTTTCTAATCATAACTTATGAACTGATGAACTACAGTTATCATGCCCCCAGTGCCAGTGAGTAATTCTAAATGTATATAGGGACCCCCCCCCCCCCACCCCAATTAGCATTACCCTGACGTTGAAGGGAGACATTGTCCGAAACCAAGGGTAAGGAGGCTTCACGGTCCTGGGTATCTGCTTCCGGTCTCCCTTCAGGACCCCAGAGGGGACCACGGCAGTTATATACCTGCATTGCTGTCTGTCCTCTGAAGCCCAGCTCCATTCACTTTACAGCTGGATGGATTTGGCTCTTCTTTCCCCTGTATTTTGAGTGCACTCTTCTCTTTAGGTGAGGGAAAGGTTGCGGGTTTCACTGGAGAGGGTCTCAGCCTTGGAAGAGGAGTTGACGGCCGCCAATCAGGAAGTAAGGATGGACTGTTTCTTCCTTCTCAGTTGCATGTCTGTCAGTTTCCCTTCTCATTTGCTCCCCAGCCCAACCTGATAGGTCTCAGCTGTGGGAGAGGGTAAGGAGAGGCCGCTGGGCCCTGTACCCCTGCTAACATCCCCGACGCCTCGCGCCTGCACTCTCGTAGCTTACGGCCTGTCTCTGTTATCTGTCTCTCACACACTGCCTCCCCACGGAGGCAAAGTCTCACTTTCTCCCAAATCAAACAGCCCACAAGCAGAATGCAATATCAGGCAGCCATAGTGTTCTTCATCTGCCCAGTTGAGTTTTTAAATCAAGATCCGCAAGACTTTTGGGTGAGATCCTGTTTTACTGATATCACCCTCCCTGACCTTTTAGATGCAAGTTTGCCATCGGGTGCTTGTTGCTGGACAGGATTATAGGAATCACTGTGCTTCAGAGAAGCTCAGTTCCTGGGGGGTGAATCCACACCGAGCTTTGCGGGGTGAAAAGTAAAAGGTCCTGCATCAATCCATAGTGCGGAAGATTGAATAGAACTTGTGCTTCTTTTCTGTAGAGTCTTTGGTAGAGTCTTGAATATGGACAAAACTTCATATTATAAATGACGCATTTTAAAAATGGTGCAGAGGTGGAAAGTTCAGGTTTGGAAAGTACAAATCCAGGCCAAGATTTTGTTTCAACTAACCCACTGAGTACTCTGTGACTCTTTATACTCAACTGGTTAGTTGAAACAAAACCTTGATCGGGATTTATACTTTTTGAACCTGAACTTTCTATCTATAATATTGTGTTATTTCTACATATAAATGTTCTGAGTGTGAATGAAATATTTCAGTTTCAGTTCAATCCTCTATGTACAGCATGTGCTATTGAAATGAGTGCAATACCCACTGATTCACAATCAGATTTGATCTCTAAAGGAACGCAGTGCTGTCTGTTTTATTACACCCGTATGGCATGTGATCACATGTGTGACACCACTGCAAAAATGTAGCCTTCATCTCCGCTGTGCTGAGGAACATAATCATTATTATAATCATGAGATCAGTCATGAAGAATTGAACAGAAAAATGGACTGAGAATTGAAATGAAGTAAACATTGTAGACATTCACAATAACTACAGTGGTGTCAAGAAGCAGTTTGGCAAAAGTGTAGCAAAATTTCTGCAATAGCATATTAACCTGAAACAAAGTCTTTACCTGTCCTTATAATCTGAGGAGGGAGAAATGATACCAACCTTAAAAATGAGTTGATATTTTATTTTTTGCAAGCAAAAAACTGCCTCAGTCCTATATCTGCATCTGCCACACCACCGTGTTTATAATGACAGCAAATTATGAATTTATGAACCCTCTCTGATCACCACTAATGCAAAATCAATTGTGCAGCTGGATTGTAGCCACTGCAAAAGCAATTTAGTTTGTGATCTGCGCTACTGTCTGCTGACATCTTCATGAGGCCTGTCCACTGTGTCATTGCACTTTGGAATATAACGTTAGAATTATTGGGATTTATTTTCAGAATTAGCCTGGGGCTTGCCGTACCAGATGACAGCACGTCGCTGCATCTTTCAGCTGTAAACTTTATCAGTAATGGGATGCCTATTGATCTACAGTATGATCTGAGTGGCTTAAGAAGGTCTGATGGCAAACAGACAAAGTGTCTTCTGAAAATTAATGACATCATTGTTTTATTTATGTGGTTTAGATGGAGAAAATGAATTGAAATGGGCAGGATGTAGAAATTGATGGCAAACGTCAGTCTCCTGCACGAATCCTGTTTTCTGCAGAAGTGTGACACACGTCTCTTTGGCCAGTAGAGAGTCTAACGCCGAGAAGCTACATGAGTGATTCGTGTTGTGCCGTATGGACATGCAGGTATTGTGTAACCAGGGAGCGTGTAGACGGCACATTCAAGCCCGACTGCTTGCTGCAGAATTCTTGGGAAAGACATTTAAACTGCATGGGCCTGTTAATATTTCCAGCTGTGAAATGAGCAAAAATTGCTTCAGGTGAAAGTCCTGGCTGAGAAAATGAATTCAAAACAAAGTCCAGTAAACAAGCAGTTAAGGGGAACCTACTGCCGTGTTTATTCTCCCTTCAAAGTGACATTTTCCTGTTGGTTTTACTACCCGGGTCACCAGCCAAAGATAATGCTCTGGGTAAACACTGTTCGATTCAACAGCTCCTCACAGGCAGTTCAAGTCGAGAAAATCTTAAATTCTGATGTTGTCTGCAACGCATGAAAATACAAGACAGCAAATGTTTTTGGTACGTTCTGGCCGGCTCAAACCAGGAGTTTCACGAGACTCGGTTGTCATGATGTTAATCATCCTGGGCATCATGTACGCATCATGCCTTACCTTGGAGGGACACATGTTATAACAGAAGTCACCATTACACACGATGTGAAGAGATGTCTCATTGATGATCTAATGCTACTTGTTGTGTGCTGGGTTTTCCCAGTGCGTCTCCAATTCCTGAAATCTGGGTTGGGTCCTTCCCACTAACCCCCCTCCCCAGATCACAGCCTTACGGGAGGAAAATGCCCGCATCCAGAGGAAAGTGGCATCCGGGGAGGGTGCAGAGGAGCTGTCAGAGAGCGCCGATATCAGCCAGAAGGCCCACAGCAAGGTGGGCCAACCATAACTCGTTCCATGGGTTTACATGGGGAGTTAAAACTGTGGCTTAGAAATACACCATTACTGCCATCTGTATTCCAGACCAAAGTCGAAAGGGTGTGTCAAGCTCATCACTGGCAACATAAAAGGTGAATGAGACAGTACACTATTTAAATGGAAGTCGCTTTAATGAGGTCATTTCCTTTTTCAATAAGCAGCAGAAATCCTGACCCACATTATACATTATGCTTAATGAGCCTCAACAAAGGCTTCAAGCGCTTGTTTCTTTGGGGCTGCAGTAGGTAAGCTAGTAAAGAAGAAGCAATATTACACCAGGTTTCTCATGCCGGCATGAAGATACAAACTCTGAAATCCTCAGTCTGAAAGCAGAAGTAGCTTTAATTTGACACCACTGTAGGGGGACTCAAGTGTTTTCCAGTTCAGTCTTCGGGGAGCCGCAGACAGTCCGCGTTTTTGCTCCCTTCAGATGTGGACTGTTTGGCAAGGAGCTGGGAGGGAGCAGATACGTGGACCATCTGTGGGTCATCGAGGACCGGATGGGCATTGCCCTACAAGGTTTCTAATGGCTTTCCAGAGGCAGGTGCACCGTCCAGGTGTCTCAAGCAGAATTTGGTCTTTTAGTTCCCTAGTAGAACTTGCAATCATCCCTGCACTTCTCTAAATCGCATATAATTATAGGTATATAATGTATGTCAGAGTTGGGATTTGTATTTACTTCCTATATTTTATGAGGTGCAGTTTTGGTTTATGTGTACTATTTACATTATTATTATTATTATTATTATTATTATTATTATTATTATACCCTTACTTCTTTCCTTTTATTATTAAATTGTTGTGTTGATATTGTCCCTGTATGTCTGCACCAATTCCAGCAAGAAAATTTATTAGTTGATGTACTTGAACAGTAACGCAGGAGCAGCTTTAAGCAGAAGTCCTCGTCCATCACTCTCAGACAGCATCAGCATCTTGTCCTGAATTCAGACACAGAAGCTTGCTCTGGTCCATCCCAGTCCTTCTCAGGAAGCGTCATTGACCAGACTGTGGAACCAACCAATCTCAGATGGGTCATCATATAGGGAAAACCCAACAGGGTCCTACCAGGTTTCACAAAATGCACCCAGAAAACAATTAACTGGTTAGCTAAAGTACTAAAGCTGGATAAATATGACACCTGATTTAGAGAAACCAGCTGGGAGCTCAGAATTACAAACCATGGGGGCAAGAATCTTCACTGATTATCTTCAGACTGCATTATAGCCATGCCTGTAATGACAGTGACAATGAGGTAGTCAAGCCCTTTGGTCAGCCCACAGCTCCCCGGAGCTCCTTTTATACACTCATCCTCAGTCTTTACTCCACTAAAGTAAGCACAGATGGATTGTTAACATCTGTAGTGGAGGGAATTATCCAAGAAAAGAAACCCCTTGTTAATGCGAAAGGCAGGAAATTGTGTCTGCAAGCAAGGCCTCCCGACTGGAACTAAATAAGGCTGCAGACTAATGCAGGAATCCAATTGTGCTCAGCAACCATTTTTTGCAATTTGCATATAATATCCCTTCCAAGGTGTGATTCCCGTGTTTGCTTGTCAGAAGCTGTTAGGGAAGTAATACACATTCTTAAGATGATACTGGGCTTGTAACCACAAAAAGCGTTTAGGTTTAAAGTTTTAAAATTCTGCTGAAAATTATTCTTTCGTTTACAGGTATTTATGAGGCAATCATTCATACAATACAATGTTGTCACTGTTTTTGCCCTTGACTTTAATTAACCTTGGAAGGAACCGGGAACCTGGATCCTTTTCTGTAAACATTTATGGGCCTTGCCTCACTACGAAATATTATATCTTAATATAATCCCTATTGTTCTTCTTTATGATAAGTGGACCATATAAATAAATGACAAAATGATCTCCTTAAATAACACTGACGTCCTGATAGTTCCTACCCTGCTGAGGCAGTAATAAGATCGTATAGCTCTCACCTGCAGCTCGAGGTGTAAGACGCGTCCTCAGCTCTGGCTGCCCAGACGCTCAGGCCTTCCGTCTATCTGTGCCCAGCGTCTGTCCAATGGCGCCATGGAGACCGTCAGCGAGGCCAGCCAGGTGCTGGAGCTGCAGGAGTTGCTGGAGAAGCAGAACTACGAGCTGGCCCAGATGAAGGAGCGCATGTCCTCGCTGGCCTCGCGCGTGTCCGAGGTGGAGCAGGAGCTGGAGACGGCCCGCAAGGACCTCATCAAGTCCGAGGAGATGAACAACAAGTACCAGAGAGACATTAAGGAGGTGGCTGCTTCGCTGATAGTATTGTCACTCGTTTGAGTGGCTACTCTTTATAAGTGAAGAGCAGATGTCAAAACTCACTCATTCCATGGCATATGTGGATGAGATAAGTTCTCAAGTAAATATGAGCAGTTTTTGGAAATCTTAAGATTTTGGTTTTGGTTCCATAACCTATGATAAGAAAACCTGACTGTAGGTCATTGGTGGTCTCGTCTCAAAAACAACAAAAAATGGACTGAGGGAGTTTTGGAAATTTGCTCTTCAATTACAAATGCAGGACAAGAGAAGCTAGACGTAGGACACGTCCTGCCAAACTGTGCTTGTGCCACTGGAAAACGAAGAGTCAATGAAGAGTCAATCCAGCCAGCTGATTATAAATATATCATGAATATCATCTGCCGCTATGGCAGCGTCACATTGCAAGTTAAAGATGGCTGATCTTCTGGGTTTGAAAAAAATACATAAATCAGGCAATTTTCCAGGCTTTTTGTGGGGGGGTATTTTAGGAGAGGATCACAAAGTACTGTTTTATTGTGAGTTATTCTGTGTGTGTGTGGAGGGGCGATGGACATAGATATACATCCGTGACATCAGGTGATGCAATCGTTCAGGCCATGTGTCAGAAGGAGGACATGGAAGAGCGCATCGTCACCCTGGAGAAGCGCTACCTCAGCGCCCAGCGGGAATCCACCTCACTGCACGACATCAGTGACAAGCTGGAGAATGAGCTGGCCAATAAGGAGGCTTTCTTGAGACAGGTGAGGAGGCCCCAGTACTTTTCTCACAAAGCCATAGACTCAGAGAAGGTCTTCTTTTTTTTGGGGGCGGGGGGGGGGGTGGTGTTCTCCAAGGATCGTTTATCTATTGAAGGCCCCAATGGCTTGGATTTGCACAGAACATGTCACTGAACCAGGTGCCGTTGCTTGTTGCCATGCCAACAAACATGGGCCGCACACTGGATATATTTCAAGCAGAGGCGCTCTGGGGTCTGGTAGTCCCCCGGGTCTCCTGAAGGTGCTTGTTCAAGAGCCATGGAGCCCCTACTTGCTACACGCACTGATTAAATAGGATTTTGTATGATTAGTGCAGCTAACCAGTGCCGCGGAAACCGGCACATCTGTCCCCAGCGCAGCGGTTGCCTAGCAGTCGCCGGAAAAGGGAAGGAGATTCCTGACATCAAACGCTGCAGGGTGTTTGATGAGAAGCGTATCACAGAGCTTAACAAGCTTTGAGATGTTGATTAGTCTCATTGCCAAGAGTTGGAGGGAAAAAGTAAAAAAAAAAATCTATTAGGCATCATCCATAGATGCAGAAATCAGTGAAGAGAGAGCTAGAATTTGTGCAGCATGTCCAACCCACGCACTCCAAGAGAGTAGAGAAGGTTTTAATGTACAGTGATCTTTTCTGATTTTTGTCCCATTTTAGCTAAAATGATGGTGGTGATGTTCAGTGACCCATGAAAACTGGAGGCTTCCATGCTCATCTGTAAATCAACCTCACCTGAGCGCAGTGTTGTAGTACTTGAGTCCGGTCTTGCTCTTAAGACCAATTTTCCCACTTACTCCTTGTCTCAGAATTGAAAGCATTTCTACTCAGTCTTGAGTTGATCTCAAACTAGAGCAGCTTGGTTCAGAATTTTAATGCAAGACTGTGTTTTTTTTTCATCAGTGATAAACTTGCTCATTCCACCTACGGTACTCGTCTCAAAGTTAGGGCACACGATAATAAAACAAAATACAATTAATAAAATGAAAATCTTCTATTATTTATATCTGTTGAACTGTCTGTATACTGCAGTTATTTTATTTTATTTACTTTTGAAAAGACTGTGCCAGAGTGCAGTGCTACTTTGGGAATCCCTTCAGAACAGACACAATGTAATTTTCAGTCACTATTTGATTTGACCACATTAATCACAAGTGTGATTGTCCTGCATGCAACCACACTTCACTGCACTGCAAGTTCTAAAATGCTCAGTACAGTGGATATTGTTAGAACCAGAATGAGTGTGATTAGCATTCAGGTTTCACTTGGGTAGTTCTCCCCATAAACTCCTGCTATAGTTACACAGGTATTATGAAACCTGCCGTTTTCGTGGCAATTAGACAAGTTTTTTATTGGTTTCTCTTACCATTACAGTCTCAGCTTTAGATGAAACAGCAGGCATGCTCAGAGATACTCAGTGTAAATTATTCTTCTTTCTCCGTTTTTCATCCTGACTAGTCTAAAACATTACAGTTACATGTTAAGGGCTGGGTGTATGCACGCTACAATTACAGTGTGCGCTGGGTTTGCATTTCATACAAACAGTATAACCAGTGAAAACTCGCTTTGACACATTCGTACAGGAATTCACCAGGATAAGTAGATCAAATGAAAATTTGATCAGCAGTGATACAATGTTGGGTATTTGTGACTAAATACTAATGATTGAGATCAAAGGATTGTCATGCTTAAATTTAATTTTACTTTTAAGTCAAGTGTCAAGTCAAGTGGGTCTTTATTTTCTTACCATCTACATATAATCCACATCATACAGTGGCCCAAAATAACGTTTTCCTGGACCGCTTTCTTGGACCTTCCCAAAGTCTTGGTCTTGACTCGGACTCTATCCTTCAAGGACTTTAATCAGACTCAATATAGGTGTTCTTCTCCCTATCACTACTAGAGCATTTCTTCAAGGTTGTGCAGCCACCTTAGTTGGAATCGGAGTAAACTCTCCCCATCCATCTGCAGATGGAGGAGAAGAACCGGCAGCTGCAGGAGAGGCTGGAGCTGGCTGAGCAGAAGCTGCAGCAGACCATGAGGAAGGCGGAGACGCTGCCCGAGGTGGAGGCTGAGCTGGCCCAGAGGATAGCGGCCCTCACCAAGGTAACAGCTCCCTCCCTCTTCTAGTTAAAGTCATGTGACCACAGGCCTGTTCCCATGGAAGGTGACCATGTTCATATTGATTCTGTCATGTCTCTGTTCCAAGAAAGAAGTGTAGCCAGCTGATATTCTCTTACCTAATATCTCAGCAGCTGGTCTAATAAGGTAACAGACACATCATTTCATCAAGGAGAAACTTCAGGCTGTCCTTAGGACAGTGTTTTCCAACCCAGTCCTCGAGGACCCCCAGACAGTTCACATTCCATTAGCTGGGAGCTGGGAGGGTACAAAAATGTAACGACTGCAGGGAAATAAAATAACGCATCTCATTTTATTTTTGAAAACTTAGAGACGTATAAGATTGCTTAATGAGTGTCAGGTCTGCATTGCACCAGGGTAAGTGGGACTGTATTGTACAGGACCTGCGATCTTCACATGGCATATCTGATGTCAGGTGGCTGCGTGTGGCATCTGTGGCCCTGATTGGTTCCTGCTGACCACGGGGCCCTGTCATGTGACTGTGGTCACTCTCCCACGTCACACACACGCATAGACTGCCCAGTGTTTACATTGTGAAGCAATGGTGTCACTTAACAATGGAAATATAACCAACTGCCTTCTGGCTGTCATATGATTTTTTTTCCCCAGTAATATGAATATAGTTAAAATTAATTTTTGCTAATCGACTCAGTGTCTTAAAGGCTAAGAACTGTACCAGACACACACATGTGGGCTAAAGACTCGCCTTCACTATCAGATGGAATGATACCTGCTTTATCAGCAGAGTAACACACATACATGCATGTCATTCCCATCTGTATGATTTTTTTAATTTAGTTTTTATCTAGTTTTTGCTTAAGATTTTGTATATGCATGATCTATCAGAGACCACGCAGTGCCTGTCTGCCTATCCGTCTCTCTGTCCGTCTGTCTGTCTGTCCATCCGTTTGCCCGTCTGTTCGTCTGTCTCCATCTGTCACTATGTCCTTCCGTCCGTCCATCTGTCTGTCCATCCGTCCGTCTGTCTGTCCATTTGTCTCTCTGTCTGTGTCTGTCTGTGTCTGTCTGTCCGTCCGTCTGTCTGTCCATTTGTCTCTCTGTCTGTCTCTGTCTGTGTCTGTCTGTTCGTCCGTCTGTCCGTCCGTCCGTCCATCTGTCTGTTCTCCGTTCTGACTCTCGCATTTGTCCCTCTCCTCTCCCCCTGCCCCCCGGCCGGTTAGTCTGACTCAGGCTCCTCTTCCTCTGCCGATGATTATCAGTATGTTATGGAAGCTAAACTCCAAGACATGACCTCCATCCTTAGGAAGGTAGCTGCACAGGACTTTGCTTACTGTCGCTAATTAAGAATCCATCAGACGTTTGCCCGCCCCCGCCCCCGTCTTTATTTCTGTTTGCCGAAGCCGAGCCCCTCCATGGTCTCCTGCTTCCTCCAGCTTGCGTGTGTCCGTCTCTGTGGAAAGAGGGCAGGATTTGTGTTGGATCTGTGGGGACGTTGCATGACACTGGCTGGTTGACACTCGAAGCCCGTAGCTGCCTCCGATCCGTAAGCAGACCTCCGCAGCCGATGCACCTGTAGCCATGTGGTCTGGCTGACCCCCCCCTTGCGGTCCGGCGGACCCCCAGCCCCGTGGAGCTTCAGCTGGCAGAGACCTAGTCGCTTGGCTTGTCTCTCCTGTCGCCCCCTTGCCTGCGCTCCCATCACCGACGCGGCTGCTAAACGGCGGACCATACCCACCCCTCCTCCTCCCCCCCCCCCCCCCCCCCCCCCCCC
>JABJVO010000062.1:26921112-26937753 GCA_026770805.1 Boulengeromyrus knoepffleri | reverse complement strand
TAGGGAGTTTTTCCTTGCCACTGTCGCCTATGGCTTACTCACTGGGGGCTTTGGGTGGGGATGCTGTAAAGCGCTTTCAGACGATGTAATGTTGTGATAATGCGCTGTACAAAAATAAATTTGTTTGTTGTTGTTTGTTGTCAACAGAGTCACCCTCCTCCATCATAGAGGTCAAGCGTTTTCAGTGTGATCCTGGTATCATGTGGCACGCACATGTAACGGGAAAAAAGCGTAGTGTTTGCAGACCAGAATTGTTACTATGGAGGTATAAAACAGACAATCTATCACCCAGGTTTCCACCTCCCCTGCGAATAAAAAGCATTAAACAAATCAGGTCCAATATAGTTCTGGCACCTACGCAAAAAGACGTTTCTAAAAATTGTAACATTGTATAGCTAATGTATATCTCTCTTTACTAGGTCGTCGCCTAAAACAATGTTCCGAACAAAACACTAATTAATTAGCAACTTTATTCCAGTTCTTGACATTATAGGTCCACACAGTTGTATATTTAAAGTAATTCATATTAAAACTGCTGTAATAAACACAGTTTTCTACAGCTGTAATGTCTCACCGTATCCTTTAAAATGAAAGCTAACCGGCTAACAGAGAAGTGAGATCTCAGTGCTGTTCACTGGCTTGGCCATGTGAGGGGGCCCTTCTGGAAAGTGATGGGTAGAATCAGGGCAGACAGACTGGAAGACGCTGCTAGCACATGTCAATTCTCTGTAGGAGGCCAACTGGGTCAAATGGTTTCCAGGGGCACGCACTGCTGCCCATAGTTAGCTTAGTGCTCTGCAAAAATCGCGGTTGGCTATTCCATCATTCTAAGAGCCATTAATATCAACACATCATTTTTAATGACCGTAGTCCTATTTTACATTCACAACTGCCATTTTTCACTTAAATTTCTCCCCCCCCCCACAAAGAAGAGAAAAATGGTTCATTAATTTCTATTCATATAACGCCATAGATGAGACCTTGGAGGTTTGTAAAAAGAAGCCTGAATGTCAAACCACTGTAAAAGAAATCGCAGTTGGCCCACTGCAAACAGTTCCCATGACAACACAGAAATTATCCAAGTCTTTTTTATCTTTCAACAAAAAACTGAGCCATAAAAGTAATTTGATTATATCATTACTGTATACTTTAACTACCCTCTGGAAACTGGTAGGCTATAAAATAAATATTTCGATGTTTTTGAGTACCACACTGCCCATGGGGAGAGATGGCAACATTTTGCGTTACATCTTTTAAACCATTTCCCTTTCTCTTACTGTCATTTCACCTTCCTGAATCGATTTTCCCCCATTTTGCCATTCTTAAGTAAGCCATCCGCCGCTGGGGTGGGGGGTGAGGGGTGCCGTATGGCAGCTCCAGGGTTGTTAGCACACGGACACGTGAGCAGACTCTGCTCATTTCTACCTGGTCTTCTGCCATGTCCATCGGAGCACCCGTCGAGTGTCCGGTGACTCAGTAACAAAGCAGGCCCAGCACTCCTGAGCAATCAGCAGGAGACGTCAGGTACACGCACGCACACACAGACCTGTACTCATATCTTTGTGGGGACCGTCCATTCATTTCTTTGGGCATAACCCTAATCCTAAGTATGACAACCTTAACCCCTACCCGGCCCTAACCTTAACCACGAGTAACCAAATAAAATACAAGACGTTTGGCATTTTTTGTTTTTTGATTGCAGTCACAGATTTTTATAAAATTGAGTTTCCCTTGTGGGGACCGAAAAAATGGTCCCCTCAATGTTAAAATAGCCAGTTTTTAACACAATTTAAGGAAATCTGGTCCCCACAATGTAACTTATACATAACCCAGACACACACAAACACATACACACCGATGAACATTTGCTCAGAAAAGGATATATATGAAAGCTTGATGCTTCATCTCAAAAACTTGAACCACCGCAGTATCAGTCATATGATTACGTCCTCAGTTCTTATCCCAGAGTCACATGTTCACATTTTTATGCTAACTGGAGACTAATGGAAGCTGGGCCGACACAGGAAGTGGCTCACCACAGCTCTTGATGTGCACTTCCTCCTCTGTGAGAGACCCATTGGGATGCAGCCAGTTTAAGCCTGCAGGGTTTCTCACCTGAATAAATCTGATGAAGTGTGCTGACAGGATAACTCTGACAGGGAGCTAAATACACACAGCCTTTTATAGAAATTTTTTTTGATTGCATAGCAGCCAATCAGAAGGCTTTAGGGAATATCAGCCCTTTCTCAAAAGGCAAAACAGCCAATGAATGGGGATTATTCTCAACAATGTAGTTAGAATGGACATGACCTTGCTAATACAATATTGTATAACCTATTTGGTGATTCCCCAAAACCAAAAACCAGTTGCTCATGTATTTCTTTCACATTCACTCCCTACAAGTATCATTTTATACTTTACAAAAATTGGATTTATTAAAGCTTTCATGTTATCAGACAATTTCCATATCGGGATTTGTTCCAGAGAGTCTGGTTCAATTTTATGTACAAAAATGCAAATGAGGGCAGGAGTTCATGAACAGCTTTCAAAAGTTTGCTAAATGCTAAAGTGCAGTTGAAACTAAATGAGCAGCACCTCTGAGAATGTGCATGGAATGTCTGACAGTGCTTCACAGTCAGATCTGCAAGAGCATGGCGATCCAGACAACACTGATCTGCAGCCGCACTTCCCCACCAAGACACTTACATGGCTTATAACGGAACCTGAAATGTAACCAAGTACCACTGTCAAAGGCACGAAAACAACCCAAACCCAGATTTTGAATTAATTCCTCAAGTTCCAAGACTAGACCATAAAGTTTGTTAAGACTGCCAGACGTGGATGTAACTTCAACTGCAGGAACAGCATGGACCAGACCAACAGAGACACAAGACTGAATATCATGCAAAGTAAACTCTAGGGACTATTCCTTAAACCCTCACATAAGCTAAGAGCTCTCTCCTCCAGCCCATTCCCAAATCTCCGTGGCACTCAATAAGCCCTAATCGAACGCCCATCGTTTGCACTCTGTGAGTCCCAGGCGCTCGGTGTCTCTGTCACTCCCGAACAGCTTCAGCCACCAACCCCTGGCTGTACCTTGGAGACTGTGCTGACTGAACAAGCCTGCCCGCTTGCACAAATTAATTGAAAATGAAAAGAGCAATTGGACTAGGAGCAACGTTTAAACGGCCGGACGCAACTGCCTCAGCAAACAAATTAACCCAACTGGAATATAGAGCTTTTTGTGTCCCACTGGGGATGCAGGGCAGCACCAGGGCAGAAAAGCCTCAGGAGAAAAAAGAATAACGTCAACTAATGTTCATGGCACAGACCACAAGCCCTCCTTTACTCCCTTGAGGTTATGCATTTCCCTATTTCAACGTGTTTAAGATTTAAACCATTTAAAGCACAGTAATGGAGCAACCACTGCAGCTACAACAGTGGCTGCAGTCAGTTTACACTGCTGGGTCACAAACAAGCAAATTGTTCTTAAGTTGATAAGCATGACCTTTAAGCCTCAGGTGACCTCAAAATGGGGGTGGAATCTTACATGTTTCTGCAATAATATACCAGAAAAAAATTTCCATAGTTATGAATAAGTAATCAAAAACATGACAGGCAGAAGAGTACTATTCTCAATATGCCAAATCAAAGGGCGTAGATTTAGGAACGTATTCCTACCAAGACTGTGGAAGTAGCGCGTGTTTGGGGAGGGGGGGGTGGCTGTTTGGTCCTTATCATTGATGAAATCAAACATACACCTTTGGTTAAGTCACATATAGTGGAGACTGCAAGGTTTTGTTTAACACAATAACTGGATTCCTGGACACCAAAACTACTTCCTGTCATCATAGCTACTGCTTGCTAGTGAAACAAATAAATACATATTTAAAATGCCAGACATGAAAACTAATTTAAATACAGGTGTCTAAACAGACTTCTGTGGTGAAACAGAGAACACCCCAGATTCCATTAAATGCTTTTCTTTATTTTTGTACATTCAAAATATTAAGCCAATGAAATGCTAAATAAGAAATACACAAATGTGCCGAATTCACCATGCAGCTAAAATGACAAGACGCTTAACGGGATTTTAATTACTGACAGCAAATCGTTTCTGAATGTGTCTGGAAAAAGTAGTTACCACCCACCATGTCCAACAGAACAGCCTTTAAAATCATTCATGAATAACAAAACAATGTGTGCAACTCAGTGAAAAACTGGTATAACGTAATTTATCATTCTTAAGACTGATGAGTTTTATGTGCGCCCCAAATTTCAAATGCGAATCTCGATAAAAAGGCAGCTTTATTATACTCTAATGAGCCAGGCTTTTCACCAGTGTGATTGGTCATATAATTAACAATTAAAGGCTCCAACTGAGCCTACATGTTGGATGAGAGTGTTTCCCGAAGGGCCCCCTCATGTAATAGAAGTGCGTCTGCGGGACGGGAAACTGGCGTTCGGCTCGGCAGAGCCAGATGATAAGCGGAAGAGGCTGTTTATTCAAGTGGAAACCGGCACAGCCGTCCTTCCTGTTAGTCTGCTTCACACAGATTCCTCTGCCCATACTCCTGACTCTCAGGCTGACACAGCCATATTACACCCCACACTGTATTCATGCAGTTCATCACTGGATTAGCATGCATGCTAACATGTATGTTAGCATGCAATCAGCACCCTGAGCTTCCTACACGGTTCTCACAAAATACTGCCTTATAACGTCAAAATAAAACAAAGTAAAGATGTTTCACTAATGCGGCTGATTTAATGTCAGATGGGAAACGCACCCAGCCTGAAATCTATTCCAGAACATATTCCTACTTTATTCCCATTGTAATTTGTAATACAGGCACATTAATAAATTACTGCACTGAGCAACACCACTATAACCCCCCAGAATAATAAGGGAGATGTTTATCTGACAATTTTTCACTTTTACTTGGGCTCTCCTGCTTTTCATGCATCGATGATGTTACACACTCCGGAGCAGGGCGATCATAATGTTTGCGGTACAGCCTTGCTGTCTCTGCATATATAAATGTTGTGTTGATTTTTAAGTGTCGTTAAATCAATTTCCACTCCAGGTAACCGCATCGGTAGCATTCTTCCGGAATGTTCTGTCGTCTGTCTGGATCTTTACGCTTTACGACGGCATGTTTCATTGCTGTGATGATCTTCTTCAAAGGTTGCGGTTCTTCTGAAGCCCCATGCCACTCAGGATTTTCTTCCACAGACCAAAGACAGGAAGTTTGGTTAACTGGCATCTTGAAATCATCCATAGTGTACATGTAGCATCCAGTCCAGGGTATATCCCCACCAAATGTCTTGTTCTGCCTTGGACAGTCTCCTGGCCCATAGCACCAACCAGGAGTAGAGGCTGAAATGATGGACCATTTGGCCATTCTAAAAATGTAGAACTATTTCCTTAGTTAACAGGTCAACAATAATAATTAAAATGTCCTCAGGCTTGAGAATGAGCTGAATCGAGAACAATCCAATATGGCGTGTTTGCACTGAACAGCTGAGTGGTGTAGTGGTTCAGGGAAACCATTAGGAGAGTAACTGACTCGTCTGCCTGTCTGCACTCTCATTAGCTGATGGCTTCTCTAAATGAATCACAGCAGCATTATGTGACATTCAGCTGATGCAGAGCAGCAAACGGGTCACGGAATTCCAGGGACCTACATCATGAAACGAGATTTGCTAGCTAGCTAAATAACTTGTCAGATTTAAGGTAACCCTAACCCCAATTTAGGGTTACCTTACCTTACCTTACCCTTAGGGTTATCACACTCTAATTTCTAAGAGTATATGCCTTAAGGTACCTGCACTTTATATACTGTTACTCAGTAGTTAGAATGTGTTTTTTGTTGTGCCTTTGCACTTTACTGTTTGTCCTATCCGGTCATGTCTTGTCGTGTCTTGTCTGCGCATGGGACAGTGAGGAACGTAATTTCGATTTCTTTGTATGTCTAGTACATGTGAAGAAATTGACAATAAAGCTGACTTTGACTTTTGACTTTTGAAGTTAAGTGGACTTTATCTTTGTTCAGTTACATTTAGCCCAAACTACCTTAAGTCCAACAAGTTATCCTGCTTTGTGGAACTTGCCCCTGGAAGAAACCCCATGATGACATGGGGGAGAGCATCAATCTCCATGCACATAAAGCCGGAGAGGAGACCCAAAGCCTGGTCCCAGAAGTGTGAGGCAATAGTGGTAACAGCTGCACCACCATGGTTCCCCCTTGCACCCAATTTCTGCTGAGAAATTCACAATCTGGCTGCAAGATTGACAGCGAAACCACTGCACACTCATACAATCCTCAAGACAGCACCACATCCATTCCAGCCCAGAAGACACGATGAGGGTATTTTCTTTCTTTTTTGCGTTTTTCCTCAGGATAACACTAGTCAAACGTTCACAATGGTGAGAGGCAGCATCTCCACAGCGGTCTTCAATGCTAGTGACCCCAGATGATAGCCCAAGCTAACTTGGGAGGGAACTGTCACGCTGATCATCTGAAAAGCAAACAGCAAAGATCAGGGTCCTTACAGATGTTACCGTGTGATTCATCCCACCTTTTCCCCCCTTGCTTACCTTAAGTTTTCTTTATCTCTGACTTACTGCTTCACCTATGCCTACAGCTGGCCATTTTATGGGTACGAATCAGGCTGAATTGGATTCAATGGTACAGGAGCATGAACTGTCAGCTTTTCAGCTGGAGTCCTCATGCACTATGAAGTCTGCTCCCTTTCTTGCATCTAAATTCCCTTGCTTGGGGTTGGGGGGAGGAGGAGGACTCGGAATTAAGTTAGGGGCTGCTGATTTATTCGCACAGACATTTATTCAAAGTATGTCATATACACAAATTCCATTTAATGCTTAATCCGTTTATGTGAATTGGTTTTAAACATGGAAATATCATTCTTTCACGCAGAGGGGTAGCAGTTTTCACAGATTGCTGTACCTGAAGTGGTACAGCCAGGATGTACCCATTATGGCCTGACCTGCCAACTTTAGTCAGCTGGCTGGAGTGAGATTTTCAGTTTGAACCAAGTCTGCACACGCATTTACATGTATGTAACAGTTTTATTACCTTGTAAATAGTCTATAAGGTTTGCAAACGATCCCAACGCTTTTGATGTAGCTAGTTTCAGGTTTATAATGGAATAATATAGATGTGACATAAGGTTTCTTGCTTGAGGGTCTGAAAGGGTAACTGTAGAGTAGGCAGCTCCGTTATGGCACACATGACAGATAGCGAAGACCTGAAGGGGGGGGGGGGTCTTTAACGTTAATCTCTTGAACCCCTTTGAGATGTAAGATGTATACATGCTTTAAGATGATTAGCCAGCCCACCCCCCCAACTACAGTCCAACAAAACAGAACGAAATAGGTGGTTTGAAGATGGACGGAGTGATCTATGTCTATACAGGACTATTAATTTCAATGTTATTATCAAACATAAAGACACTTTTAAAACTTTAGCCAAAGAATTCATTCTCTACACCATTGTGATGGTCATTTAAACATTCTTCGGAACATAAGAAATTTACAAACGAGAGGGGGCCATTCGGCCCATTAAGCTCGTTTGGGAAGAACTTAACTAATAGCTCAGAGTTGTTAAAATCTTATCTAGCTCTGATTTATAGGAACCCAGGGTTTTAGCTTCCGCTACACTAGCAGGAAGACTATTCCATACTCGAACTACACGCTGTTTAACTGAACACATACAAACTTACCAATCATAGAATATCAACTGGGTCTGAGTGTTTCTTTACACTTTTAAAGAGAATTTTAACTGACTGGCACTCAAACACACTTCAGTACAATTCTCCTGCCTGTGGTGCAGACTCATACATAGATACTGTACAAGGTGCTTTACGCAAACAGGATCCGCTAGCTATTGCACACATTATGTCAAATCAAAATTAAGTTTACGCCACTTCTGCGCTGTCAGTTATAAACGTTACCGAACAGTGATTCGCTTCTAGTCCGCTCCCTGGGTGTGATTTTGTGTCACTACTTAATGATCATCTTTTTTCCCCCGTCGCTTTTAAGAATAAAAAAGGCATGACATGAAAACAACGCAACGTGAGCCCGGCTGTCCCTCCAAGCCACTCCCATCGCCGGACCCGGAGCGGCTCTCCGATGCCACAGCCGCTCCGTATCGCGAGCAGGGAGCAGCCATGGCGACAATGGTCCAGCCGCTGACTCTGGATCGAGGTAAGAACCGGCTCCGATCGTCCGTCCGCCATCCTGCCCGAGTCGCCTGCGATCGCTTTGCTTTGCGTTTTTCACGCGATTACACACCGTACCCTGTATTTACCTCCCTACTTACTACAGTGCTGCAATTAAATATAACCGCGCAGGAACCCTTCCTGCAAGTGGACGGAGGTCTGTACATATGCAGAACTGTAATTGTATTATAATAAATTTAAATTAACTCGTAATTCTTGGTTTTCCATGCACAATAGCTAATTGTTTTCCTCGTGTGTTTACAGTTATGTAATGTCTAAATATGTGTTGATATGCTGAATGATGACTTTATAACAGAAGGACAATCGAGTGGGAATTTAGTTACATTTTACCCAGTTCTCCTGTCCCTGACCAATATATCTCCCAAAAATAGGAATGCGTTTAATATGATGTATTTTTATTGCTGGTTTGTATGGATAAGGTAAAGACCGGATACCGTAGTGTTTTGTAGAAGCAAAGTATTTGCGGGCAACTCCATTAGATTGGGGAGTGAATTTGGCAAATGTGTGTCCTGCTGCAGAAGCTACACATTGCATTTTTCTCCTTTTATTTTGGTTAATGGAAACCCCGACGCTCTCCGTGTCATGATGTTTTCACGCGCGTCACATAGGCGATGCTGCGAGACCAGGGGAGCTCAGTCCTCCGAGCAAAGGCAATCAATGTCACAACTTCGGAACATCGGAAAATCAAGCAGTGAAATAAACTGACTTCCTGGCCGAATCTAAACCACATTTCAAATGCTGTCGCTTTCCTATTTTAAACAGATTCAAAACGCAGCGGGACTTTACTTTTAGAATAAACTTTTCTTTTTACCTTACTTGTCGACCCATTGCCGTGCGAAGCACGTCAAAGGAGCATTGAAACGTAACTCCCTCACAACCGCAGCCCGAAAGCAGCGTGATGGACAACTTTATAAATAGTGAAACGCGACACCGGAGGCATATTTTAAGCCCTATGGCTATACCCGCCGACTGCTGATATGGCGATTGCGCCGGTGAAGCCCCTTTCCCCAGGGCAAAGCGCATACCTTCATTTTCCCCGAGCCCCGGGAGGCTCCCATGCAGCAACTCCGACCCCATCCTGGCTGATTGGCCCCCATGCCGAGCGCTGCATCAGCGCCTGGTGGCGAAGCCTCTGTGCCCGTGCTTCAGCGTGTCAGCCGCAGGGGTTTGGCGGTATATATGCACGGACACGGTCACGTTGTTTAAATGAACCTTCTATCTGAAAAGGGCATATGAAGATCGCTGGATCTTTCGATTCCTGCCGCGTGTGCCCAGTGACTTTCATGCATGGAATGCAGACATGTAAATAAGTGCGATTCATACATCTTAGGGCACATTAACATATTATTTTATGATTCTACCGTAATTCTTCCAGTCTTTGGAGAGAATGTCTTGATAGGCAGGCAGTGACTGTAAGAAACAGGAGCGAAACTGTTGTTTAATTTTGACATTCACCTTTGGAAAAAGGCTAAACCCCCGTCATTTTCGATACGTGATGCATGATTTTACTGTGGCTGTGAAACTGCAGGCAGCAGGGGCTATGGTGCCTGGCTGGCTAAAATTAATCGTGTAATGATTCCAGAAAGGTAGAGGCACATATAGAGCATCTCCGTCATGTAATGATTAAAGGACTTTTTTCTTTCCTGATGAACACAAATCCTGCCCTTTACTGCACCATCAAGCACAATTTCAAGCAGAGGAAACGGAATTTACCAGCAGTCTGAGAAAAAAACAGATATTTGTGCTGACTTCCTGGTATTGTTTTAGCTTGTTCCTGCAAGCCAAAGTCTGTTTCCATATTAAGCTGTGCTTTGTGTGGTCCCCTATGCAGTTCTGAAGGTGCAATGCAGATCGTGAATAAATAAGTACAATATTAGTACTGTTTATGTCTGTGTACCCTCAGAACTGATTTGTGAGGTCTCTTTTATAGACCATTAAAGTGCATCATGGATTTAACTCAAGAAACATTCCCTCTGTGGCAAAACACCCCATAAAGAAGAAACTAACAACTACAGGACCTACCAGGGTGTGTTACGCTTATATAACCCATTGCAAGAATATTGCATATTTGTGTACCATTGTTCTTTCACAGACAGTGTTCAGCCACAGAGATGACAAGTGCTTAAAAAGAAGCACAGATGCTATATGACTGGTTTGTATTAAATCCAGTCTCTCTAGTTATCCGGTAACTGAATTCATAACCACTAAAAGGGAGGATGTGTTGTTTGCAGAATTATCCTAATTGCTCACTGGATAGAGGGCCACACACACACACACACACACACACACATGCAGAGCTGGTGGTTGATGACTTTAATTGGTAGGGGGAAAACCAGGGCATCATGTGGTGAGCAAGCCTTAAAATAAACAAATAAAAACAGTACAGCTATTGGGATGGCTTACAGAGAAGCTGCAATTATACATGCAATGATGGCAGTAATACATTAGTAAAGACTAAACCAATCACAGTTATAAGATAAAGGCGAGATCTAGCAGTTGCTCAGTACTACTCCACCCTAAGCCAGGAGTGTTAATGTGGCAGTAATTTATCGCAGATTAGTTTTAACTTATCCTGTTTCATGGCTTGATGATCTGCAGTAGACGGCCGGGCACGGTGGTACGGCATTCCAGTCCCACGACGTGCTGATCTCAGCCGTCCTGGCAGGATTCATCAGAATGTGTTTTTTTTTTTTTTCGGGTTTGCAGAACCTCAAAATTTTAATCGCACCAGATGGCGAGGCTCCCCACGGGTGTCCAGGAGCGATTTGGAAGCACCACCCTGGCCAAAAGCAGTAAAAATGCAAAAATACACACACGCGCATGCATGCATGCACGCGCTCACCCGCAAACACACCGTTGTTTTTTAGAAGAAAGCAGTCACACAAAAAATGAAAAGTCTGAATGAAAATTACAATAAAACAGGAACAAAGTTATTAAGCAAAACAGAGGTCTTAATTTGGCCCGGGGGGTTGGGCTTGGGTTTCTGGAATGATCTGCTGTCAGCTTTAGTACCTGACTCTTAATACACACTAGATGAGATGTTAATAAAACATTGAGGCATTGGCCTTTTTTTGCATCACATTGGGAAGGTAGTTTCGTATGCACCTGAAGATGCTGTGATTTATTCCCAGGATGATTTAAGAAACCTTGTTCCAGCAGCACCATATGTCATTCTCATTAACAGGAACATGGATAGCTCTAATACAGCCGGTGCTGCTTGGGTCCAGCCTCTCAGAGAAAGGGCACTTCTGAGGCAGATTTTAATACCCCTTTGAACCATCTCCCTTAAATTAACACCGCAAACAGACTCAGCACAATGGGGATTCACTCACTACTTCCTGTTTTTCTCTCTCGAGGGTGCACTGTTTATAATTAGGAATTCTCTAAACGTCTCCTGCTGGGATTACGGGCACGCAGTGCCGGTGGGATGGGATTGTCTTTGCCGGAAATAAGTGGACGGCCATTTGCAAAAAAATTTAGAGGTCAAGGCGCGATCTTATTGGGGAGAGGCGGACTGTAGTGTCAGGAGAGGTTCTGCAAAGATACAGCTCGCAAAGGAGATGCGCACTTGGAGTCCAAAAACTAAACACATAAACCATTTCTAAACATTTCAGCAGCTTGGATGTAATTACACACATGGCCAGGGTGGGGCGCGCTAGCGGTAGGTTTCTGTGGTATTCCTGCTATTCTGCTTGTCCTTTTTGATGCTCATAAATGTGCCAGTAAACATCGCAGGCTGAGCTGTCCACCTCTTTTGAGCACTAGCACAGAAGAGCAGCTTCACTTGCCATTTTGAAGGACACACACCTGAAATTCCTTCTTCCACAGAGGCTACAGTCAGGGGCCAGTCGTGTTGGCTGATGAATGCCCAGGGTGGCTCTTTGGGATGCAATATGATCCTAACACCTACACATATATTTAAATCATATTAAAGTTAAGGGGAATGTAATGCTGCTCAAAGATTAGCCAAATTATTTGTTTATACACACACGTGCACGCAGGTTTGTAATTATATCTTTGTGGGGACTCACCATTCATTTCTATGGGGAAAACCCTAATCCCAACATGGCGACCTTAACCCCTACCCAGCCCTAACCTTAACCATGAGTACCCAAATAAAATGGGAGGCTTTTGGCATTTTTAATTTTTCGATTGCATTCACAGATCATTATGGGGACCTGAAAAATGGTCCCCATAACTTCAAAATAAGGTTTCTATTACATTGTATGGGACATTTCTTCCCCATCATATAATATAAACCTAGTCCACAAATGTCCACACACACACATACACACACACACACACACACACAGTGCAGTCAAAAGTATTGGGACACACTTAATTGTTGAATTCAGGTGCTTATTTCAGACACATTGCCACAGGTGTACAAAATCAAGCACCCAGCCATGCAGTCATGTTTACAAACATTTGTGACAGAATGGGTCATTCTGAAGAGCTCAGTGAATTCAAGTGTGGTACTGTCATAGGATGCCACCTTTGCAATAAATCAGTTCGTGGAACTTCTTCCCTGCTAGATATTCCATGGTCAACTGTAAGCGGTATTATTGCAAAGTGAAAGTGTTTAGGAACAACAGAACCTCAGCCATGAAGTGTCAGACCATGTAAAGTAACAGAGCGAGGCTGGTGAGTGCTGAGGCGCATAGTGGGTAAAAGTCACCAGCGCTCTGTTGATTCAATAACTGCAGAGTTCCAAACTTCCTCTGGCATTAACTCCAGCTCAATAACTGTGTGTCGGAGCTTCATGGACTGGGCTTCCATGACTGAGCAGCTGCATGCAAACCTCACATCACTAAGCGCATGGCAAGCTTCGGATGCAGTGGTGTAAAGCCACTGGACTCTGGAGCAGTGGAAACGTGTTCGGTTCCCCATCTGGCAGTCTTATGGAGGAGTCTGGGTTTGGTATACATCAAGAGAACGTCGCCTGTCTGATTGCATTGTGCCAACTGTAAAGTTTGGTGGAGGAGGGATAATGGTGTGGGGTTGTTTTTCAGGGGTTGGGCTTGGCTCCTTAGTTCCAGTGAAGGGAAATCTTAATGCTGCAGCGTACCAAGACATTTTAGACAATAATATGCATCCAACTTTGTGGGAACAGTTTGAGGAAGGCCGTTTTGTATTACAGCATGGCTGTGCCCCACTGCACAAAGCAAGGTCCATAAACACATGGATGGAGGAGTTTGGTGTGGAAGAACTTGACTGGCCCACACAGAGCCCTGACATCAACCCCATCTAACTAGAATGGAGACTGAGAGCCAGGCCAGCAACAGTGCCTGACCTCACAAATGCTCTTCTGGATGAATGGGCAAAAATTCCCACAGACACACTCCATGTGGAAAGAATAGTGGCAGCTGTTATAGTTACAGAGGGGGGAGAAACTCCATATTGATGCCTGTGGATTTAGAATGGAATGATATAAAGGTTCCTGTAGGTCAAATGGCCAAGTGTCCCAATACTTTTGTCTCCATATAGTGTGTGTGTGTGTGTGTGTGTGTGGGTTTGCATAGATCACATTTGAGGACCAAATTGTCCCCAAAGTGTAGTAAAACCTGAAATTTCCCCATTTTTGGGGACATCTTTTGAGGTCCTTATTTGGATAACCTCAATTTTATAAAAATCTGTCGATGCAATTAAAAAAGTAAAAATGCCAAAAGTCTTGTATTTGGGTTGGTTACTTATGGTTAAGTTTAGGGATGGGTAGAGGTTAAGGGTGTCGTGATTGGGATTAGGGTTTTTCTCATAGAAATGAATGGACGGTCCCCATTTAGATAGGAAGACCAACTTGTGTGTGTGTGTGTGTGTGTGTATTTATATGTATATGAAAGTCTTAGGCATTCAAAGAAAATGTTTAAAGCCATTCATCTGGGTATTAAGTGTCTCTTTTCTGAGAAAAAAAATACAGTTTAACGTTAGAACGTAAGCAAATTAATGGTAATGCAATAAACACTAATGGGAATGTCTTCTGTTCTCCAGATTGTTACTGATATCTTGTAGGATAGGTACATGAACACCACTTTGATTGCCAAACCTCTTCCCAGGAACCTCCAGCCATTCGATGGATTCGTTTAATTAGTCACCAGCTACATTAATTCATTAATTTAATTAGTTAAATAACTGGATAAGGTATTGATCAGCTGAAGGAGGTGTGCTGATGCTCTGAATACTGTGGTGATTTTAGCAATGGCTAAGCTGACACACTTTGACATAATATCATGGTTTCACATCAACATGAGGATCATTTAAGCATCACTGTCTTTGACTGCCCAAGGGGCTAACATAACATGATACACCAACCTTCATATTATGGGACAGACAGATCGGGAGTATAAGTTGATGTCACTTTGAGGTGATTTCCTGACATGTATCCTTCTACATTTATCGGAGGTGGACAGTTCAGGTCCAGAAGGTATAAATCCAGACTCCGAATCCAGATTTTCTTCCAACCAACCAGTTGATGTGAATGTGACTCTTTATCCTCAACTTGCTGGTTGAGACAAAATCTTGGCCTGGATTTATGCTTTCTGAACCTGAACTTTCCATCTCTGACGTATTTCACTTTGCCCCCTGGTCAGACTCAGAAGAGAATGGATTAGAGTGCAGCCCAGTTCCTTACATGGCCAAAGCCACTAGATCCCTACAGATAGCAAAGACTGATCTGAAAGGTAATGTTAGCACCTGAATGGTTAGAGTACCTCTAGAGTACTCTTTGTGGCATGATTGCGTTTCCCTGTGATTGTTCTTCAGTTTTAGTTATTTATAAGTCTGCCTGGTAGCTGGGGTGACAGTGTGGGTGTTGGAAACTAAGGGAACATTAGTTTTTAAGGGTCTGTATTTATCCCCTGCAGTACCTGTGACATCAGCCTCGACCTTTATCTTTTCAAACACACCACTCAGCCATTTGGAGATCATTTCCCTATTTATTTCTCAGCCGTGACCCGGGGCTCTGATAAAATTCAGCCCGACAGCTCTACCTGGACTCAGATCGCTACTGATCGCTTCCGCGGTAATGTTAATCCCAAAGGTGTGCTCTAATGAGCCGTTCCAACGCTGATGCCCGACCACCCAGCATCTCTGCATTCCAATTACTCTGAGGGTACATTTTGCTAATAGGAAATACAAAATGAATATGGTTCTGATTTGATTATGCTTTCAGCTCTTTTTTGCTGTTTTTATTTCTATAGCTGCAGACCACACAGTTAGAGTCCCGCCTGGCCCAAGCCCGTATCTGAGATTGAACCCAACTGACCCGAATAGTACTAGCAAATCTAAAACCTAAACCCGACTTGATCCCGAAATTGTGGAAATATTAGTCATACGCATATATTATATTGACGGTATTTTCATCTGTGCAGCTTATATGCTCTGGGAACGTGCTGGGATTGATGCAAAACACTGATATTTCTTAAATAACAAAAAGCCAATCAAAAAAACTAACATCAATCCAACCCGAGCCCGAAAAAACGAACCTGTACTTAGCCTGAAACCCGATACTGTATTGGGGGCCGTCAGGTTCAGCTTTGGTCGCCGACCTGTACACTCAATACATTCACCGTCTGTTCTATTGTGACAGAAACCTGCAAAGTTAAAGGAAGGTGGCGTATTGATTAATTTGTAATGGGAGAATGTGGCCCTTGGTGGGTGGGATTACTATGCACTATCCAATTGCTTTATGGATTACCCCTAATAGAACCAATAAAAGTAATGAACAGGAAGCTGGTTTGACCAATCAGTAACGTGGCACATTCTGTCCCTGCAAGCTGCACAGTTTAGAAAGTTTGCTATGTTGTAACCATAAACTACGATCGCCTGGACTCATGATGGTTAAACCATTGCAGATTCACATGCTAATTGCTGCTATATTGTCCCCCGGGATGAGGTGCTCACTAGATTTGCTTGTGCAAACACAGGCAGCTGTATAAATCGACAGAAAGTCACTCCGGATAAGAGCATTACTTCAACAGCTAGAAGTAATATGATCCTGTTATTCAATTATCCGAATACATTTATTTTATCGGTTAGGCCAAGTATGCTGCTGTTAGTGGTGTAGGTAAAAGAGTGGCTCTGCTTAAATTAATGTAATAACAGAGAGCTCTGTCGGTGTACACAAGGAAGATATCACAGAGGTGTACACAAGGAAGATGTCACAGAGGTGTGCACAAGGAAGATATCACAGAGGTGTACACAAGGAAGATGTCACAGAGGTGTGCACAAGGAAGATGTCACAGAGGTGTGCACAAGGAAGATATCACAGAGGTGTGCACAAGGAAGATATCACAGAGGTGTACACAAGGAAGATATCACAGAGGTGTGCACAAGGAAGATATCACAGAGGTGTACACAAGGAAGATATCACAGAGGTGT
>JABJVO010000062.1:26894486-26917284 GCA_026770805.1 Boulengeromyrus knoepffleri | reverse complement strand
TCTGGGTTGTCTTACTACATCACACCTCCAGGGATAGGGGTTTCTGGGTAGTCTTACTACATCACACCTCCAGGGATAGGGGTTTCTGGGTAGTCTTACTACATCACACGTCCAGGGATAGGGACTAACTAAATCTCACCTCTACTTGGTGTGAATAGGATTTGCATGTTCTCCCCATATCCTGCAGATTTCCCCCCATAATCCAAAGACAGGCAGTTAGGTTACGTACATGGTGCCGGAGACATTCCCAGTTTCAGTTTGATGCAGGGATTTCCAGGCACATCATGGTTATCAGAGATGTTTCATGCAGAAAAGTACATACTGTCAAATGAATGTGGGTTTTAATATTACAATATCTGAAGAAGTGGATTATTTTGCACCCCACACGTACATACACACATATGTTTGTATTCATATCTTTGTGGGGACTTCCATTCATTTCTAAGAGCAAAACTCTAATCCCAACATGACGACCTTAACCCCAACCCGGCCCTAACCTTAACCATAAGTAAACAAACAAGATACGAGACTTTTGGCATTTTTCATTTTTTTTATTGCAGTTACAGATTTTTATACAACTGAGTTTCCCATTGTGTGAACCAAAAATGGTCCCCACAATGTCAAAATAACAGGTTTTTATCATACTGTGGGGACATTTGATCCCAGCTATGTAATATATACATGAACCACGCGTACACACAGACACACACACATCACAATGACTTAGGTAGCCTCCAGTTTCCAACAGTTTATAGTTGTATAGTATATCTCTTGAGTCAGGCATTGGATAAGTACTACATTGTTACACAATGCTAAATTTTCCAGAAGAACCATCCTTTTGTTGCTTAGACAACATGAAGGATTAGCAGAAACCTCCTTTGGTTGGACCAGCCCACACATTGCAGGAACGGTCGAGGTGAGGTGGTTCCGTTTAAGGTTCTGACACCCTGGGTACTTCATACGCCCCTGATATGCTGGGAGATGAAAGAACTTTTCAATGATGTAGGCAGGAAGGGTAAAATATATACTGCTCACAAACTCACACACTAGAAAATAAATAAGGCTGGACTGTTTTCCTAGAATTGTACTGAGATTCAGTTTTGCCCCAAAAAAGTGAAATGAAATATTCATCAGATTGTTGAATATAGCAGAAAAGTTCACTAGGTTGGCAAAAAGTAAAAAAAAAAAAAACATGACAGGCAGGAAGAGGGCAGCCTTTGTGGGGTCCATTTCTAAGGGCCAGCTCACTTTGCTACTCAAATTAGGTTTCAAAATGGTCAAATGGACTCATATTTACATAGCACCTGATTCCTTCCAATACATTTCTGAGTAGGCAGACAAGAGATTATCAAATGCAGCTCATTATAAGGCCAAAAGGATTTATTTCATGAAGTTTCTTATTTATGCCTGCATATAAATTTAAAAAAATGCCATATCCACATTATGTACGAGTTCAGGGAACGCTCGAGGTCTGAAGCTGGTATTATGTGTATATAATATATAATGTCTGCCTGCTCATCACCAGATACACCACTATGTCCTGGACCCAACAGAAATAAATGTTTGTTTTGCAAAGATTGCTTATTTGTGTTTTTTGCAAATTTTGGGTAATCTGTGTTTAAAGACACTAGTGCCTGAAGACAAAATTTAGGGTCTGTAAAAATTAAAGGAGCCTTTCGCTGTTAACTCTCAGTGAGGTGCAGTGCTAGCATTGACGTCCTCTATAAAAATGGACGGTTCCCCTAGTGTGCCAATACCAGTCACTGTCGTTTAACCATGACTGCAGATCGCATGGGATCATCCACTAGGACCTTCTGTATATAGAGGGAAATGGGTGTTTTCCCTAATGCACAAAAATGCTGATGCCATTTTTCTTTACCCACCTCTGCAGGTATATCAGTACATGCATGAAACAATAACTGTGAACGGCTGCCCAGAGTACCAGGCCCATGCTACAGCTAAGGTAAACGCTTCCGTCCGCCATACCACGCATGAGCGAGTGCACCACAACAGTCAAGCATTAGTGTGAATGCGTGTCTGTGTGTTCGTGTGCATCATCAGTACAGGTGCTCTTTGATGTACGCGGGGTTACATTCCGATGACGCCATCATAAGTGGAAAATATTGTAAGTCGAATATCAAAGTTGTATGACGGATAAACAAGTAAATAAAAACAAACATCACTGAATAAGTAAATATTTACTCTAACTAAATAAATACCAGTAATGAAAAAGTAAGTAAATAAATATAAGTTTGTTTGTTCAAACTCAGAAAAAAACTGTGATACGTTGTTAAACACTGTATGAGATGTTTACGTTCACGATTGCTACAGAGACTGGAAAGCGTGTCTGCGTGGATGTTGTCACCCATGAACAAAATGTATCGTACGGCAAATCGCTAGCCTGAGAACAGATCAAAGTTCAAAGTTGACTACTGAATGTGCATCACTGTCGCACCATCGTGAAGCCCAAATATCTTAAGTCAGACCATAGTAAAACGAGGAAGATCTATACATCAGTACATCATCATATTTAAAGTGTTTTTGTCATTCCCATGTTCTAAAAGACAGAAAAACAAGCTTGTAAATCTCGAGATGAATAGATAGTGAATTCCATCTCACCTGGGTGACTGAGACACGGTAAGAGCACGTCTGCGGCTCAGAGGTAGGCTGGCGGCGATTACCGCCCTGGACTCTAGCCACTGTGATGATGAACATGCTCTCTGGGTAGTCTTACTACATCACACATCCAGGGATGTAGTAAGACGTGATCTACAAAGGGCAAAACGGCTCCTTGCTGTTTCCTCACAGATGATGGGGTGTTGATGTTTGGACATCACCCTCTATGAGACACGCAAGGACACCGCCACCTTCTATATCAGTTCATTCAAAGCATTACTAGCATTTGCCAAAAGGATTGTGAAGTTATCTGGGTAAACAGGTATACTGTGAAACTTTGTCATCTCTATCAAGGCCTTGATACAAAATAGTGTCTAAAGAGTATGATTCACTAGAACGTTTTTTAAAATGCAGAGCTTGGGGCAAAGTTGTACCAAGTTGTACAGTTCTGCCTTTCCAATTATATTTTGGGAATCCCAGAGCAGGACGTTAATAAGGACAGGACAGCCTCGTCTGATTTAATGTCACCTCACCAACTCAACCTTTCCGGCTAAGCAGAACCGCAAAACTGACAACTGAAAATTGGCCACCAGTATCAGAGCAATAACACAAACCGGCTTAGGACCCCGGGGGGGGGGGGGGTGATTTCAATTAACAGTGATCAAATCACAGGGTGTGATGCCATCCAAATATCATTAACGGAATCCTTTCTGGTTAGCATGGAACAGACATACTAATTGGGCATTATATGTATACATACACACACACATATATATATATATATATATAGTTAATACTGAGTAAAATCTCCTGCAACAGTAGTCTCTTTGCCTGAACCAGACAGAATAGCGATACTTTATCCCCGTGGGGAAACTCTCAGCATGCAGCAGCCCTACAGTCAGGGGATTAAAGGCCTTGCTCAAGGGCCCGATCTGCCAAGGCTGGGCCATGAACTGGCGCCTTTCTAATCACAGGCTTAGCCCACAGAGCCACATGCCGACTTAACTAAACAGCCACATAAAAGATGACTTCCTGTTAGATGGCACTACCAAGCCCAGCGTTTAGAAACAGCTCTGCATTTTGGCATATTTAGATTTACAACCCAGATGAAATAAATAATGAAAGAGCATATTTACTGATAGAAGAAGTAAGGAGAGGGAGAAACTGCTCATAGGAAATACTGTGGAAAATGCTAGAAGGCTGGTCAATCAGTCAGGGTCTGTCTGTGGCACTTTTCAATTCTCTTGCCAGAAGCTGCACCCGTGAAGGTCTCACGGAGGCACCATCCTGCATATCAAATGCTGTAGAGTCACATGACCCACGTGGAGTCACATGACCCACATAGAGTCAGGTGATCCAACTCACATAAGTGAGCAAATGAGTGAGCCTGGCAAGTGGGCCTTTTTGCTGCATAACAGAAAGCAAAGGGCAGGACAGTCCCTGGGGAGAAGTTGCAGAGATCACACATCTACATGGTTTAACGAGGAGATGTTCTGCTGACAACTTCTGCGAGTGTTTCGCAGCATCAGGGTTTGGCTGTTTTCTTTCTCCGATCCCAGTTTCCCCAAACTCCAGTAAAAAAACTTCGGCCCGATTTACAAGGCGGGTTTGTCTCGGAGTGGAAATATCCGGGGTGGCAGCAGAACCCCGGTGTTGCTGGTGCGTAATCTGACAGCTGTATAGCGACTCAGCTCCTCGTCTCCTCAGAGGAAGACAGATCGTAATGCCCCCAAACGAAAACCCATACCTTGATCAGAAGTGAAGAGCCTTCTCTGGTCCAGAAGTGGCTGAGAGCAGGCAGAAAGCTCCAAGGCTTGAGTGCTTGGATGCATCTTAGGTGCTCCGCGCCTCTGGCATCGCTAAGCAACACAAAGAGGAGGCGGAGTCTACGGATACTCTCGTTTGGTTTTAGAAACAGTCAGGAGAGCAAAAAAGTCAATTCCCAAAGTATGTTGGGGTATAAAAGCTTCCAGCAGCTTTGGATACATTTGCGATGAGAAGAAACACCATGTTTGATACCAGAAGCTGAAATCCAGCTGAAAACAGGCTTTCAGTTGGCTCAGGGATAACGGAACCCAGTGCATTAAGTGACATTGATAGCTTCAACACATGAATGATCACTCCCACACTGATGCGTTAGGGGGGCCTCAAGGTGCTGACAGTATGTGATCCAAAAAGCAGCGATTGTGGGGCATTTTTGGAGTCTCTCACCCCCGGTTCTCACTCTGGATCTCCGATGCAGGCTACGGTGGCGGCGTTTGCAGCCAGCGAGGGCCACTCGCACCCACGCGTGGTGGAGCTGCCCAAGACCGAGGAGGGCCTCGGCTTCAACGTCATGGGCGGCAAGGAGCAGAACTCGCCCATCTACATCTCGCGCATCATCCCGGGGGGCGTGGCCGAGCGGCACGGCGGCCTAAAGCGGGGCGACCAGCTGCTGTCCGTCAACGGCGTGGTGAGTCCGCGATCCAGCGCAAAGTTAGCTCAGGGGACCAAGGCGACAAACACTTCCTGGCAGTATTGAGGAGTAAACAAACCCTCCAGGGTCCCCTGGTCAAAACTCGACGCTGATCTCCTAAGCAGGACGAACCCCAGAGGAGATGTGTGCAGCGACCATGACAGAAGCAGATCTGTAACTTAACAGGCAGCCAGGCACCCAGAGTGGGTCGGGGTGAACATGTACCCCTCAATATTTAATTTGATTTAAAAAAACATAGATCTTTACTTAAATGATTAAGCTGTGTTCCCCTCAATATCGAACTCTCTCCTACACCCTTGACGATACCACTCACAGTGCTAAAGTGACATTATAAAATGAGAGATGTGCTTATGTCCTACAACCTTTAGAGAGCAGCCATTCGAGACGTAACTTTTTAATCAGCTAAAGAAACTACTTTGAAGTTACAGTCATGGTTCTGTAAACACAAAATGAACAGAGAGGTTTTAGGATCTAGAAGCTAACCAGTTAACTGTCTGTACTGCTTATCTGTCCACTGAGATTCTTCTGAAATTACTCCCTATCCAGTTACTGGTGCAACCATGCGAAGCCCATTTTCACTGAAAAAAGGTATCAGTTCAAGTGTAATTTCACTATTCTTGTATAACTGTTTTATATCAGCCTCCAGAAAAAGTTCAGGCTGAAGATGAACGGAAACATGTATGGTTTGGACAAACCCTATGGATTCTTACCACGCAACCCTTTCACAAAGAACCTCAAAAGCAATTACATTTACATTTTCATTTATTTGTGTTTGGCAGACACTTTTCTCCAAAGCAATGTACAATCGAGGCAAATAGCACATTAGAAATATACGTGCTGTAGAGCAGTCGACTAGGGATTATTTCACAGCCATTTATAATTATATAATTATATAATTTTCCAGTTATGCAGATTTTAGAGGGATATTAATGAAAACATGCACTTACATTTGATTTTAACTAATGTGTCCTCTTCCCGTAATATAACAGACTGCTGAATATGACAACGATTTACATGCAAAGTCATGCACGGCACTTAACAATAACAGGATTTTCTTACAAACAAATCAGATGAATCTTATTTACGGTAAATGCTAGAAAGTGCTATAGCCGAGTTATTGTTCCATAAGAATTAGATGTCATTGCAACATTAGCAGTTAGCCGAGCGCCAACAGGCAAAGTTAGCAGTTAGCTGAGCGCCAACAGGCAACGTTAGCAGTTAGCCGAGCGCTAACTGGCAACGTTAGCAGTTAGCCGAGCGCCAACAGGCAACGTGAGCAGTTAGCCGAGCGCTAACTGGCAACGTTAGCAATTAGCCGAGCGCTAAGTACCCCCCTTCCTGTGGCAGAGCGTGGAGGGTGAGCACCACGAGAGGGCCGTGGAGCTCCTGAAGGCAGCCAAGGACAGTGTGAAGCTGGTGGTGCGCTACACGCCCAAGGTACTGGAGGAGATGGAGGCCCGCTTTGAAAAGCTTCGCACGGCCCGGCGACGCCAACAGCAGCAGTTGCTCATCCAGCAGCAGCAGCAACAGCAGAACCAGTCAGCCCAGCAGAACCACACATCATAGGTGAGGCCTTCCACCCCAAACAGGTGATTCTGCCCAATACTGGCACATCAAACTATCTTAATCCCAAAAAGTGGGGTGTTCCTGATATCCGCTCAGAAACCTGCCGGTTTCCCTTTAAAACCAGGAGAAAGGAAGTGGGCGTCTTGGGCGAGTCGCCTGGCTGAGGTGCTCTTCCAGTCTCCGCCTCGTTCACGCTAGGAGAAACATTATTTCAGTAATTCAGGTGGAGGTGGGGCACTTTTGAATTATTTATGTCTAGACAAATAACAGCTCTGACTTGTGAATAGCTGTGATAATACTGCAAACAAAGCCAATCAGTTTTCCCCACTGCCTCCGCAACGCACCGCTGCCTGTAAGCCAGTTTGCGAATTGCTATACTCTCAATAGACAAACATATCTCTATACCCCATATCCACTTTTTTGGATTTACCCATTTAACGCAAATGAACAGACATTTGCATGTATATGAATGCCATTACTGTGCTACTAATGGATCAGGACAGATCCAACTGGAAGACCTATCCTATAACCCTATAACAGCATTCCCGTTTTTATAGCAGCCTCCTTTGTGTTGACATTCAGGTGTCCGAATTCTTCTACCAGGATCTCCCAGGGACTGTGCTGGGAGCATCCTGAATTAACACAGGCTGCCAGACATGAACACAGGGATACCAGGCTGGATGCTCTTGAGGGTCCGACCCCCTTCCCATGCATGCTCCCCAGGAATGGGCTTCTGCAAAGGAGAGCTAACTGCTTTCAGAAGCTGGATGGATGGATGAATAGGACATACAACTTAAAACTTATAATTTAAAAAGGACGTAAAGAACAAAAATCAGACTATTAACTGGCTTCAGTTATTAAGTTAAGGAACTAAGTGTCTGAGTTCAGTTGTGGGATGCTGCAGAGTGGCAGAATCAGGAGCCGGTCCCTGGAGTTCTGCTCCGCCTCTGTGTTGAAGGCCCACACGGAACCCTAGAGAAGGAACAAGACTCAAGTGACCCTCGGCCCCCATCTCCACTCTCCTTCTGCAAACAGGGGGAAGAGGAAAGGACACCGGCTGGCAGATGTTCAGCGTCCAATCCCCCATCAGCAGTGAGTTCACCGGGAAGCAGATCCCATCTTCTCATCTGGAAGCAGCCTTTCCACATACTCGTTTCACAGCTGTGCCATGGAGACCTGGAGACGTGGGTGTGCATATTCTACAGATACACTATATACTGGTGCTTAAGAAAGGGCAGTGGGACGAGAGACAGATTTGCACTGATCATCGTCTGTTTCCACCAACAACTTTGTTCCATTTACATTTATTCATTCAGCAGACACTTTTACCCAGTGCAAGCTACATATGAGAGATCAGGGTCAGACAATATCCCTAAAGCAATTGGGGTTAAGGGCCTTGCTTAAGGATCCAAAGATTAAATCTCTCTGCTGACTACAGGATTTGAACCAAACCCCACCTGCCCCCAAGCAGAGTCCTAACCTACATACCCCCCCCCCCCCCCCAAAGTAGCTGAGAGAAAAAACATTGTGAAAGCCAGGAATCGTCTCCTCCATTTCATAAAACTCATCCATTTTTCACCGAGACATTTTTTTAAAGCTGAATGGTGTGCACATATTTTGTTGTGTGAATGGACACTAGATACCATGTTTAAGGTATTATTTGGAACAAGTGTATCTTAGCATGAGGGTTTTTGGTTTAGCAATAACGTTCATTAAAAAAGACATTGGCAGACTTGTCAAAGAGGAGCTCAGCGTTTGAGGTGAGACAGAGCCTCCTCGCATGGTAACACCAACACCGACTGTCCCCACGTTAACCCTTCAGGTGCAAGACCTTAGGGTGACCAGAGTATCTGTGTAAGGAACATGAGTAAATGGAAGGGCAAGTTTCATAGAATCGTTTTTTTGATTATTAAGAGCGATTCAGTACTGTCTTAATGAAACTTCCCCAGTTGGGTCAGTCTTTAAGCGTATAAATGATGTTAATTTATAATTACATTTTTAATCTACTCACCACTTAATAGCACATGGATTTGGGATATTAAAAAATGTATATATCACCGTGGTAACGAATCGATCTTAATATTTTGTTGACATTAAATATTTATATTTTATAACATATAAAATGTGAAGAAGCTGTTAATAGGCAGCTTCCCATTATGATGTGATTGATATATATCATACAGGGAGGGTCAAGTGAAGAATTGCGTTTATATATTTTAATGAGCAAACTGAAGCACTGCTTCACCACATGGGACTAAGTGTCAGATGAACGCATAGTTAAATTCTCCGACTGCCCCTTGGTTTCCTGCAGACAGCACGGACCTTTCTCTTGCATCACAAATGTTCCACGAGTCCATTCCTTTGTGGAAGGAATGCAAGATAACGTGGTCTAACCACAGACAGGTGCCTGCTCTCCATAATAATACAAAACAGATCGATTTGTAATTTGCTTAGAGACTAATAGTTTTTAGTAGTAACAGGAAGGTCGAGGAGTCAAACTACAAGAGTCTAAGATGCAGAGGTGGCAAGTCCAGTTTCAGGAAGTACAAATCCAGACCAAGATTTTGTTTCAACCAACCAGTTGAGCAGTAAAAGGTCACATTCCCAGAGTGCTCAACTGGTTGGTTGAAACAAAATCTTGGTCTGGATTTGTACTTTCTGGACCGGCACTTGCTACCAAAGATGTCGGGTAGCCTAGCGGAGCTGTGACGTGTCCAAGTCTCGCATTCGACAATTCTTCCTGAATACCTTTTCATGCCGCATTTCCCATCCCTCTTGTCAATCATTTGAATCGTACTGCACTATAAGAGAAAGACAGACGACATGCGATTGTTATATTTGTAAATAAATATGCGTTGTGTGTACAACAGTGCCTTCTGTCCTTATGTCTGTTAGCCTTGCTAATCTCATTTACATTTTATTCATTCAGCAGACACGTTTACCTAAGGTACAGTCTGTGGTGAAATTGGGGCCTTGCTCGAGGGCCCAACAGCAAAATCACTGATGACCCAGGGCTTTAAACCCACAACCTTCTGAGCCCAGACACAGCCTTCTAACCTAATAAGCCACACACCCTCACCCAGTTCCCCATCCCCTAGTTGCTTGGGAGAGAGGTGGATGGATGGTGTTGTGTCAGACACTACACCTCATCTAGGCCCCCAAAGGCCGTCGTCTCTCAGCGTCGCCTGCTGTCCAACAGACAGGCGAAGTGATGAATGACAGCGGTCAGTGGTGACAAGGGTATCATCGACATCCCGCAGCTCTGAATGCCTGTGGGGTTTCTCAAACCTATTCCTAAACCAATACGGCCACTATGGACCACATTAGGAAGCAGTACTGGAGACACTGCAAAAGAACCCCCAAACTCAGCAATTTCTCCACGCCTGAACATCTACACTAGTGAAGGCAATCAACACAAGTACAAACCACTATTCGGAATCTAATTGAAAAGGGGGTATTGGATTAAAATCCTGGAGCAAGAAATGCTGGGTAGATATTGCAAGATCATATTTGCAAAACTCCACACCCTGTCTCACAGCTCCATCCAGAAGCATCTGCCTTTGCCTGCCTCAGGGATTTTCCAGAATATTCTTAGAATCAACTGCAACTCAGGAGTTTTTAGCAGATAGCATAGTGGCTACGGCCTTTAAAAAATTTGCCAGTTAAGGTCCCAGTAACCTTAAGCAATGCATTTAACCTGAAAATGCACCAGTAAATGATCGAAATAAAAATCACGACCTGCTTTGGGTAAAAGCTACAGCAAAAATGCTAATGCAGACCTGAAGCCCACTTACACATTGCAGTGCCACAGGTACGATATAGGAGCTTCAGATTGTGATGCGATTAAACATCCATCCATCATGGAGTTCAGAGCACAAAGCAGGATGTCAGTCCATCACTGGTCACACAGTTAAGGGGCAATTTAGGCACAACGCCTAATCACATGGTTCAGAGCTGTGGTAGGAAAACCCTGCAGTCTCTAGGTGGCTCTGCACTCTGAGCCAGGAGCAGGATTCAAACCCGCAGCCGTGGGGCAGTGAGAGCACAGCGCCACCCACTGTAACGCCATGGCACATTTCAGTTTTTTTTGCATTCCGTTATGACTTTTATATGCAGTAATTTAGAATAAGAGGGAACAGGCTGCCACTCTTGGTCACAGAGTTATAAAATCCGGTTTCGGCCAGTTCTGTCGGAATGCCTCGTGAAGCACGTTTCCAAGGTTTCGTTCTGCCACTTTATAAATATGCTCTCAAAGAGCCAACAACTCTGTGGAGAGCATGCAGAGCCACATTCAGGAATACTGAAACGCTGCAGCGTGTGGTGCCACTGGTCAGGCGGGCATCTCCATACTGAGGGGCCACACAGAACCAACTGGCATCCGGAACCCGAGGGGCGGTTTGCGGCCATACTTCTCCGCTGTTGGCGCGGGTCTCGTGTTTAACGGGCCAGTCGGGTTACCAGAATGCCATCCTGTGGTGGGCATTTGGGTAAGTTAGGTGGGCACTGTTTGAATTGTGTCAGAGGTCTTAGGGGGTCCCCTGGTGGGCAGTGCAAGCATGACACAAAAGTGCAGCAAGTTTGCTTCAATGTAGATCAGGGGTCTCTAACCTTATTTAGATTTCTGGGGGATGGGGTGGCACTAAATCTTATTTTCTCTGTTATGGTAGGTCCTGGGATGATTCAAGTAAATCACAAATGTTTGGTTAAATTTGGTCTGCTCCACCATAACCTTCTGTTCCAGAGTTTGGGGACTTGTGACAAAAGCACCACAAAAAATGCACGAGGACTACAGCGAACAGCAGAGTCAACTTTGGTGTCTGTTTGTAACTTGATTCACAGTTCCGGCTAATCTCACAAACCCCTGATGGGAATCTAGCTACAGGACCCTGCAGTGTTCCGTTATTTCATACCAGTACAGTCCAGTAAAGCTGCCAGCGCCGACCCGAAAGCTCCACACCTTCCTAATATATTCATACGCACCGTTGATTCATTTGACCCACTGTGAGGAGCACATCCATAGACGGGGCCGGTCAGCGTCTGTTACGTGCAGCGCCCCTCACGGTGAGAGACAGACAGCGCTGGGGCACCACAGTGCCCCCTGCCCAACGTCCCGCTCTGCGCGGAGGCCGCGGGAACGGCGGGATCCCTCTGGCCCCTGCTGCCCACGTGATGAATCTGGAACAATCTGCAACCAATGCCCCAAAAAACACCCAATGCCATTTGTACCCGCTCACAATGGGAAGCAGCTGCCCTTCTCCGGCCAGTGAATTTGTTTGCAGCTGTTTAATCAGTGAGATCCCAGGCAACATCTGGAGATACAGGCCAGCAGGTGTTACTGTATTTTATTCCTGCCGCCTTATTTATTATCGCTTACAGATATAATGCACTATGTATATAAACCTTTGTGTCCATTGCCCCTGTTTTACACTGTTCTGGATAAAAGCTGATGCTTCTACCCAGGGCAGCATAGATTATTGCAGTAGTTCTCAATCCTGTTCTTGGTGCCCCTTCTGCCAGAATGTTTTCATTCCAGCCCACAATGCTTTCAACTTGCCACATTCATTATTAGCCCATTAAGGAACATATAAGCCTGAATGATGTAGGTTTGGAGTGGAAACATCCCGATAGAGGAGGCGCCAGAAACAGGATTGAGAACCAGTGCATTGTTGAGAGAACACAGAGTCAGGCAGCCCTAGGGGCAGCTGAGGGTTAACAGGGACCCAACAGCAAAATCACTCTGTTAACACTGGGCTTTGAACCCACAACCTTATGGGAACAGCATGTTAACCAGCTGAGTCACACATCCTCACGCTGCAAGCAATGCAAAACCCTCCCTTTGTCACTTGCTGTCTGTGCCACTGTATTCTCGGATATGGATGCTATGAAAAAGCCGACTTGTCTAGACTTGACACAAAGCAAAAGGCAGCTCCTGTTCACAAAAGGGAGAACATGCAGGAGGTGGAGTTACACACAGAAGAGGCTCAGCGTCTGGATCACAGGAAACAAACGTGGAATCTAAACATCTTGGCCAAATCAAGGGCTTCTTGGTCCGCTGGAGGCTGTACAAGCCAATGAACAACTAAGTAGCAGAAGGTCATTCAAAAAACGGCAACTTATTTCCATGGAAATTATTTCCTTCATTTAGGCTAATCTTGTTCATAATAGTATTGTCAGGAAAAATGACTTCGATAAATTGTGTTTCCATCGCCTGGTTCACAGCCAAAAGCCTCCGTGCAAAACGTCTCATAAAAAAAGACAATATAGAACAACCTCTACCCGTAAATGCCTTGATTGATTGGGTCATTTGGGAATATCGTCAATGTTTCGTCAGCACACTCGCAGTAGTCATACATTTAACTACGTAACATTCACCCTGTACACATTCTTCAAAGTACACAAACAATTTCACACACACAATGTAATGCTATTATCAAGTAACAGGAGGAACAAAGTTCTGAGTTCCACTGTCGGCAGGATTTACAATGCAGACATTCAACCTGATGAAAAGCTCAGTTACTCAGACATTTCGCACTAAAGTCACCCACAGAAAAACTGAAAACCTCATTCCACTTATTATCATAATCCAGATCTCTTTAGTAAAATCTTTATAATTTACCACACAATTGTTCTTCGCCGTCTGTTTGTAAGCACAATATAAACCAATCAAGCTCAGACCTCTTCAGATCAAGAACTGCCGTAGATTAACTACAGAGAAACAGGCAGAAATTGTAGAATGACAACAGTATAGGTATAGTATCTCCATTAAAGGGACATTAAATAATAAATTTACACCAAGCAAACTTCTATCAGTAAAAAAAAAATCACCAGTCGCTGAAACAATAAACATCCTTTTGAATAACTATGCTGCAAGAAAAGCTTTCAAAACTGTTGTCTAGAACAGAACTGCTTGTTACAACACTCCATCTTTCTCTGATGAAATAACATGCAATCTCCCTGACCCTGCAAAGGATTATTTTCAAGATAAACAACTCCCGCAGAGAAACTTTGGGACATTTACAGTGAAATCTTAACCACGCGTCTCTGGATTCGCAAACTACAGTCATCATACAAAAACCGATGTAGCCATATCAACACATCAATACAAGGTTCCTAATTCTCAGTTTTCACGTCCTGAAACAATGTCTTTAGTTTGAAGTGGCGCTTCATTTCATTTTTTTCCGCTGCTGGAAGTCTGAGTTATGCAGGTACTCTAATGCAGCGACGGTCGGCGCAGTAACGCTTCACGGATCAGGACCATTTCAGCGCACAGCGGGTTCGTCTGCCACAGTAATATTTACTGAAATTAAATCTCCCCTAATATGACATTCAGGTCACTGAATAATCCAACATCGCGGCAGAAAAGTAGTGAATTTTACCCACATATTCTGGAGATATATGACAAGAAAAGTGAAATACACGGAAGGAGGGATGATTTAATGTTATGTGTGGGTGATTTATTTTAAAGTGCAGGGATTTTGGAAGCCATTTATTTCCTTATTGCCTTTGCTCTCTAACACGCTAAACATACAGACGCAGGGCTTTTGTCAGAGTGCAAAAAGGTTACATTTGATTTTGACAGGCGACAAAAAACTTCTAATTAAATGCGCACCACAGGTAGCGTGTAAACATTTACACTCTTCATTCAAAACGGATCATTTCAAATAATGTTAAGGTAACATTAAGCGACAAATCATCAGTCTCACTGCTAAAAACAATTGTTTATTAATTACCATACTAAATGCTCGTGCGTAGGCTCAACTTGCAACTTTGGTGCGCTCCTTACCTTAATAAAACAGGTGAAAAGCAAATGATTAACTTAATTATGCTGCTGCTTCACACAACTGATATTTGAAGATATAACCTACAAATTTATATTTGAAATAAGGTACTAAAAACAAATTTTAGAAGCATGTGAAATTTCTATAACTGTTAGTTTAAGATTATATACCTCAACATTTCTGGCGTACGCTGGTCTGCGTCATGGAACGTATTTTTAATACAAAATTGGGGTCTGAAGGTTAATAGCATTAGAAAATGGTCGCTATATTGACAGAGTATCCCTGTAAAGGACTGCCGGGTGGAAGGCAGACTTTTATTACCTTTCTATGTTAAAAATGAAATGGAGTTTCAGTGGTAATGTTGACACTAAGGTCGTTGCCAGCAAATGTCATTTGTCATATCTGTGATGCAGGAACCAAGGTTATAACTATCATTTGGGATATAATTGGAACATTTTATGGTCCTTTGAGACCAAATAAAAGTGAACACTGATACTTAGAATTTACTTGGAATTTCTTAATGTTTAAACATCAGTTTTCGTACATGTAAAATGATCCACTAAATATTTGTAAAAATAATATAATATTTGCATTCATTATTTATAGTTGTTTGGAAATTCTTATTCACACTACCCCATTTTGCATTTTAAATATTCCTCAATAAAAATAGAAAATAAAGGAAACATGAAGCTAATTTGTGCCAATGAGGTTCATATGAAGCACACAAGAAGTTCACTTTATTAAGTTTACATGGTAACAAAAAAAAATGAACCTTGATATTTTTCATCTTTAGTGTGTGTTTTATAAGCAGTGCTCAAACATGTGATACACCAGCCCAATTCAGAGAGTCAGAGCTGGTTAGAGAGACCATCAGAATTTCCTGTGGTTCCAAGCCCTCCATTATGATGGAGAGACACTCAAGGCTGCAGATGTCAGGTGGTCTTGGGGCCAAACCTGCTGCAGTCTCTGTGTCTGGATAGATATGGAAGACTCTAGAAGTTTAAAGGCCAAACTCTGCACCTTACCTATTACTGTTCTCAACATCAACTAAACTGAAAAAACTTTGCATGTCTCTATATGCAGCCCTGTGCCCTTTCTTAGCATTGACTGCAGTGACAATGTGCTGCAAAGCTCCATAAGTAAAGTATTGTGCTAACAATGCATGGATTGTGGGTTCACATCCCAGGGAGTACATGTAAAATTATATCCATTTACTGTAAACCACTTTAGATTAAAACATCTTTATTACATGAAATAATTAATATAATACGGGGCTCTATTTGTTATGAAGCAGGGATAGGGAACTATATTTCCCAGCATGCAATGTGCCTATATCCTGGCTAGTAGGACGTTACATGCATCTGGTACTCATTAGGGTTTGTGCCCACACACACACACACACCTAATTACATGGTCTTGTGTCTGGTTGTGAGATTGTTAGTTTACAATACCTTTGCATAGTCAATGTACATTCTGGCATTTGTGTTTGACTGCTGTTCTGGTTTATGGATTTTGATTTTGCCTGTCGATTTGGATTGTTTGCCACGCCTTGTATGTACTGAAATATTGCTGGATTGCCCCTTTTGTTTCGCTGTGTCTTAGACAGATTCCACCCTAAGCGGGATCGTGACGAGGGAAAAGCTCCTGGCCCTTGGTGTAATGATCTGTTCTCTGCATCTCCAGTGTGTCATCCTCCCTGTTCTACACATGACACTACTAATGTTTTACCTCCTAGTTTTTCTCGACTTACATCATGTATATCCTCTTTTCCTGGAATGCCTATGTCAGCTATGAGGTTCATATGAGTGGAATGGACTCTGTCGTTGTTATATTTTCAGGTTACATGCATGGTTAAAGTACCCATTTCCTGCATCCCTAAGGAAAGGGAAGAGTTTTTGTACAAGAAGCTTCTGATGTCAGACTGAGGCTGCCTGGCACAGATGTTACGTGCAGTAAAATGTTTAAATATTGTGTTTGTCTATCACCAAAGATGGATTACCCACTGTTATTTTGTATTTTAAAAATATGAGAAGTATTGTATTTAGAGGCTTTAAAAGCTATTGCGCATGTGATGCTTTCAGTTCCAGTTTAGCAGCCTTACCATTATGGATGTCTTGCCTGTATACGCTAGTATGGTTCTTGCTCATTAGAGACCAAGCTGAGCTATGGCAGCTGATCTGGGACAAAAGACAGAATGACGTCAGCAGTTTCTGAACTTCTTAGTTGTTACTTTCGGTCAAGTTTCATTTTGTGCCAGTTCAGACTCTAGAATGTATCATTAACAAAGTTCCCTTGGAATAACTGACCAATCACCTGTTAACTTCACATTCCATGAGTCACATGGTGAGCGGTCAGCGTGCCCTTCTGGGCCGGGTTTTGGTGGGTGTGCTGAATTGATGGTTTCCTGGCGCGTTAATCTCCAGTCTGCCAGAGGACATTTCCCCAGACTGAACGGGCAGGACACCCTGGCATTCAGGCTGCAGGGAGGCACCTGCCCACGTCTTCTTGCTTCACTAATGCGATTATTTCCAGGGATTATTTCATTTTGAAATGTGGACAGTGGTGCAAATCCTGGCATTTTGTTATGTGTTACTGATAAATCCTTTTAAATTCCAAGTCACTCATCATCATTATTTCCAAATTACTCCCTCTGAAATGATATAAAACACCCAGGATTTTCCTTAAGCTGCTCTTTCCATGACCCTGTGCTGGATACGCTGTTGCATTCAAGGCACATTTTGTTTTTGTGGCATTATTCTGTGACTTTTACATTTTTTTTACTTAAGTAAGGCTCCAATCAATGCTAAAGATGTGCCTCAATACAGCATCTCCATATGAGTTTAATAGAAGCAGTATTAGAAGTAATAACTGCAGGATTTCTTAATACTGGTGTATACCATAACACCACCATACCAACCAAGCCCAGCTGCCAGACCCCTGACACCTTGCAGACTTTCCCACATCTGCCTTCCCCAGTGTCTTCATCCTCAGTGATGCATGTGTCATCTAGCAGCAGACTCTAATATAAAGACAGCCTCATAAAGTAAAACTGGAAGATGATGGGTAGTGGGAAAGATGGCATGCAGAAGCATCTGATGTATTCTATAGTAATAGTGAGGCCATGAGGCACAAATGATGTCATCGGATTTGATGATGCAATCAGATCCCTAATGACATCATAAGATTATGTATTACAACAGGTATTACAGGGGTAGACATGGTTCAACAGAGTACAAAAAGGAGCTCCATAAACTCTGTAAAGAATGAACCTTGCTACTCTATGTCTATGTTTTTCACCAGATACTTGCACATAGCACCTTCCAGATTTATAGCCAGGATAAATTGTATTGTTACTGATACACCACAGCTGCACTGGAAAGTGTAAAATTTCAAGAATTTCTACAAAAGTACACTTCACTCCAATATCCAAAACCAATAAGGGCCTGTTTGCAGATGATTAGCAGTTAGATTACCAGCAATGTTTCGCAAGACTTAAAAAATTTAGTTAAAAAAGACTTTATGCATTAATTTTTCTGTAATTGCATGTCCGATTCGGGGTCATGGGGGAGAGAGGGGTGTCAGAGCCTATAGGCACAAGGTAGGGAACAACCCATCACAGGGCACACTCACACCTATCAGCAATTTGGCAATTCCAGTTAACGTCAGCATGTGTTTGGACTGTGGGGGGGACCCCATGTCAACACTGGGAGAATGTGCAAACTCCACATGCGTGAATCCTTGGCGGACACTCAAACACTGGTCCCTGAGGTGTGAGGCAACAGTGCTAACCACTGCACCATCATATCACCCCTGTGGATAAATAGGTTTTATTTTTTCCAATATATACACATCATTTTATGCCCATACATATTGTAAATATTTTGGAAAATGGCAGCATATGGTGGTGCAATGAGTGACTTTGCAGTCTTGCGCCTCCAGGCTTGTTGGTTCGGACCCCCCCCCTTCTTCTCCCTGTATTCCTGGCATCTTCCCCTTATATTTGCATAAGTTTTCTCTGGGATTTCGGGCTGAAAACAGCATGAAAACATACAGTTTGCTGAGCTGCAACCTGTAAATCACCTACAGAGTTTGAGTGTGTGTCCCTGTAATAGCTGCTGTGGTCCACCTTGCCCTGTGATTCCTGGGACAGACCAAGGCTCTGTGTCACCCTGTACTGGAGAAGTGCTTATAGAAAATGGGTGGCTGTAGCATGTTTATGTAATTAACATACACAAGGGCCCTTCGCTGTCCTCTTTTGGTTTTAAACTGATTTGATTTGGAGGGCTGTGTGGGATTTATTGTGACCACAAAAGTGTGGGAAACTGTCTTTGCTGTTGCCCGGTCTTGCAGGCGTCTAGCCTGACATTTCAGCTTTTTGGTGCTCCATTTCCCGGCTTTTCATAGGGCCCTCGAGGCACTTCTGGACACGGTTTCTTCTAAATCATATCACGCACCTCCTGTCAGTGAGCTACTGACATGCGGTTCCTGCAGCAATGGGGAAGAACTGCTTGATTGCTTGATTAAAGGAGGCTGACAAGTCATGGCTTGCTTTAAAACATCTCTAATTCACCTCCCTGTGATTTTAAATCCTCGCGGCAAAACACAGAAACAAAAGAACAAACGTGTTGGAACAAAAGTAAACAAAAGAGGAATGATTTTATTCATTTTAAAGTAAATAAGTGTATTCATCATCCCAAGGTTATTTGCTAAATTAATAATATTTTTAATCTGAAGAATTTCATTTAGGCAAAGATTGCAAAAAAATTACTGATCATGAACGGCAGCACTGTAAAAGCATTCAGGCTGACATTGAAAAGCCTTTTCGGCCTTTCCAGTGAGGGAGGTCGTAGAGCCATGTAACATGGATAGCAAATGGGCATTTCTAACCAGTTATCTGCAGAATAAAAAGAGCTTCCTGCATCTGAGTTGGAAATGACCGCTCTGAGCAGCCGCCAGCTTCAGCTTCAGTGCCCAGCTTCTCCACCACTCTAGGCCCACAGATCTCAGAGGAGCCTCAGCTACAGTCGGCATGTCTCCAGTGTATTGAAAAATAAAATGCACTGCATAAAATGCAGTGTCGCATTTTGAATGAATATAGGATGCGATTTGTCCTGCATTTTTGCACACATATTAACGTGCATATGGATACCTATGCAACTGAATCTGGACCATGTGATCGATCACCCCCCCCCCCCCCACTCCAGTGGCATATTCTCTCCCCAGCCAGATCTTTACCATCAGAGACACAGCTGGAGGGGGGGGGGGGTCCCTTTTTCATTAAGGTAATGAAAGACATTACTTCCAAGTGAGACTAGTAACCTGATGAATAAGGAATAAGTTGGGTACAATGAAAAAAAAAATGACACATGTTGTTTAGTCATTGTTGTAGACAGTGAATTGATTATTGCTACATGGTCAAAGAATATTTTCTAGCTAGACTCATTGCTTTTTTATGTTATTTAAACGTAAATGTAGTTGGATTTTATCTGTACTAAATCTCAGTTCGAAAGTATGGATAACAGAGATGATAGCTGGTACTGAACATGGTACATCGAAACATTACCAGATTTATTAAAGAACACGCAATATGAAAGAGAAAAACATTAATATTAACCAAATAATTGCAATTACTTACAATGGACTTGCCACAAGGTGCACAAATTTTTACAATTTTTTTCCATCTTTTTTTTCTAAATACAAATTTGCAGCAGTAACGTAGGTTACTGATTCATAACAGCACTAATGTAAATAAACTGGAGTTAATAGCAACGACTATCGTTAAAAACTGTTAAACTAAATCTCATCATTTATGAAAATGTACAAAATGGATTGTTCAAGACTGAGAGTCATGTTTCTCTGCGTTCTTCGCTGTGGATTGAAACAGAGAGTCTTCACCATCCCCTGTAGGAACTCGGGCAGTTTTCATCGTCAGCTTTACTCTCTGGCCATTTTCAGATTGCTTACACTAATTTACGTTAGTAACACCCAGACATGCCGATAACCCATCTCTGTACCAACCTAGGATTTGGCACTTCTTACAGGAGTATTATATAAATTAATTAGTACGGGCCGTTCTCTAATAGTTTTCATTACAAGTTAAACTTTGAGAAAACTATTATCAGCCATTGATATCTAGTTTATGCATTTATAGCCAATTAATTCTGTTTGTATTTTAAATGCAGGTGATCCCTGAGGGTTTGACTCCAAATAACCGTGATTATATAACCGGCTGGTGTCTGTGGTCTCTGATGATGTTTGCTCTCCTAAGCGAAGCCACCCTTCGCGCTCCTTCCATCTGTAAACGCGCGGATCTTTCGCCCGTCTTTCTTTCCTGCTCGTCCAGCGCTTGCAGCAAGTCCTGTAACTTCTCGATGTACAGGATGGCGCTGCGCAGGATCTCCACTTTGGGCAGCCGCTGGCTCGGGTCGGGCACCGCCTTTTTCTTCAGCACCTCGAAGGCTTCGTTGATCTTTTTAAGCCGCCTCCTCTCCCGCAGGGTGGCGGCTTTCCTCCTGTCCGTCGGCGCTGACTTTGACTTGCAAGTCGCGCAAGCCCAGATGACACAGTGGCCAGCGCAGTGCGGCTGCAGACCCAGGCGGGATGCCATCAGTTCTTCACCGCTGCTGTTGCATCCAGTTTCTAACAGTGGCTGTCCCCGGCCGGCCGATAAGGAGCTGTCACTCTCCCGGAACAAGGGCGACACCCCTCTAATTTCTAAATTTTGCAGCGATCCGTTTTCCAGGCAATTTAATTCGTTGAGGAAATTGGTCTCAAAAAGGTCCATCATGGTGCTGTAGCCTCCGGTGGAGCAAACATCTGACAGTTCTGCTGTACAACTCTGTCCATGGCATTTAAATAGCCCAGTGACAGAGATCACACGGCTTATATATAGCTAATGAAACCCTAACCCATCATCTAGCTGTTGCGGCGCCTCAAGACTCCTATTTCCAACGACCCCCGAGAGTACTACGACAAGCTGAATACATGCGAATAAAATACACAGGCGTTAACACCTCTCAATGACAGGCGAAGTGACACTGTATACGTAACAGGTGCCGTTAGGATTTACCGCACCGTGCATTTTGCAGCATTTGAAGCTGCGATTTCTGTCAATACACCTACAGTGCCCGTCAAAAGTTTGGACACACCAAGTCACCTACAAAAGGAGAGTGATAGTGTCACGTCACGTGATGTGTCCACTTGGCCTAAACCCAGTGGAAATGGTTTTGGAGGAGTTTGAACAGAGAGCGAAGGAAAAGTGGAAAATGAGTGCTGGGCATCCAAAGAGACCTCCTCAGGAAGCTGGGATAGAGGAGACAGTACGGTCAGTACGGCCTGGCTGAAGGGCCCAATGGTGGGATCACTCTGCTGACCATGGGATTTTGAACTAGCAACCTTCTGAGTCCCAACCGACACAGCTACCCCCCCCAACAAATTATTATTTAAAAAAATGTTTGGTCAGTGCATAATTCCAATTCCATATGTGTTGTCTTATAGTTTTGATGTCTTTGTAATTATTCTGAACTAGATTCATTTAAATAAACCTTTCTATGGCACGTGTCTCCAAACATTTGACTGGTACTGTATGAACATGTAAATTTATCTAAAATGTGATAAACTACTAAAATAATTAAAGTGACCTGCTTCAGTAAACCATGCTGCAACTGTCTGAATAAATTAATATGGCAGTTTTTCATGGAAATGCAATTAAACAAATCAATATATTGTGCATTCTGACTGCTGAAAGTTTAAGATATATTCCATGCACGTGCATCTGGGGTTTCCAAAGTGAGGCTCATGACTCATGAATCTCTGCCGCTGTTATTTTGAGGATCATGAGCTGAAAAGTTTGGGAACCCGTGGTTTAACTCGTATATAAATACATTTTTTTTAACACCACTGAATGGAAAAGAGAAGCCACCATTTTTTCACAATCATGGTTCCAGACAACATTTTTCTGCTTGACAAATCATGAAGATTAGAGATTTCCTAAAAATAGAATGATCAAAAGCTAAAAAGCAAGGGGTTGACCGTGTGTCATGTGGGTGAGTGTCTTTAGATGCTCGGAGATAGAGGTGGACGTTTCAGGTCCAGAAAGTAAAAAATCCAAATCAGGATTTTGTTTCAACCGACCATTTGACCATAATTAGTCACAGTCACAGAGTATTCAACTGGTTGGTTGAAACAAAATCCTGGTTTGGATTTTTACTTTCTGGGCCTGAAATGCCCAGAGTGTCTAATAGATGGCATTTATGTGGCAATTGTCTGAACTGACCAAGATTTGATGAGAAGACTTTGTGCATTTTAATTAATATGCCATATTGAAATATATTTAAACACAAATAATTTGACTACCATTATA
>JABJVO010000062.1:26877414-26894386 GCA_026770805.1 Boulengeromyrus knoepffleri | reverse complement strand
CATTATATTATTTTTACTGTTCAATAAACCACCATTTTGCTGAAACTGCGGAGACTCTGCAAGTGGATTCCTTACAAATGGGTACTAGGCCTATGCATCTGATTTAATTGTCCCAGATAATGATGCAGCTGAATGTTGCACACAAAGTAAAATAAACATTAAATGGCGAGAATGGTCCTTGTCATCGGGATCTTGGCAGATGTAAACCTAAGCTTTAAGCTGCTTGCTGAATTTCCACATGCTTTTATATTCCTGTCTCTTATTGTATACAACGCCCTGAAAACACAGGAAACCTGAAACACAAACAGCACCATCATTAAGCAGTTATGCTAGAAACACAAAGAGCACGGTGACCCTTCAAAAATGGCGAGACACCCCGCAAACGTCAACATGCCAGTCATGTGACAGAAAGTCCCTTTATGTACTGTGACAGCGGGGACAGTACCTCAGAAGCCCTTGAACTCAGGGCAACTATTATGTGCCTGATGGCGATCGATAAATCTTCTCCCCCCGTCCATCAGCTGTCTTGCGTTTTTGGCTGAGCGCAGGGGGGGGTCATGTGATACCATGGCATGAGGCTTAATTTAAATTTGGGAACCACAACTGTAGAAGCTTTACGTAGAAGTCTCCTCTCTCCGAGCCTGGAAATCCACACAAATGTAGTACTACATAGAGAGCTTCAAAAAACAATACAGCCAATAAAAGCAGAAATAACACAGATTTATTAAAATAAACACATGGGTGAAAAAACACAGTTATATACGCACACAGCAATACCCCGTTTGGCGTAATTTACATTACAGAAACATAATACATAAATTCAGAAAATAACCCAAACTACAGAATAAAGGCAGCGTTGTCTGCATGGGAGAGTTACCCTTACACAATTACATTTTATGTTAAAAGCAAAAAGGATGTCTTTCTTTCAGCACAAACATAAGAGGACAGACGCAGTTGGGTCCTATTTGCAGAGATTTGGCCCCTGTTTCGAGGTACATGTTTAGGTCAAGGAGCTTCAGTTGAACCACTGAAGGCAACACTGAAGCGCATTGATAAAAGCTGATTACAACTGACGCCAGTCACATGGTCGTTTCCTCCCATTCGAGTTCGACGTCACCTGAAGAAGTTAAAAAAATTGATGCTATCACACAGAGATATTTGTCATCCCATAGTCTGGCAGTAAACGTGGGATCTAGCTACAACCTCAAGTCAAGCCTATTAGGAGTAAACACCTCTGGATCTGTAGTACAGATCCTGAAGGTTCCACACTCACCCTCCATGCCGTCCAGAGAGTCCTTCCTCTGCAAACCGGACCTACTGAAGAACCAGATTGGATGGCTGATCCCTTTCCTGGAGAGGAGCTCCAGAGCGCACTGATGCAGAAACATGTACTGCACCTGTACAGAAGCACCAAGCAGGCCGGAACACGTGACCTCGCCGGCATCTCTGTGAGATCAGCGTTTAAAAATCAACAGCCTCAGCCACAGTTTAGGATTAAAAACACGGAGCTGGAGGATTTCCAGTGTTTGCTCGATACGTCACGGTCTTGCGCTCACCAGGTTCTGCACCATGCACATCCTCTCACCCCGGAGTTCTGCTACCAAGCTGAACAGGTCAATGAAGTCATGGTCTCTCATGTGCTGGATCAGGTGGTCCAGGGAGATGAATACTCCAGTCCGACCCACACCGGCACTGTATCACACAACAGATCCATGTATCAAGGCCTTCTTGAATTCCTACCAGCTACAGATGCTCCTCGCTTTACGATGGTTCGACTTGCGATATTTCAGCTTTACGATGGCGCGATAGCGATGCACATTCAGTAGTCAGCTTTGGATTTTGATCTGTTCCCGGTCTAACGATATGCCATGCGATACTTTCTACTGATGCTGGGCGACAGCAACATCCACATAGCCACGTTTCCAGTCTCTGTAGCGCTTGTAAGCTTAAGCACGTCATACTGAGTCTAATTTATTAACTTACTCTTATGGTGTTTTTTTTCTATTCAACCAAATAAACTTGCATTCATTTGTTTACTTTGCAATTACTGGTATTTAGTTACTTACATTAATCATTTACTTCTTATTCAGTGACAGTACTTATTTATTTACCTATTTACTTATTCGTTTTCATATTCGACTTACAATATTTTTCATTACAATCGGTTCACAGGAACGTTTCCCCATCGTAAGTCGAGGAGCACCTGTGCACAGATTCGCCTGACATTCTAGAATTGTTTGGGTCAGTCACCTGCAGTGTACCACAACAGTGCCCCTGTCACGGCCTCGGATGGTCCGGATGGATCTCACAAACTTGATCAGAGCAGTGCTGGTTGCTGGCACTCCATGCTCAGGCCAAGATGTGAAGTTGAAGTGGTTTACCAGCATATAGTCATTATACTGGATGGAGAATCGGTATGGCTGTTAAATCGGTTACCTTGAGAACAAATCAGCAAGTCTACATCTCTGATGGAAAATAAAACACAATAAGCATCCCTATTCAAAAGCCATTATTTATCTTCATACACAGAAAAATAATGAAGTGAATCATTTTAAATGAGTCATTCAGAGAACCTTTTCCGCAGTGTTATATCTGTCCTTTGCATGGCATGAAATATAATTTGCTTATATTTGATCATATTTGCCTCTCATTAATCCTATAGAATCACAAATTAAATCTCTGATGGAAAATAAAACACAATAAGCATCCCTATTCAAAAGCCATTATTTATCTTCATACACAGAAAAATAATGAAGTGAATCATTTTAAATGAGTCATTCAGAGAACCTTTTCCGCAGTGAGTTATATCTGTCCTTTACATGGCATGAAATATAATTTGCTTATATTTGATCATATTTGCCTCTCATTAATCCTATAGAATCACAAATTAAGGGTTTGAATAAAAAAATATGTTAGCTGGCATTGCAGACATAGACATCAGAGGACGATGACTCAAATGCAGTCATACGGACCCGCTCGATCCTAAGCACCCGCACGGTCCAGTCAGGGAGGACATCCTCCGTCAGCTTGGTGATGACGATGTCTCCGAACACGGAGATGGGTTTGTCCCCCTCGGGCCAGTATTGGTGGCAGCGGACCTGAAGGGGGGAGAGAAAAGGAGGGTCCAGTGTGGGGAAGCAGAAGAGACTGAGGTGGATGTGCTTAGAGCGCATGCTCACCCTGCCCTTCTCGAAGCACTGGGTCATCATGACGATGGTGCAGGCCCGAGTCTCCCAGATCATCCTCCAGAAGTCCCCCACTGTGCCCGGCAGCGGCCCCTGAGTGGCAATGAACTCATTGGGGCAGAGGTAGCCCTGCAGATGGGCACAAGGGGACACACCGTTAGCAGTGCTAGCTACAGGTGTCGCGGTGACCCCCCAGGGGTGTTGAAGGGGCATGGATACCCTGACAGATTCAGGGGCCCCAGTACTTCACAGGCGCCCCAGAATACGTAAAATTACAAAATTACATAATGTAAGGGGGGCTGAGGGGCCATGGTGACATTTTGTCAGGGGGCCCAGAATGTCTTCCCGGTGACATGCTACTGAGTCTGTGCAGTAGACTTACGCACACATACTCATACACATACGCACACATACTCATACACATACACATACGCACACATACTCATACACAAACGCACACATACTCATACACATACGCACACATACTCATACACATACGCACACATACTCATACACACACATACTCATACACATACGCACACATACTCATACACATACGCACACATACACAAACACATATAGATATGCACACACATACGCACACATACTCATACACAAACACATATACTGTAGATACGTACACATACACATACGCACACATACACATACGCACACATACACACACATACTCATACACATACGCACACACACACAAACACACACAGATATGCGCACACACACACATACGCACACATACTCATACACAAACACATATAGATACGTACACATACACATACGCACACATACTCATACACAAACACATACACATACGCACACATACTCATACACAAACACATACACATACGCACACATACTCATACACAAACACATACACATACGCACACATACTCATACACATACGCATACGCACACACACACATACAGTACATACAGCATTTTCAGAAAAGGCTAGAACGATTTTTATTAAGTCATCAATTTCTTCTGTCTTCACGAGGGAGATAATTTTTACTGATTTTTGCAAGGGTTAAATTAAAAAAATGTTTTATACAAATGTGATTTGTAGCCTTATAGGTGTGCCAGTACAAGAACATGTGCTGGAGAAACAGTATGGGAGAAATCCAGGCTGGACAGATTACAGACTCAAAGGGAATCGTTTCACACAGCCGCCGTTCCCTGCATGTTCAGACTGTGATACTATGATCTTATCCTTTATTTACGGTTTTATAACTGGCAGGGTATTTCCTGGAAGTTACTGCAGGTGCGCTGTTACTTAATGTTTATATCAAGTTCACAGCAGTGCTATTAAAATATTCCCAGTCACTGATGAAAAAAAGCCGTTTACTCACCACTAAATAATGAAACGTAAAAATGATGAAGCCATGATCTAAAGCGTTCACCAGTCGTGAGCAGTTATTGGAGGTGTCCCAGAGAAATGCTGTCTAAGATAACATGTGAAACATGAAGACAGTGATAATCTCCTCACTTACCGGAGGCCGGTCATGGACAGATAAAAATATACAGAGCGACGGGCACTGTGAGCTTTACTGAGGTCCAAATAAAAAAAAAAAAAAAAGAGAGGCACTGGTAGAACTTTCCTTTTCTTTCCCATCAGAATCCCAGCCCTCTCCACGCTCCAGGCTGACATTCTCACAGGGGACGGGAGAGATCCAATCGCGGCCGGACCTCAGCTGACCAGGGTTATACGCAAGGCTGGAAATGAGGCCGCCCCAGCGACCCCCCCCATCAGGACGGAGTCCCACATGTGTTGCTTTAGGAACACCCGGCCTGAGGCTAATTCCATTGTATGGCTAACCCATTTTACAAGCAGTGGGAGGAATGTAGCTATAAAATTAGCAGGGGGTGGGATTACTCTGTGTTGTCAATCACTGACTCTGACTTGACCCGGCGGAAAGCACTACAATAACTAACAGGCAGCTGGCTGAAGCAGCACGGTGATTCTACTGCCAAAGTGTCACCTCTTCCCACTGCTGGTGTCAGGTCGGGGATGCTACCTCATGGCTGTCACTCTGCCCCGCCCCCTGCTGGCTGACCTTACCGAAACGAAGCTAGCGTTGATGTAGTCCGATCCAGGCGCGCCAGGCTCAGACAGCAGCTTCACCCTGTTGCTGTTGTCTAGGGAACAATGACATGCCAGTAAGTCGTATCATTTTCCGTCATAAATCTGAAAAAACGTAAATTCATTCACACATAATTAACCTTCAAAGAATGAGCATTGTGAATTTTCATTAGGTACATCCAGTAACAGAAACGACACATAATTGCAGGTAATTAATGAAGAGAGAGACTGAACCATGCGAATCTCAGCCTCCCTCTATAAACAGTGCCCGATTGAAGTTCCAGTGGTGAATGAATTCCCAGATGCGGTGTTTGTTTTGAAGGCATCTGGTCCCATATCTGGCACAACATCGATTCCAGCTGAATGAACAGCCGGATTTGTCTGGGGGAGGAGGTGGGCGGCTGTGTTACACTGCTCTGAGGGTGAATCGATGGCATAGGGTATCATCATATGGCACTACAGCCTGCATAACCTCAACTGGCTTTTGCTGCATTACTAGCCCAACTGTGTGGGGTAACATTTCTGGGAGGCAGTGAAACTCGTGCGTCCTCCTCGATGGTCTCCAGCCTGCATGAAGACTGTTCCAGCTATAACTGCATGCAGGAAACAATTTAAGATGTTTTTCGGTGCTAAAGAACGCATGGGTGCTCATTGATTGTTGCCCTCATATTAAAATTTTGATTGCACACTATGGGTTTAATCATAATAGCCGAGAAACACAACTACAGCTGGAACTGAATGATACGGTTATGATATGGTTATGCTTTAGCTGGGAACATGAAGTACGCACATGGCTTGATATTGGTGAAGCGGTTCTTGGACCTGTTCCAGGGCAGGTCCGCGTCTGTGGTGGCGAGGTCCGGCAGCAGTTTGGGAAGCTCCTGCAGGAAATGGACAGTGTCAGTGTGCTGGAGCTGAACTGCAGATCCTCGGGAGTCTGACACGGGTTCCTCCTGCCCATGTCAAATGTTACAATCATACTTTTTGCTGTCTGGAAGCGACCTTTGCGATTATGTTCAGTCTAAGGGCAGAGCACACTTTAACCTACAGTAATACTGCTATACATTGTTGGAAAAATGCGGCTAAATATTCTTTAGAGTAAAATGAATTTAAATCACATGAACAGTGCTCAAATTTATGGACAATTAAAGGATACTAGACTATTGCTGAACTCCAATAAAAATGATGCTGCATTTCAAAAATGCTGTAAAAACTATGAGCTTTTTTCCACTGACTAATTGTTTATTCTTTAAAGCAACATGTTTTCTTGCTGATATAAAAAGATCTTTAACCCCTGCCATCTTTTCTCGGGACATAAGGAATCACAGACCCACAGCTTTGGTGTGAATCAGGGCGATCAAAGGCGTATCTAACTTGACTGGCCTCTGGTCTTTAGGGAGGGCTGGTTGATAGATGGGACGACTCTGGCCCACGTACCAAGAACTCTTCTTGGAACTTAGCATTGTTGTCGGAGCACAGGTCCTCCACATGCTGCAGGAAGACCTTCTTACTAATGGGCCTGAAGAAGAGATGGGAAGGTGGGTCAGTGGCTGGTTCTCATGGGTGCCAAAGACACACGCTCACACATAAGTACATGTAATACTATCCCTGACTTTGACTACACTGCTGCAAATGAATCCCAATGAGTCCCAAACAAATGTTCAAAGAGCCCCGAGTGAATCCCAACAAGCCTCAAATGAATCTCAATGAGTCCTAAATGAATCTCAATGAGTCTCAAATGAATCTTCAATGAGTCCCAAATGAATCTTCAATGAGCCCCGAGTGAATCCCAACAAGCCCCAAATGAATCTCAATGAGTCCTAAATGAATCTTCAATGAGTCCCAAATGAATCTTCAATGAGCCCCGAGTGAATCCCAACAAGCCCCAAATGAATCTCAATGAGTCCTAAATGAATCCCAATGAGTCCCAAATGAATCCCAACGAGCCCCGAATGATTCATATAGCTCAGATCTTATAACAACCATGCTCTGAGTTTAAGCTTGGGATGTCTCCTGGATACCATTGTTGTAAAACAATTTTCATGAAATGTGTCCTCAAAAAGGAAAACCTGTATGCACGCACACACACACACACACACACATTTGTATTTATATTGATTTCTATGGGGAAAACCCTAATCCCAACAATGAGAACCTTATAGCCACTCAGCCCTAACCTTAACCACAAGTAACCAAAATACAAGACTTCTGACTTTTTTTGTTTTTTGATTGCAGTCAGATTTTTATAAAATTGAGTTTCACCTTGTGAGGACCAAAAAAAATGTTCCCACAACATCAAAATAACTGGGTTTTATAACATTGTGGCGACATAATATATACATGATCAACACACAGACACGCATATCTGAGATGGTCAGCAATCCTGTCCCATCTTCCATAAAATCTATTGTATTACTGGCTAATGAATCTGAGTATTATGTTACCAAAATGTGCACTAACACATTACGAAGGTACTAGGACAGTTATGTGTTAATGACATGTTCATGAAGCATGAAGCCAAATTAAATACTGGGGGGTAGAAGTCTCCCCCATCCCCCTGTTCCTATGCCCCAGTTCATGACAGCCTTGAATGTTCTCTCAGACTGCCGCATCCTGGCTCCAGACTTACGTTCCTGAGTACTGAGTACTGCATTAACCTAAGGGAGCGCAGTGCTGGCTGACCTCATTGCTGAATGACGATACGCTCTGGGGCCCCTGAAAAGCACCAAGAACGGCCCGAATAATTTCCCAAAGTAAAAGGCTGACTTGCTCGACGGGGCTCATCTTCTGTTACCAGAGTTTTAGTCATGGGCCACTGATTTATGTTTATCAATGTGGAGGGGGAGGGGCCTGGAGCCAAGCTTCTAATTCGCCAAACCCATTGAACCCAAGTTTGTACTCAGCAAAGAGCTTCACACACAAGCCAGCATCGACAGACACTTACTTCACAGACCTTCTATAACTGAGCAGCCTGAAACAGATTCACAAAAGAAAAACAACATTGTGAACAGTTACAAAGCAAAAATCCATTACAGGATACTCATGAGAAGCACAGCACCTGCAAGCTACCATTTCTCATGCTCTGCAGCAAACAAGCTGTTCATGATTCCCAGGCAAACACAGCATAACATTCAGAATGACTTTCTGCTACACGTGTGTTCTCTACCATCGTGGTTTTTAGAGCTACATACTTTGCATCTGTCAGCACAAATATACTCTGACATGCTAGATTTGTTTCTAGTAGTTTGCCAAAAGGCTGTATTTGACTGCATACATTTCTACAGCAGGCCGGTCTGTGCTAAGTGGGAGGGCTTATTTCGGAAGGTCATTGAGGTCAACCATCTGCACACATGCACAAGCAGCAAGGAATTTCACAAGAGGCTTGTGAAAGGCCTGCCTTGATTCCTAAATCAGCACTGCAGAAGATGGTTCAATTCTGACCCCTGGCAATTACCACAGCATCTAAGGTCAACTGTGTATCTTACATCTAGATCAGGAGGCGAGTCATGCAAAGCAGAAACGAGGAGAAAATCAACCCGTGCTTAACTCTCAGCCGCAGCACGACTGCGTTTCAGAGGGCAGCCCGATTCAACGTCCCGTTACAATACAGGCACAGGCCACCGGAAGAGTGAAAACTTACTGTATGACAAATATGTCCTTCCGTCTAAAGAATAAGGAGGGGTACCTGGAAACAGAAAGCCGGGGAGAGGTGAGTTAGCATAGCAGCCGCAGCCGCCTTCGTGGGGTCAAGCCAAACAGAGCAAAATGAGAGGAGGAAACAGAAAGATAACAGTGATTAATCACGGACACGGTGCTTTAGTCACACTGGGGGCAGGCATGCGGGAGTCAGCCAGACAGGCAGCAGAGCTCTGTGTGAAAGAATACAACCGAATTTGGCATAAATGTGACTGAATATCTTCTCAGACAAAATAACACGCCCTCTCAGCAGAAAAGAATAGAATTTGCTTTTAATGATTAATGAAGCTCAGTAATGGAAGATTTCAAGCCTACTGAGATAAAATGCGTGCTCACTTAGCCGGTCCTCCAGCATTTCAGTAAAGTTTCATGGAGCCAGAGCTGGTTAAGGAGCCTTCTAAAACTGCAGTGAATATTCTAGTACTAGCCGGCTGATAAGTGATCCGGCCCTGGACTGATGACCCTTACACTACAGATGGAGCAGACACTGATTAGGCATCACCTGTGCTAATGCTAATGGGCGCTGTCATGCGAACGGTTGTTTAACTGCCACACCACATCTTCAAGGACTTCCCAAGACTGACTGAGTATACAGCAGGTTCTCAGCATTGTGGAAAAAGAGCGATCACCCATAACGTTATTTCTCTGATATTTGAATAAAAAAAAAATGAAGACGGATCAGATTTCTAACTGTCTCGCAACAACAACAATGCTCCTTTTCCTGGAAAGTAATTAGAGAGAAGGCATGCAAACAGGATCCCACCTTCAGCTGTCAGCATTATAGCACTAAGAAATCTAATACGAAACAACAGCTAAAATCGACCTTCCCAGATTTAATTGTTTTTTTTTCTCAGTCCAGTAGAGACCAATTGAAATATTAATCAGAGAACATAACAGATGTGTAGAGGAGATATTTGCTCCTTGTGGTTTGTCCTGCTGCTCACCTCTGAATTTCATTAGCAGAGATTAGCTAAGGCTAGCATTGCATTCTCACATGTCTTTTCACCGCTGACTCCCTGCTGATCCTCAGTGATTCTCTGTTGACCACGCCCATTCAGATTTTTCTTCCACAGTAAGGGAAAAACACTTTCATATCTGGTTATGAAACAGTTGCCTATGTCTAAGTTAGCAATTTAATTTGTCGTAAGTGTTCTGGCTTAAAGGTAGACATCTTCACCTGGCAACACCTGCTAGTGAACCGTCCAGACTTTCAACGTAGTCCAGTACGTTGTGTTTTCTCAGCAGAGTTAGGCTGTTTATGTCTTGCCATCATTTCCTTTGATTTGCTCCTAACTCCATGCAAATCCACGTGGGATAATAGCAATCAATTGGACTTTTGCACCATTTAGGAAAAAGTGATGTGTAAGAATACATTTAAATAAATGGCGCCTTTATCTGCACTCAGCCCGCAAAGCCACTTCATGGGCAGACAGAGATGAGATGTATTTTATGCTACATTGATGGGCCACCAATCCTGATATATCTGTTATGGTCTTGGACTATTTACTGGAGAATACTGTGGCTCTGATGCGTAGCATGGAGTTACATGTATCTATAAACACTGCATCTCTGTACAATGATGTTACATGTATCTATAAACACTGTAACTCTGCAGCTTGGAGTTACATGTATCTATAAACACTGCATCTCTGTACAATGGAGTTACATGTATCTATAAACACTGTAACTCTGTAGCATGGAGTTACATGTATCTATAAACACTGTAACTCTGCAGCTTGGAGTTACATGTATCTATAAACACTGTATCTCTGTAGCATGGAGGTACATGTATCTATAAACACTGAAACTCTGTAGCATGGAGGTACATGTACCTATAAACACTGTAACTCTGCAGCTTGGAGTTACATGTATCTATAAACACTGTAACTCTGTAGCATGGAGGTACATGTATCTATAAACACTGTAACTCTGTAGTATGGAGTTACATGTATCTATAAACACTGTATCTCTGTAGCATGGCGTTACATGTATCTATAAACACTGTAACTCTGCAGCATGGAGTTACATGTATCTATAAACACTGTATCTCTGTAGCATGGAGGTACATGTATCTATAAACACTGTAACTCTGTAGCATGGAGGTACATGTATCTATAAACACTGTAACTCTGCAGCTTGGAGGTACATGTATCTATAAACACTGTAACTCTGTAGCATGGAGGTACATGTATCTATAAACACTGTAACTCTGTTCCCATTTCCAATCAGTGCATTAGAAGCTCTGCGGAAGTGGTACCCCATGAAAGGAACCAGGCCCTGGATCTGGGACCCCAGACACTCACTGGCTCAGCTTGTCCTCCTTCTGCTCCAGGTCTGCAGCTGATATCACATGGTCCAGCTTGAACTTTGTATCGATGATCTCTGCTTGCCGTGGGGAGTATGTCCCTCCCTCCCTCTGCTTGTGGCAGATCCTGGGGTTCGAGGGAGGAGTTACATATGGTTTTGTGAGCAGGGGCAGTAAAAAGGGCCATAATTCATACAGCATGGTCAACCTTATCATTAGCCAATGATATGTTTTGAATTGTTGACTGGCATGTGAGAAGGTATAATGGAGCCAATCAGCTTTCAACTGAGACCAATGTCCCTGTAGTCCCGCCCATGTGTACACCCCTGGTTATGAGCTGATTGCTGGGGAACAGCAGAAGGAGTGTCAACCGAACCACCTGGGTAATCTGGGGACCTGTGTGACCTGACTGCCGCAGGAATTCATGCAGCTGACTTACCGTACAGACATGCAGATCACTATAATGAGAATGGCCAGGAGGAAGAATGAAAGGAGCACCCCCATTATAATCTGCTTGTCCCGATTCACCACGGAAACATCTAAAGGAAAAATGAAAGCCGTCTGAAGCGGAGCATAGCTGAAATGCTGCGTGAATGGGCAGGTCCACCCTTCAGAATGTCAATTAGCTAGGCAATCAAACAAAGTCGCTGAGCCAAAAAAGTACAGCATTCAAATAAAAAAATTCAATAAACTAACCAAACCCAAAATATAATATGCATAGTTTGTAGCCTCCGTCAGTTGATTTCAGACAAACTTTACCTGCAGTTTTGATGACGTCAGAATACTCAGTATCTGTATGCTGCCCCTTAATATTTGTTGCTCGAAATTTAAACCTGAAAATCAACAACAAATAAGTAAGCAGGAGAACAAATAGCTACAAACAATGAATGAAACTCCTGTGTAACAACGTACCCATGGCACGTCGCAATACTCACACATAACGAGTTTTTGGCTTCAGGGGTCCGTTACAGAATGCATTTTCGTTTTCCGGCAATAGGCAACCGGTGTTGCTCCCAATGCTGTACGTGTTTTCAGCGACGTTGATTGCCCTCATACTCTCTGAACATTCTGGGTTCGGGAAGCCATCGTCGGTGGCGTACGGCGCTGGCTTTGAGCTGTAGGCACTCTTCCAGTTCGTCACGTTGGGGCTATCCACAACTGTGCAATTAAGAAATTAAATCAGAAGGAGAGACACTTACACTGCACCCCTACCTCACCTTAATTGATCAGCAAGCATGCAGACCAAGCGCATTAGAAAGTTCAAATATGGCCAATAAACTCGATTGCTGAAGTCTAACTAACAATCCATAATCCGGTATAGGATTGTGGAATCCATCCCAGGCAGCTTAGGGCACAAGGCTCTTAGGATCAAGGCTTATGGAGCTTTTCTACTGCCACCAAGAGCCAAGCTGTGCCCGAGTCGAACCGCGAAGAGATTTTCTAAATTATTAAAATGATCTAAATGATTGTAAATTATGCAAGCCACACCCAACTCATACCCATGAAGGCAGGGCCCTGCTTACTAGTAGGGCCGACAGTATGGCGTTACAACCATCTGATTTGTCAAAATGCACGGATACACCCGTGATCTGCATCGATATGCATGGATCATATGAAGGAGCAAAAAGCATATTCTACATTTTATTCATTGTTAGGAGTATTGCTACAGTATGTATTGATGCAAATTACTAGCGAATGCCTAAGCGGAATGGACTCGTAATGCAAATCCATGCAAGCTAATGCTAGCATAACACGGCAAATCTCACAGATGTGTGAACAAAAACAAGCACACAGTAAATCAAATGATGTGTAAATAAGCATCCCATCAGTTTTACGACACTGTTGCTCTTCGAACCCAGCAACACCTTTACCGAGCTGACCCTTCTGCAGTGGAAAATCGAAGCAATCTAGAACTGGCTGTAACTAGCGTCTCTTTGCGGTATGGCTCAGGTAGGGCCTGGTTCCTGTTTGCCAGTGGAAAAGCACCGTTACATAATACAGGCAATTTATAAATGCAAATGCATCCCACTGTATGTCTTTTGGCTGCAGAGGGAAACTGGAGGGAAACCTCTGCCACATATGGAGCCACGCTAACTGTTCAGACGCAGAGCGATGGTGAGGAAGCTGCTTCACTCTGCTGCCCACACTCACAGCTGAAGTACAGATTGCTCAAGCTCACTCAGTCCGTTTTTTGTTATTTTCTAGATGAGACCACCAATGACCTAAAGCTAGGCTTCCTCATCATATGTTACAGTATCGGAAACCAAAACTCACTCAGTCCTCATGTAATCCAATGAAGAACTTTGGAATCACATTTCCCAGAAATGTGTACATTTTTTTAGAAATTCTCTCTAAAATGTATCCCATGGACTGAGTGAGTTTTGGAAATTTGCTCTTCAATTTGGTTACAAATTTTATTTTTCTGCATTAAAAAAAACATGAATAAAGGAAAGCAACACCTTGCATATTTTAAATACAATGAGGCCATAGACCAGAGCTGAACACTATACATTAATTTGGCTTCAGTCTTACCTCCTGTTTCTGCAACAATGATCTGCACTTTGACTATGGGCCCATGATCATCAGTGAAAAAGCATGCAGGCATCGGGACAGTGATGGTCTGTGAACTCAATCTTACGACCCCAGGTGTATCAAAAATGGGCTCCGGTCTTTTGCTGGGTTTTGGCGGAGCTGGATGACAAAAAACGCTGTTTACTCACCGGTCTGGAAGACCCTTTCATCACCTTTCACGCACTGCTTTATTTACATTACCATATACCTCCCATCTAAAACATATCACGTACTTGGCCCAGTCATTTGCACACAGAAAAAAAAACATAAGAACCAACCAATAATGCTCGTTGAGAATGCAACCTCTGAACTGGGCCCTGCACCTGCTCCGTTGACAGCAGATATCTGGGAATCCAAGAAATCTCACATTAATAAGCTCTAATTACATGGTCATTAAGCTGAAGATTCATGCACTGTTGTGCACAAGTGTAAGGAATGAAAATTAGGCTGTCATAGAATCAACATAGCATAGCCATTCTGCACATGGTGTTGTAAGTCTGGAGGTCCTGTTAAAACACAATGCTGTGCATTCTGGGTAAACAAACCCTCATGCTATAACGTTGTCCACCCTTAAGGCCTTCGACGATGGCGGTGATAGTTTGGTTTTTTCTCTCGATGACCCGCAGGCTGGTGATCTCAAAGTCTAGCTGGTCCTCCTTGTAGACTATGGCTCTGTAGGCACAGATGTCACCGTTGGGTTCCTCAGGTGGGAAGAACGTCACAAGCACCCTTGTCACATCATCTGGGATTATGTGCAGGGTTAGGTTCTTCGGGGGGTCTTTGGGCTCTGTTGAAATATTCATAAAATATGTAGGAAGGCGGCTTTTGATGTTGCAGACATCCGACAGACTGCCACTGCTTAGTTTCCACCTATTACGGATATTTTTTGCATTGAAAAATATCCTTTTGTTGATTTTATCCCCGTTTGGTGCTTACCTATTTCCGGCGTCCTGACGTAAACCGGATCGCTGGTTTTTCCAGTCAACCTGGCCTCATTTAAGTCTCCCGTGAACGCCGTCACTATCACACAGTACCAGGTAAAGGGTGCGAGGTCTGTGACCTCCACCTCATTTGTTTCTTCATACCATCTCACAAGGGTTAGGTTGAAATGTGGCCCGCTCACCTGCAGAAGACAGGTGAGGAAGTCTGGACATCAGTCACCTAGATCACGTGTTTAGCTACACGCCAGACATGTCAACAAAGCTACAGTCAACTGTTTAAAAAACAGGACCAGCGTGAGGACTTTATCTGCTTGAATGATGTAATCAGATGTAATCATTGCTTCATTGTATGTTACCGAGTAGAGCAGGGCCTGATTAACATTCATGTACACATACACAGCTCATCTGCAGGAAGCTGAAGGACACCGCGAGAGGCGAGTCCCCAGAAAGATACCACCAGCTGAATACGGGATACTGATACAGTATGTCATCTCCACCCCCTTAAAATGTATCGGTCTTTATTGGGCAGCTGTAGGGACAGGTGGAAAGACTGGGTAGGGCAGAGGATGCTAATTATATTGATGTCTGGGAAATGAGTCTTTCGCTGAGCCCTGTACAGGACACTGAAAGCCAGGTCTCCCACTTCCTCTAATGAAAATCACCCAAGAGAGGTGACATTCCTCTCTGTACCACTGAAACCTCGTACAGTAGTGAGGAATGGGGATCTGGAAAGGAGCAGAGAGAGGAGTTTTTTTCTCAGATCTTGCAGGAAGTTGAGGCTCAAGATAACCACTGCCTGCCGCTGTAGGGCAGTGTCCAAAGTCCGGGGGCGAAGAAAAAAATATTCAAAGGAGAGCGCAGGGGTGTTTAGAAAAACACATCAGGGGGACAGTTACTGGGCCACACAGCAGGAAAAAAAAACTGTGTATATAAGAGACAATTCAATAATCCAGGCCAATCAGAAACAATTCAATAATCCTGGCCAAACACAGTCAATTCATTAATCCTGAATAGGACAAGCGGTCACAGAAAATGGAGAGACAGATGGATGGATGTAAGGTTATATAAACTCCATTAGTACAAACGGATCACTCTGAGTGTTGGTTTAACACTGCCAAGAGTCCTGTACAGGCAGTCAGGAGGGTGCTCACCGTGACGATGTCTACAAGGTAGGAGGTAGGTCCGGTCTGCACCAAAGGGGCCTTCCATTGGATTCTCACGCTGCTGGGGGAAGCGAGAGCTGAGACTGCATAGGGCGGGGCTTCGGGATCTAGGGGGAGACCAGAAGTCCACACCATGCAGTCACTGCCGGATCAAATCAAATCAAATCCCTTTTATTGACACATCACTAGAACGAGTGAACTAGTAAGTGAATGTCTTGGGTCATGGGTTTTCTCTCAGCAGTGCAGTACATTAATTAAATGCCAACTGTACATAAATGTACAACAGTATACAATCTACATATGCACAAGGAGCAGTGCTGCATGAACTTTATTATAGAGATTATAGAGATACTGCATTAACATAATGTTCAAAAGGTGTTTTTACTGTCATTCTTGTGAACCCCTCCATCTACGCATCATCATCCATCCATCCATCCATCCATCCATCCATCCATCCATATATTGTTAGACTCACACGTAACAATCGCACACATATATACAGCCCACTTGTAGACACCAACAAAATGAGGGACCATCAACATTGTACCTACATTAACAAATGACCACCTCATTTGGACAGAAATGTCAAAAAATCAGGAGGTACAGGAAGAAGGCGGCATGTAAGTAGGAGGCTGGGAAATCCAGGCAGTTTGCAGTAGAGAAACGCCCAGTGACCCTCACCGGTTAAACTCCGGATAATCCGGAGACTTCTGCCGCCTGTCTCCCCCGCCTCCGCCCCCCCGCCGATGTGTGATGTGTAACTAACAGGCATCACCCCCCCCTTACCATTCCCCTATCACTCTGCTCGGGGATGTCAGCCCCATGGGCCCCCGGAGAGGCCAGGAGGTGATGGACCCCCCCCACCAAGCTCCCCTGGCTCAGGTCACTTTCACACACCCAAAGCTCCATTAAGGGCCCCGTCACGCCTCCCGCCTAAAGCCCCCCCCCCCCCCCCCCCCCGCCGCGCCGCGCCGCCTCCGCGCCTCCGCGCCCCCTGCGCTCGTTGTTGCTCC
>JABJVO010000062.1:26846427-26857208 GCA_026770805.1 Boulengeromyrus knoepffleri | reverse complement strand
GGGGGGGGGGGGGAGTGGACAGGGGGGGGGTGGGGGGGGAGGGGGGGGGGGGGGGGGGGGGGGGGGAGGGGGGAGGGAGGGTTAAAAGACCACGGTGTTCCTAAAATGGCTGGTTGCCTTTGGCTAGAAAGGTCTGGAATACAAATAGAGGGGCTTGCTGCTCTCTCTCAGACCAGGTGACTACACTGAATGGGGTGGGGGGGGTGGGGGTGCCTATTAAATTGAGCTTTAGTGGCTGATAAGATCGGACAGGGTTTTCTGTTCATCAGAGGAGGCTTATAGTTTAGCTATGGAGTGTAACCAAGAGGGACTTTTTTTGGAAGCTTCGATGAAACGCATCACCAGACTGCTGAGGTCATCAGGACATTGTTCTGACCCTCAGCCACAGAAGGCCAGGGACTTCACCTGCACCTCCCCGTCCTGCAGGCTGCTGAGCACCACAACACCTCGCCTGGGGAGCACATCCACCCGGTGTCCGTCCGCACATCCAGTCGGCACAGCCCAGCGCAGAGAGAAGCTTCGGGGGGAGAGGCCAGTCACACGCACTCCCTGTGGGCGCCCGGGCTCTGAGTCCCAAAATACGGACAGTGAGTCACCAACCCAGAACCCACACTAAAGTGTATGATTACCCCAAAGTAACTTTCTCCCCAGGCATAAGTAAAGTAAGCGGCTGCTTAGGGCCCTGCGGCCACCAGGGGGCACCCCATCTAATCATCATGTCAGAATGGGAAGGAAGATGACAAATGACGCCTAGGTTAATCAAATTTAGTTTAGGGCCCCGAATAAGGTTAGGACAGCCCTGTCCCTCCCAAAAGTAATTAAAAATACAGTGTGCTACAATGAGCTCTGAACGTAAAATGAGTTGAGAGACAAGGCCCCTAACCTGCGAGCACTTTTAGAGAGGCAGGGGTCCCACGGACCCCATTCCCAACCCTGTCCATAGTCACGTTGTAGCTACAGCCGTCCAGCAGGCCAGAGACAGTGTACGCCAGGAGCTCCTTGGAGATGTGGACCGTGCGGGACGAGGAGGCGTTGGAGACACTGAGCTCGTAATGGTCAAACTGGCCGGCAGCAGACTCCCACGCGATACTGGCGGAGGAGGTGTCGACGCGGGTCAGTGACAGGGAGCAGACCGGCGCCGGACCTGTGACACAGAGGGGGTTTCGTGGGGGGGGGGGTCACAACGTCACCTGTCCCACAGCTCAGCCACCCCTCATTTACATAAAAACAAAGACAAATTCAACTGTAAAGCCATTTATTACAGGAAGTTGGTCTTTATTTATTGGTAAATGAATAATAATAATAATAATCCTTATTGCCCACAGATGTTGAAATTTGCCTTTGACTTTACAGGTATTTAAAAAAATAAAATACAACACTGAAGATTGACAGTACGTGGTTAAAAAGCAGCATAACAAATAGCATTTATACTCAAAGAAACTCGGTATCGATTCTTACGTTTGACAACTCGCTTTGACACTGTTTTACTGGTCTCAGACCCTTTAAAGGACTGCAGTGTGAATTGATATTCTGTTCCAGGGAATAAGTCCTTTATTCTCATATTGGTTTCATGAAGGATGAATTCGTGAATAGGCTTCTTAGCTGCCAATGAGCTGTACTGTACCTGTAAGATCAAGAAAGACAGGGAGACAAGCGAGCAATTTAACATCAGAATCAAGTTTCAAGGACAATTTTTACTGGCCTGTATTTGAATACATAAAACACAGTACCAGTCAAAATTCTGGACACAAGATAACGACGTTAAGCAAACCTCAAGGTTATATAAGTACTGCCTGTATTATCTTGGGAAGAAGGAAAGAAATAGAGTGTTGTGACAGATGACCTGGACCCCACAACCTACTGGTTTGGGATGAGTTGGATAAGATAAGAGCAAGGTAGCCAACTTGTGCCCAGACCGTTGGAGAAGCATTCCAGGTGGCTACATATGGAAGCTGGCTGAAAGAATGCCAAGAGTCTGCAATGCTGTCATTGAAGCAAAAGGGGGCTGTTTTGCAGAGTGTAAAATCTGAGAAAATTTTGAGATGTTGAAGATGTTGCAATATTTGATATGTATTGCTTCATTGTCTTGAGGTCTTTTACCATAAAGTGAGTAATAGCTAAACTACAGACAAATGCATTAAAAGCGGATGTGTCCAGACATCTGACTGGTGCTGTAACTATAAAATGGGCAAATTTGTGCTCAGTCATTGACTTAATATGTCACTGTGTGGTCGACAGGTTGCCATCATGTATTTTTAAGTGGCTTGAAACAGGAGCTGCTGTGGCCTGACCATCCTAGGTAATCACCATGGTGATGAGCTTGTTATGAAACTTTAAGCGAGGTGCTGAACAGCCTTCTTCAAAAGGCTGCTTCAATCAAGCACAGGAAAGTTGTAAATTGAGAAGTGCGCGTGTCAAATGATTACCATCCTCAAACAGAAAGTAACTGTGCCATATGAAAAACATACCACTGCAAGCTATTCACAGCCTGCATTATTGCATAAAGATATTAACGTGCCGAATTTAAGAAGCTCACCTTGTAACCATCAACAAACCCCCAAGGTGGTCTCCAGGTGACGTACATAGAACCGCCATCCTGGTCCACAAAATCCACAGACTCCGGGACAGCGGGGTCTGTAACACAGCACCCCACCTGATCTCACCACACTACATATTCTCAGAGTCATTATCTTTTCATAGTCTGCCACGAGTCACGGAACTGTCAATCATGTCAATCACCAAGCATTCATCAGTCACTCAACAGCCAATCGCCAGTCACATTCAAGAATCATCCAAACAAGCTTCAGTTCATGTATGTTCTGTTTCCTATTATGTTTCCCTGTTTTCGTAATTGTGTCACAAAGCCTGCATTAGGATGGAGCCTGTTTGACCCTTTCCGTTCCAAAAGGGGGCAGTATAACATAACAGCAAACCCTTAAGACAGAATTAGTATGACTAGGCCTGTTGACATATACGAAGATAGAAGAAACCACTCACTTGTTGTCACATTGACAATGGCTGGGAGGCTTCTTCTCATTCTACTTGTGCTGATGATAGAAATTCTGTAGGTAGCCCCAGGTAAAAGGCCATCAAACATATGCATTCTGAAAACAGAAAGTTTTGGAAAGATGCAGTCAATTGAGAATTCCAGAGCCAGAGATAAGATACATGGGTAATCCAATGCTTCGCTATACAGTACCACCCAAAGGTTTGGACACAAATATGGAAAATCATTTGTTTTTCCACATGATAACCCTAAGCACACCTTGAGGTTATGCAGTAAGTGTTATCTGGAGATGAAGAAAAGAGACGGAGTGTTGTGACAGACGACCAAGCCCCCAAAACAATCCAACCTAAAACCTATAGAGCTGGTTTGAGATGAGTTGGATCGAAGAGTAAGAGCAAGGTAGCCAACTTGTGCCCAGAACTTGTGGAGACTCCATCAGGACTGTTGTGGCTGAAAGAATGCCAACAGTCTGCAATGCTGTCATCGAAGCAAAGGGGGGCTTTTTGAGAAAATTTTGAGAGCTGAAGACTTCTCTTGGTCATTGCAATTTGATCTGTATTACTTCATTGTCTCAAGGCTTTTTATTGTAAGGTCAGTAACACGAAAACAGAGACAAATCATTAAAAGCAGGTGTGTCCAGACTTTTGACTGGTACTGTACCTCCTTGGTGCTGTCATGAGTCCATGCCTACCTTTGGCCCAAGTCTGCAAGACTTTTCTGTTGGTGAAAGGTTCTGTTCATGATGGACACTATGAAGCCATCAATGACACCTGGAGGCTTGGTCCAGCTGACCGTTACAAACGTCTCATTCTTATTCAAGACCGACATCTCAACTGTACTTGGTGCTGGAGAAGGACAAAGATGTTGCCCCAGTTAAGAACATGTTATATCATAATATAATATAGCGTTTTTGGAGTTTACACTAGTAGCAAAGTCACACCTGCTCTTATTTGGAGGAACACCTGCGGGCTGTCTTTGAAGGACTCCTTCTCAGTCCGAACAGAGAAATTATACTCTTTCCCAGGTGTAACGGCAGTGAACACTGCTCTTGCATCTTTGACCTTCTGAGCCTGATATGGGGCAAAGATGTCGGCCAATTATATCCTGATGGCAACAAGCAGACCCGTGCCCACCTCTGACAGCTCTTACCCAGACGGTGTCGGCACAGTTAGTGCAGATCACTTCGTAGGTCTGCCAGCTCCCCTCCGCTTCGTTCCACAGGATTTCTACAGTTGTGTCAGACACCTTCCCAGCTCGGAGGTTTGTGGGCGGAGCCAGGCCTAGACAAGTCACATGATCATCAATATCAAGGAACTAAAGCATAATCAGAACTCAGCTGTGAGAATATAATGATACAATTTAAAACTTGTGTGGGTATCAAGATACTGACATTATACCATCTATCGGGATAAAAACTCTGGTGATGCTCACATGTTTTGACTCCTTTAACCAGGTACGGCTCGCTGGTCATATTTCCACTGGTGACGTGCACAGCAAACTCATACGCTGTGCCAGGCGTCAGGCCCTCTATGGAGATCATATCATCCCCCCCAGACAGTGCCATCCACTTGCTGCCCCCTCTGTAGATAACTTGGATGCCATCGAAAATGCCAGTGGCTGGCTTCTGGATGTAAAGCAGAGTGGAATAGGCGCTGGATTCGTAAGGGACAGCAATCTGGACCTGCTTGGGCTCTAGGGGGCGGAGTACAAGAACGGTCAGGTGACTGAGCTGCTCGAACATTCTTTGTGCCAGCAAGCTAAAGTAACAGCGTGGTGTTACTAAATCATTATGCCAGTCATGCATCTTCAGAGGGTATGGGAGGGAGGAACATACTTAATGTCTGAAAGATGGTCTCCCCCTCGCTCCTGTTCCCGCTCTTCACTGCCACCACGCTGATCTCGTACGTCTCGCCGGGAGTGAGCAAGCTCAGTTCGAAGCTCAGTGATCTGTTTACCCAGAGTTCCCTGGGCCAATCTCCGGTGGTCAGCGGCTGGACAAGAACGAAGTACCCATCAGGCTTCACCCCAACTGGTGGGTCCCACCGCACCATCACATTCTCCTCCCCCACGTCATCTGGCCGGATAATCACTCCACCCGGTGGACTGACCGCTGTAAGACAGAACATGTCATTCTTACAAAGCAGCCCTCTGCTTAAGCAGTTTTGCAGAGTAATGATGGTCATCACAAATTCAGGGTTGACCATATAGCCCATAAAATTTACTTTAATCATTACTTGCCAGTGATGACTGAGCAGACCGTGTGGTCACAGCTCTCAACGCCGCGTCCAGTCACGGTCTGAATGCTGACCCGGTACAGGCGGTAAGGCTCTAGACCTTCGATCACTGCTGACGTTGTATGATTGGCCACCAACAGAAACGTCTCTGTATCCGCATCAACATCCACATAGCGGATCAGGTAGTGGTGGACCTGGGCATGGTGGGGGTCCATGGGACTGCTCCAGCACACATGAGCTTGCCTGGAAGTTACGTTCGTTATTCTGATGTTCTGAGGTGGACTGGGCCCTGAAGATAGAAAAGTAGAGAATCACTGAGACCTGTGTCGGACTTTATGGTGCATTATTGACATTGACACAGTCCGCATTTATTGGGCGGTGTGTACATGTGTGAGTGAACGCCTATCAAATTCACTGATGTGTGGAAGAACATTCCCTGTAGGGCAGAAAGAGGAAACCATCTAGATGTGTCAATACTCACTTGTCACAACTGTAAGAGTGGAGCCCAAGACTCTTGTGACTCCGCTGAGGTGAGTCACCCTGAGGGTGAACAGGTACTCATGACCCGGGGACAATCCCTGCACAGTCACTCTGGTCATGTTGAATGACAAGGTCTTCTGGTGGGCCTTGAGGCCAGAGGTCTCATCTCGGTACTGAATGGTGAGCTCATCCACGTCTGTCTTGCTTACCCAGGCCTGCAGGTCACTCCATTTAACAACGGCCTCTGTCTCGCCAACCTCCTCCAACAGGAAGTCAAAGTCTGTCGGTCCGGCTGGTACTGCAAAACATACAGTTCTGTTTATCACAAGGGCAGCACTGTACTTCCAGGTTGCTTCGGGGATTATCTATTCGACGAGGAAAAGCTGGGAACCAATCCGAAGCAGTATAGGAAACAAGGCAGGGGACACCCTGAACAGGTCACCATCCATCACTGAGCACGCCCACACATAATCACACATCATGAGCAATTTGTCTAACTGGACAGACTATGGATGGAAAACGCAGAGCACACAGGAAATTGTGGCAAATCAAAAATAGCTTGTAATTTGCACAATTACAGTTTTTCATCAATTGCTCTGGCACATTTCATGAAATCTATTTAACATTCTCAAGACTATAAGACCATTTCTCAAAAGAGTTTATCAATATAGCACAACAATGCAATGAATTAGTCAGTGCCACCAAAATGAAAAGTACAATCTGCATCATTTTAATCATGAGAGTAAAAATGCTTATATATACTGTCAGTCTACTCCTGAGCTCAATAATTCTGAATGATAGTCAGGTCTCAGTTTCTCTTTGTCATTGACTGATTTTTCATTAGCAACCTGATACTTATTAATGTCAAAGACACCAGTTTCAACATTGTAAGGCTCAACATCACTGTATGTAAAGTTCACTGGCAAGAGAAAGCAGTTGCAGGCACATGTAACTTCTTCAGATCTCAAGACACAGTACAATAGCAAACAAAAAAGTCACACAGCACTGTGTAACAAAAAAAATAGCAAAATGGCAGTACAAGAGCAAACAAAATGACAACAAAATCATGTAAAGACGCTCCTCTACTTACGAACGAGATACGTTCCGAACGGCCGTTCGTAACTTGAAATGTTCGTAAGTTGTTCTTCAATATAATTTTAAGGGTATACGCAAGTACAAAGAACTAGGATGCTGGGAGTACGCACGCTATGCTGCTGCGCGGCGAGAGTAACGGCCAGAAGTCGTACTAGGCGGAATTGCCGTGCAGAAAGAAAAAAATTGATGTCGCGGACAGGAAACGGGAGCCCAATGAACACAATTTGGACTTACAGTCCTCTTCGTTCATATGTCTGAAAGTTCTTAAGTTGAAAGTTTATAAGTAGAGAAGCGTCTGTACTGTGGGAACCAAAAACACAGCAATGGTATATCACTGCAATTTGAGGAATACATTTTTAGATCATTTTGAAAGCTTGGTTAACTGGTTTGTGTGTGGCGGCGAACATCATGATCACATATATATATAGGTTTGGGCGGAAAATTATTACAGTGGGAAACTACATGATCAATTAAGACCAAGAAGACAAAAGCAACTGAGAATAGTGCCAAATGACAACAAAGTGTACAAAACAATTTGCATATATGTAGTAAAACATTTGGAAATGTATGTGAAGCAATGAGAAATGATGTTCTGCTGTGCAGAAGTGAAATTATGGTGTGGGGATTACACGCGTCGTTTTGCAAATGCTAATTGTCTTTTGGAACTTCTACAACTGTATGCGAAGGTTCAGTTCAAAGGCTTACTTCTGTAGTGACACATGTAGGGCAGGGGCATATAGCAGAAGAATCCGGTGAAGTAGTAGTTGGGGCCCGTGACATTCAAGTGTAAAGCAAAGCAATCTGTCTGATTGGGGGGCAACGCTGATGTCACAGCACTCTTCAAGCTATATGCAGACCTGTCGGCCCAGCGGAGATCTCCTTCCTGCTGTAGGACATGAGTTTTTCACATAAAACAAGAGAAGAGTAAAGATACTGGTTCTTGAACTTGTAGCTGTAACAACTTAAGAGAATGTCTGACAAAAAAAATATTTGCCTCTGTGAGCTCTGCCTACTGAGGTTTGTCCCAGGAGTATGAAAGAAGAAGACTTATCAACACTTACCTGAATATCATTGAGGCTGGTCCATAGCAGCACTAGATTGAGGCTCTGGAGGAAGGAGGAGACGAACGCCAACTCCTCCTCTGTGTCAGTGTCTAGCAGGTGAGCTCCAGGGGCAGCTACATCACAGGCCTGAGCCGCCTCCTGCCACTGTTTGATCTTCCTCGAGATCAGATAGCAGTTCCTGCCATAGTGAACCCAACCATCTGGGCACTGCGCTGGTGAGGGAGGAGGTGGGGTCAGGTGATAGTTCTCAAAAGCATATTCAGGGCTTCTCGGGGATATCAGAGGCCAAACGGACAGATAGACAGACAGACAGACAGACGGACGGACAGACAGACAGACGGACAGACAAACAGACGGACGGACAGACAGACGGACAGACAAACAGACGGACGGACAGACAAACAGACGGACGGACAGACAGACAGACGGACAGACAAACAGACGGACAGACAGACAGACGGACGGACGGACAGACAGACGGACAGACAAACAGACGGACGAGCAGACAGACAGACAGATGGACGGACAGACAGACAGATAGACAGACAGACGGATGGACGGACGGACGGACGGACAGACAAACAGACGGACGGGCAGACAGACAGACAGATGGACGGACAGACAGACAGATAGACAGACAGACGGATGGACGGACGGACGGACAGACAAACTGACGGACAGACAAACAGACAGACGGACAGATAGACAGACAGATGGACGGACGGACAGACAAACTGATGGACAGATAGACAGACAGATGGACGGACAGACAGACAGACAGACGGATGGACAGACAGACAGATGGGCAGACGGACGGACAGACAGATGGATTGACAGACGGACGGACAGATGGATGGACCGACAGATGGATGGGCAGACAGACAGAAGATAGATAGATAGATCCTCAAGAATAAAGTGATGAAAATAAAGTAATACAATACGAACAGCTTGAAGGCAAACAAGCTCTTACTCAGTATATAGAAATGACTTTGGCAATAAACTAGGTTTGAAGGTATTAAGACGGCTACCTGTGTGGAGCAGCACCTTTCGCCTCAGCGTCACTGTGACATTACAGTGTTCAGTCAGAGCCTGGAATTCCACCGTGAACCTGTGTAGGGACGCCGGCTGGAGACCCTCCACGCGGTATGAGGTCTGACGCCCTGGTACAGCCCAGGAACGTCCAGTGAGACTGAAAATGGTGGCACGTTCAGCAGCCTGAGGACTCCATGTAAACACAGCACTTGTGGAGGTAGCTTCTGTCCTAAGGGATAAGCTCGCTGTGGGGTCTACCAAAAAAAGAGAGGAAAAAAAATGGTCAATTCCAAAATGTAAACGTTAATATATTTGTCCTTAATATTCAAATGTTGAACCTAAACATATGTGTCTGCTTACCCACACGAAATGACTTTGTATCCAGAACAACATTGTTTTTGACTGATTTCAGAACAATGTCATATGTATCCATGTCCAGCAGGTCACTGATGGCTACGTGACAGCGTGAAGAACACCCACTGACATCGCTTGCATTCCACCAGTGCTGAAAGGGTTTTTGCTTTTTAGTTTCGATTTGGCTGTTTCATTGTAAAACAGAAACTTCATAAACACTAATGCATTTTAGCTATTTTTCCGCATTTCGTTTTCCCAAATTGTGTTTTTGTCTCGGTGTTTTACAGAAATGTTAGGATGTGTTTTAACTACTGGTTTGTAATTAGTACGGATCACGGCTAGTACGTTCTTACCCCTTTTTTAGTGCCAGAGGAATAGGTCACGGTATAGTACTCTGGTTCCCCCCGGAGTGGAAAAGGACTGAATTCCAAATAAACATCCACAAAACTTGGTGCTTCAACACAAGCCAATCTGACCATCTGCATGGTCAAAACAAAATATGATAAATAAACATGATTCATTTCCTTATTTGAACTGAGTAATATTTTTCTTGTCAGAAAACTGTTAAGCAATTTGTGCCAATAATTATGTAATATCTGAGTATCAGTAAAGAAACCATATAAAATTAATCAGAAAACTGAATACAGAGCAAAAATCTGGATCTTCGGAAAAACGGGATTCTTTACCTGTAACAAATAATCCGACAGTAGCCAAAAGAGAACCGCTTTGTCCATGGAGAAACTTTCTTTCATGTAATATGCATATGACAAACGACAATTCATAAAAATATTTCAATTAACCACACACACAAACACAGAACGTAAACAATGGTCAGATGAAACAAACAAATTAACAATGTAAAAAAAATAAACAGATCTGATATATTTCCGACATACATCGGATCACTTTTAACAGATTTCTAGTGGGATGTTGCTTTCATGTAAATACTTAAATGCCTGCTTTATTCTGCTTTGGACACGCACATCACTGCCTACCTTCACTCCCTGAAGTCCGTGAAAGTTTTCAATTCCGCGCGCTCTTCTCCGGCGCGAGCCTGCAGTGATTGTCACCCCCGCCGGGAATTACTTGCGCGGACGGATCCTCGCTTCCCCATTCAGATGTACGAAATGTGCTTCCCCCAGCCCTTCTCTCCAATTTGTTCTGGCCATTGCTGCCCTTTTCCCTTTGTTATACTTTAAGAGGGTCGTCATGGCGACCGAGGCATCCAGCCACTCCGATCGGGACTCCCGAATAGACGGGGAGCGGAGGCGTGGCGGCGCCGGGGGCGTTCAGATGTGGCGGGTCCCTGTCGCCTGTGTGCGGCGATGCACTGAATCCGGGGCTCACTCACATTTACTCCGGAGCTGGAGATTGAAGAAATGTCACATTGTCATATTCATGGCCGTGCTTTTGCCTTCGACAATATAGGGATTAGATACACCGCGGTAAAGATAGTTTGCAGTTTGCGATTCGGGATTCCTTTGAGTTTATCTCGACAGTACGGTGAGGTAAACT
>JABJVO010000062.1:26813672-26844576 GCA_026770805.1 Boulengeromyrus knoepffleri | reverse complement strand
GTGTGAGCCCCCCGCCCCCCCCCCGGTGGCGCGCCCCCCCCCCCCCCCTCGGAGTCTGGTTCCCCTCCAGGCTTCTTCTTTCTAGGGAGTTTTTCCTTGCCATTGTCGCCTCTGGTTGTTCACTGGGGGCTTTGGGCGGGGGTAGCGTAAAGCACCTTGAGACAATGTAATGTTGTGAAAATGCACTATACAAATAAAATTGAATTGAACTGAATTAAAGTGATAGATGTCTGGCACTTACAGATAACTTCCCAGGTTATAGATTCAATGGAAGAGAAAGTAACTGTGGGAATGAATACAACACAAGAGAACCCTACTTCCTAATCACCGATTTAACAAGTAACATCTTACAAAGCAGGAGTACTGGTCCCACGACCCTTACCATGATACGCTACATGGACAAAAGTATTGGCACACCCATCCAATTTTACATTCACAGACATCATTATGGAGTTGGTTCCTCCTTTGCAGCTATAACAGCTCCCACTCTTCTGGGGAGACTTTCCACAAGATTTTGAAGTGTATCTGTGTTTGCCCATTAATCCAGAAGAGCATTTGTGAGGTAAGCATTCGTGATGTTGGACCTGAAGGTCTGGCTTGCAATCTCCATTCTAGTTCATCCAAAAGTTGTTTGATGGAGTTGATGTCAGGCTCTGTGTGGGCCAGTCGAGTTCTTCCACACCAAACTCACCCAACCATGTCTGTATGGACCCTGCTTTGTGCAGTGGGGCACAGCCATGCTGTAACACAAAAGGGCCTTCCTCAAACTGTTCCCACAAAGTTGGACGCATATTTTTGTCTAAAATGTCTTGGTATGCTGCAGCATTAAGAGTTCCCTTCACTGGAACTAAGGAGCCAAGCCCAACCCCTGAAAAACAACCCCACACCATTATCCCTCCTCCACCAAACTTAACAGTTGGCACAATGCAGTCAGGCAGGTAACGTTCTCTTGACGTACTGTATACCAAACCCAGACTCATCCATCAGACTGCCAGACAGAGAAGTGTCATTCATCACTCCACAGAACATGTTTCCACTGCTCCAGAGTACAGTGATGGCGTGATTTACACTGCTTCATCTGACGCTTGGCATTGCGCTTGGTGATGTGAGGCTTGCATGCAGCTGCTAAGCCATGGAAGCCCATTTCATGAAACACCTGACACACAGTTTTCGTGCTGGACTTAACGCCAGAGGACGTGTTAGTAACACGCTTGAATTCACTGAGCACTTCAGAACAACCATTTTTTTCACAAATGTTCGTAAACCTGACTGCATGGCTAGACGCTTCATTTTATACACCTGTGGAAATGGGTCTAAATGAAACACCTGAATTCAATGATTAAGACCCAATACATTTGTCCATATCGTGTAAGTGGTTGGAGGATGGATAGATGGGTGAGGTACTAGTGGTTTCTAAATGTGTTTTATGCATTTCATAATCGCTGTAAAAAAAAATTGCCTGAGATCTATGTGCACAAGCCTACAAAACTGAATCATCAAATTCTAGCTGGACTTTCGGAGCTTATTGAAACAATGTCCACTAAAGAGAATCAAAAATCCATTTTGCTGAACGCATCGATTCACTGAATTTGAAAAAGTACAGAAAATTCACCATCCTAAGCACCAAGTCTTATGGCAGGGATAAAAGATTTTGTGGGACAGAATACCAAAAGTACTTTGATTGCAATTTTTTTCACTTTATAGGCTACATTGAACACTGTGAAAATCTTTGCTGTTGTGTCTCAGTAATGACTCAAAATAAGTCTTCATTTAAAGTTATGCTCTGACACCTTACATGACTACACTACCCATCATTCCTAAGCTTCCCTTATACAATTACATTGCCCAGCAAGCATCCCAGCTGCAGGGATTCTCAGACATTGTACGCCAGCACTTCAGCGAAACGCTGCTGCATTCCATTCTTATCGCTGCTGGACTCCCTGCAGGGTTAATAGAGTGGATTCCTCAATATTAGGCCCATGATGCAGATTTTCAAACCAAACAAGATGTTCTATCTGGTTTACAGAATATAGTGTAACAGGAAGGGCCGGATTGCAAAGATCATACAAATTCTGAAAAATAATCCTAAGGAACAAAGATAGCTCAGCAATATAACCGCAATGACTCTACGAGAAATATTTCAACTACCTGGGAGTGGATAAGCGTTTATAAACCTTTCTACATCAACCAGAGCAAGGAGTTACAAGGTTCTGTGAATGTGAAAGTTAATGGTATTTTAATTACATGACATTTAAGATAAGGTCAAAAGATTGAACCCGCTGGGATCAACAAAGTTTATCTTAGGTAATCTAACATATTTCTGTACAGCCTAAAACTGTTGCTGTATTGGAAACAGTGGAGATTTTTATAGAAAGTTTCTGGCCTGGGAGTGATCTGCCTAACAGGTTTGCCATGACCAACATTCATCTCCTAACTCCGCCACACTAATACTAATAACAGAGGAGCTGGTGTGACAGTGCTACCTAATGGCAACAGTGAGTATCTGCTGCTTTCAGGGAATTTACTGATTGGTTTTGCCTTCCATATTCCGTTTCAGTAAGGTGGTCAGAGCCTAACCGCCTTTGTTTTCTGCTGAAGATCTATTGGTCAGACCTGTCATTCTCTGAATTGTGGCCTTTTCTTACATTTTTATTTCTAATACAAAAAAACTCCGGAATGAACCAGCTAGCAGAAGGTCCCTAGACAGTGATGTTGATAAATAAAATAGCTTTTGCAATTAGCATCACTATGAATATACAAAACACAGTGTTCTTTACCTTAACTGAGTGGGTCTGCGTTGAGCTGCCGTCTTTCCACAGAAGTCATTCTCAAACTGATGTTAAATCTGATTTCAGTCCAAACTTGAGCTTCAGTCCATAAGAAAGCAAAGAGCATTCAGAAATGAGTGAGTCAGTCAAGAACACAGAAAGGTCAATAAAGGCACCTGAGGCAGGAGAGCGAAGCCCTCCGTGGGAGACATGCGTCATATCCATGCACTTTTTAATTACATTCTAACTCAGAGCCAGTTTCCACCTGCCCACAGGGAGAGAACTGCAGTTATAAGCAGAAAGTATGGGAATGACCACTAAATGATGACAGAAGAGCTGGGTCTGTTATCTGCAATCTCTAGAAATAGTTTCTTCCAGTATATCTCCATCCAGATTGAGTGCAAGTCCACGCGTACATCACCACCACAGCGGGACAAAAGCACTCCTGCTCTTGAAGAAGTACGGCTCGACAGACACCATAATCCAGCATCCTGCTTCTAAAAATCAGATGTTTTTACTTAAGGAAGTGAGCAGTTCTAAAGGACTAGATGACTGCCACACTTTCCATTAGTGATCAGATTATATGCTCTAGCATGGTTCGTTCATATAAGCAGAACAGGCCCAACTGGTGTGAGGAGAGAGAAACCTGGGCATTGAATGGAACAACCTGCTTTATGTTGTTGCATGTCCAATGACTTTCACCATCCATCTTCAAGGGGACAGCTTTGTGACCCAGCCACCACATCCTCATAACCTCCCAAGACATCCCTACCAAATCTCTCCCTCCACATCCCTCTAAAATAATCATTCAATAAAAGTTCAGGTAGCTTTCATTCAAAAACATAACAAAATAGAATGTGGAAAATACTAGGAGTCACTTTGGCATATTCATTCTACTGATTTTCCTCTTACACTATTGTCAGTGACATGGAATAAAATGCTTAATATTAACCTATGTGTTCATCTTTACCACCTGAGAGCTTCTATAAAATGAATGGAAAAAAATCTACAAGGTTATATTGGGAATGGAAGTCACAGGCAAAGTGTGAATTTGAATTTTGTCTTGAGTCATTCTCAACATTCTCAAAACAGTGCATTTCTTGAAACAATATGTGCAAACAGCACCACATGATGGATTACCTGCAAAAGCCTGTAACTTTCTCAAAATCCTTCGTTTATCCCTCAAAAGTAAATATCTATGTCAATGAACTCGTTAGTGCCACCAGAATGACAAGTCCTTGTGTCGTCGTTCACAAACAAGATGGTCAAAATGCTTAGCAATGTTGTCAATAGAACAGTGGACTCTAAGTATTTTCCGATGTAAACTATGGCTAAGGTCTTGATGACACTGATTGATGCACAAGGTTGTACTTTTTCCTGTATGAGAAATATAAATTTCAACAGTACAAAGCTACACATACTGTATATATACTGTAACACACAAACACATGCATACATATGTACACACTGCAAATATCCATACATATCTGTGTGTGCTACGGTATATGTCTAGCATGTAACTGTATAAGGTAAATTTACTGTATACTGTAAAATGAAGTGGAATACTTTAACATGAAGCAGTGCAGTAAGTATGCAATATTACAGTACAGTGCACATTGTTGAATTACATACCTGTTGTGTCAATGAAACGACTGAATGACTGAGGACACAGTTGTTCTCCCAACATCCAGCCGTACCCTTCGACCAGCCTCACTCATTGTAAGGCCGTGATTGAGGACATGGTTCACAGTTGTGATCCATATTTCATCAGATTCATGACTGATCATGGTGTCTTCTACCTCTCCCTCTGTTTTGCTTCCCTGCCCTTCCACCATGCAACCTTACTCCTCTTCTTCTTACCGGCTGTTGACCTTGTTCATTTCCTTGTTGTTCTTTCACTGCCGAGTTGTGACACTGCGTTGTGATCTGTCGATAAGTGCTTGCCAACTGAAGGTCCATGACATGCACCTCTGCACTGTTTTAGAGAACTGGTTGGTCACTGGTGGATCTAACGCTTTTGACATTCTCCTCTATTGGTGAAAGCTAAGATTAACTGAGAGCAATTGATCAATTCAGGACATATTTATTAAAAATTAAAATGAAAAATAAACAATATAAATAAATACATAAATAAATAAATAAATAAAAACTATAATAGAAATGTATAGAGAATATGCTTGACCAATAATGAGAACTGGTTTATCCATTTTGCATGTTATGATTTATGCAATAAGCTAACGCCTAGATGTTAGACGTCTAATCAACAGAGTACCAGTATAATACATTTTGACCAACATGTCACACATAATTGAAAATGCAGGAATCAGATGATGATTGTACATAACCATTTGCATGAATGTACCAAAGCATTTGCAATGTGACCAAAAGAACAAGACTGCATTTATGATGTGCACACGTGACTCGATGATGTGGCGGTTGTACAAGTAGTTATGAGAATTTCATTTCTAAACTGAGAAATGTATCAAAGCGAAAGAAAAACGCTGTATTGATTCCATGCCCAGAATGCTCACTAGAGGGCACTACAATGCCATGTGTGGTGATAGGATACCAATTTAATGAAATAACAACGTCAGCCAGAAAATAGTTTAGACGTTGATGACATGGATTTAATTCTCTAATTCATACAGAATGTAGCTTTCACCTCTGATAAAACCCAAAGTATTATCCTTCTGTGATACTTGATGGACTGTGTAAGCAGAAGACAGAACTATGGTAGACAGAACTATTTCCTTATGTTAAACACAGAAAAAAACAGAAGTTCTGGTAATTGGTCCTAAGGCTGCACAAAATAAGTTTCACCACCTCAGCATTAGTGGCCTTCCTATACAACCTAACACAGTGGTCAGAAATCTTGGTCTTCTAGTTGATTCAGATCTATGTTTTGATGCTCACATAAGAAGTATTACTAGAACTGCGTTTTATCATCTATGGAACATAGCGAAGCTTCGGAAGATGGTCTCCCTTCATGATGCAGAAAAATTAATACACACCTTTATAACTTCCAGACTGGACTACTGCAATGCCCTCCTTTCTGGTTGCCCATCTAGATCCTTACATAAACTTCAGCTGGTACAGAATGCAGCAGTCAGAGTTCTCACAAACACTAAAAAATTTGATAACATTAGCCCTTTCTTAGCCTCCCTTCACTGGCTTTCAGTTAAGTCTTGGATTGACAATAAAATACTGCTATTGACTTAGAAATCACTGAATGGCCTTGCACCAGAATACCTTAGTGATCTGCTGACCTCATACAACCCCCCACACTTGCTTCGTTCTCAAGGTGCGGGATATCTGTTAGTACCTAGGGTAGAAAGAGCTACGGCAGGCTGCAGAGCTTTCTCCTACAGAGCTTCTCAGCTGTGGAATGGTCTTCCACTGGATGTGCGGGATTTCGGCTCACTCTCAATACTCAAGTCTAGATTAAAAACACAAACATTCAGTCTAGCCTATAGGGACACTAGTTCTAACTCTAGCTAACTCCTCACTCCCAGTTAGACCTATAGTGTGAGGTGTAGAGCTGGGTGGGGATCTGTGCCATTGTCTTCGGATGAACTGAACTGTCACTGCTGTCACTCTAGCTTCACACCCCCTTGTGGAACTGGAGTGCTGACATTTCAGGGACATCCCCGCTTGCCTCTCTCTCCTACTTATGCTGCCATAGCCATACCTGCCGGAGCTTGTACATTGCACTTCATATTACACTCACCTAACTGTTAGCACTGCCTATTGTCTCCCCTACTTTGGCTAATTGCACATTTTATTTCCCCTACCCCTCCTGGGGGGTGCTGCCTGGAGACCCCAATTTATCAAAATATCCTGCACACCCTGCTACATGCGACGTCCCCACTATCCATGACGTCCTCCTGTCCAGCTCGCCCTTCTGCCCGTGTCGTCCTCCATGCATGCCCGGCTGCCTTACTACTGGTTGCCCGGCGATCTGAAGGAGCACCAACACCGGCTTGTCATCACCTCCCTGCTCCCCGGTTGTGACTCATACTTTATGACTTGGACTGTGTGACTTGCCACTTAGCCATCTCTCTGATTTGACTTTCCTCACCAGCCCCTGGAGAATGGGCTACCCCTTTGAGTCTGGTACCTCACCAAAGTTCTTCCTTCTAGGGAGTTTTTCCTCGCCACTGTCACCTATGGCTTACTCACTGGGGGCTTTGGGTGGGGATGCTGTAAAGCGCTTTGAGACAATGTAATGTTGTGAAAACGCGCTATACCAAAATAAATCTGTTTGTTTGATTTGTTGTAGAAGGCTTTGGGAGCCCCAATAGCTAAATGTTTAAAGGCAACTGCATGTATGGTAAGCTTCTACAAATAACATTACTATGGGGGGAAAAAATCCACATATATTCCTGTGATCATGCCCAGAGAAGAGAAGTGATTTTGATAAACGTATCAGTGAGGTTTCGGGACAAAAACAGGGTGATACACAGTGGGCACTTTTACCCTCTTTTATTGCTTGAAAACACACACACTAGCGGTAAGACTTCTGGTAGCGCGCACGGGCTCCAGGTCCACCGAACTTCTTGGACTCGCAGCGGCGAGGGTCTGCCACCAGCAGGGTCCTGTCGTACTGGATCAGGATGTCTTTGATCTCCTTCTTAGAGGCCTCATCCACATCTGGGGGGGGGGGGGAAGATGTCACAGATCATGCTGATCAGTTCAGGTAGCAAGTGTCTCAAAGCTAATAAGTAGGGATGCACCGATACTAGTATCGGTATTGGGTCCGATACCGTACTCAAGTACCCGTACTCATCTTTATGACAATGTGACGATGCCTATAGTCGATACTACATAATGATGTATCAGCGATATTATTACTGAGTAAGATAAATGGAACAATATGCCTGCGGTGTGAAAGTACTTCAAAAGTTACAAGGAAAACCAAAGCATGATCGACTACAAACTGTACTGTACCAAACTATCAAGAGGCACAGAAACAGGTTTATAACTCTAGTAATCTAATTAAAACATTTAAAAACTAAATGTAAGAAAGCAAATAACGAAATTGCCACCGAAGGATTCGATGACCAGCCATGCAGCAGACATTAGCGCAGAGAGAGAAAATGTCAGACGTAGTGAAGAAAATAAAACAGAAGCTCTTAGCCAGTACATTGTTCTTGACAATCAAGAATGTCAAAATGGTTGTAAGCGGAGAGCATAATGCTTCCTGAGGTATTATATGATGTACAAAGTTTATGAATCACTGCTTTAAGGCATTTAGACTGCCCACACGTTTTTAAATCATAATTAAATACAGCTTGACGATCCATCATTTTCCAGAGAGACTAAAAAACAAATATCAGCACCCTAATTAAAAACACCCAATCCCATTTTAATTTTTTTATTAAAATCTCATTTTTTAAGACATAACCCAGCCCTAATTGGTATCAGTATTGGTGAGTACCAGAAAGTGAGCATCGGTATTCATACTCGGTCTGAAAAAACTGGTATTGGTGCATCCCTAGTAATAAACTAATTAAAAAATAGTCATTTCATGAGGGCAAAAAACAATCTCTTACATTTCTGGTAGTAAGCAACCAGGGACTTGGAAATGGCCTGACGGATAGCTGGAAAAAAAGATGATGTCATCACAGGGGTGTTCATACAATGTTTTATTCAGTGGTTCACCAGTAACAGCTCATACACTAAAACACCTTAAATGTTCTGTGCTAGTAACAACACAAACAAGCAGGTTACCATAGACCTGTGCGATGTGTCCACCTCCCTTGACACGGACCCTGATGTCTACTCCCGCAAAGCGGTCCTTGCCCAGCAGCAGGACAGGTTCCAGAAGCTGTTGGTAAAAACATGGACACAATGAAATGCTTCAGCCAGCATTAGTTTTCCCCATCATGGATCAGATGCGTTCTAAAGAATCCTAAGAATCCCACCTTGTATTGCAGAGTAGCAGGTTCAACCATTTCCAAAGGCCTGCCGTTCACCTTTATGAGGCCATTCCCTCGTTTGCAGTGGGCGACGGCTGTGGCGGTTTTCTGGAACATTTAAAACACACCGTATACTGACATCTGCATTCTCACTAAACGCTCTAACAGTCTGACCAAGTACTGATCACGTCATTACAGGTAGGCGACCCCAGCTTCTGCTCGTAACTAGGTACAACCTTATAGTGACAAGATGATAAATCGTCATGAGATGTAATAGACTTGACATTCAGGGTAGCTTAAATATTCATAAATACAAATAACGTATTGAAGCAGATAATCTCATATAAATATTAGCAAGTCTATATCTCAATGTCAACTAGCAGTCAAAATTAAATTGCACGTTTTATTTCAAGTATAACTTTATTTAAATATATTCAGGGATACAGTGAAACGAAATAACGCTTCTCCGAGACCTTTATAAGGGCTTTAGACAGAACATGAAAAAGTAAGCACACAAAAATAAGTAAGTATTTCTGGAACATAGCTGTTCAACATGTTAAACCTACCACTATTTCGGCTAAAATTAAAATAACGCAGCTTGCCGGATGGTTTCCCTCTCCTATGCTGTACTACGTGTTAGTCGGCTACACGTGTAATACATAAAAAGCGCTTATACTCACTTTACGTCCGAAAACCTGGACAGACTGTAGAGGACCTTTAGCCGGCATGTTTCTAAAATAGACAACACACAAACGCTTGTTATTATGAACTGAAAATAGAACTTATAGTCGAACATAAAAAGGAGCAGCCGGTCACATACCCAGCCATGAGCGAGAACCATAGGAAAAGACCGTAAGCCGCTCAATGCGTGACGATAAGTCCCCAGCACGACAATTCCGTGCTGCTTTACGGCAGCGTGACACCATGCGTATTTCCGGTGCTACGGCATCCACTTTGGACAAAACGAACTAAAGGTTTTTTTTAAAAAACATCGACAACTGTCCATTAACACTACTGTATATACAAATAGGTAAAACTCAATTAGCTTAGGAAAAAAATGAAATTTACCCGACATCGTAGAACACTATAAAATGAACAAGATTAGAAAACAATTCACGATTTTCTTAACAGTATTGGTTAAATAGTTATTCATCTAGATATTACCTGATCGGTGTAATTACCATAAGATGGGTATTTACAGTCACGCACTTGAAATGCGCTTTCGTTCAAAGGACCTTGCCGTCGTAAGTTATACTAAACATATTAAGATAGCTGATATATTGTAACATATTCTGTTCTTTGTAATTGTTTTAATGTTTAGCATATCAGTATATGTTGCATTTTCAGTCTTTTATTCACTTGAGGATAATTTTTTGAGGAAATTCTATTTTAGTTTGTTTCTTTTTCAAATCCAGGCCAGAACACCTTATATGGGACCCACCAATAGATGTCCTGAAAAAAATAGGTTAACTTCCTTCTCAGCGTGAGCAAAAATAACACCCAGATCAGGTAGAGCGCAAGACCAAAATGTTTGCGGCGGGTCAAGCGCTTCATGCTTGGAAGATGTTTTAACTTCTCTCTCTAGTTTTGCTTTACTTTCTGATGGACACTGGGAGGCGCCAGACCCTCCTCCGAAAGCTCATGCCTTGAACAGATATAAGTATGATCCGTCCATACTTTGAATCACGAAACACGTTTTCAGGGGAAATTCTGGACACAGCATTTTGAAATGATGTTGCTTTGGGGAAACTGATCTTCAGCACCTGTCAGCTTTAGGCTCCTTAATCACGGACATGTTACATTCTTCAAACAATGCAAAATGAAGATTTTCTTAAAGCAAATTACCTTTTGTGATAATATATCCCTGATTTGTTTCACTTTCAGATTCATTTTGATGAAATCTTGACGTGTATGTATATTTATTTTTATTGCACTTTTCACTCTGTTTGAATAAAAAGAAACTGAGAACTCAAATGTTCCACTTTGACCAGGAAAGTGCAGTAAATGAAAATACTTGTTTCTCTAAGTGGTTTTCAAGTGGACAGGACTCACACGTATTACCAACACCCAGGTCCCAACAGCCAGCCAGCTCCATTCCAAGAAAGGAAATGATCGCTCACAAATCGTTGATTGGAAACTGCCCTGCTCTCCAACAACATTTTAGCCACTAGCAGTGTGTGTGTGTGTGCAAGTGATGTTTATATCAACCAATGGACAGGATAACAGCTTGGTTTGCTTCAGACACAAATGTATATAAAACATTTATCAGACTGTAATGTATATAAAACGTTCATAAAGCACAAGCACCCTACCCAGAATGGAACTGAATAAATCAAGACGCTTCTCAGACATTATTGCTGAGGTTGATGGGGACAGTGAACTAACCATTTATGAGCAATTATTCAAATCCTACTCATGATTTTTAGTAAGTCGGCAGTTTTACGAGTCACTCTGAATTGCCCACATATCTCAATCCCGAGTATAAACTGGGATTCAAAACAAAAATGTTTTCAGTTCTCCTGTCTCTCTTTCCGGATCTTGAAAGCTTGTGCACATGATTTAATTACTTTCTGAGTGCAAGATTGCATGCTGGTGTTACAAGCACTTAAGTGTAATGGATAAAACATTAGACCTAATGTATTCAGGTATGAAATTCCCAACACGAAATGGTTGCTGGGGTGACTCAATCAGACGGCCACACCGCGCTGTGTCATAAACCTTAATGGCAGAAAATAGCACCACTTCGGAAAAGGAGTTCATACAAAAAAAACAATATCACAGAGTGGGTCAGCGAGAGGTCAGGAGGTCACAGTTGGTGCCAAAGCTCAAACTGTACAAGCAATTGTGCCTACAGACAGCTAAGCAGACAAAAGGATTATATACCCCAATTCTATACTTACATATGCTTAACAAGATTTACATTATTTACATCAACATTCGTCCTACCTCCTCTTTTCCCCTGTCCCTCATACACTTTCTCAAAGTACACATGACACGTTCACGTTGGGAAGTTCTGCAATGAAGGTGGGACTGAATGAGGGGTGCATTCCATTCTAATAGCGTAAACAAAATGCAGAATTTATGGTTTGGGGCGGAGCTTCGGACAAGGCACTGTGTCTACAGAACGGGCTGGATATCGATATGGGGCAGAGCCAGCTGATACACGCTCTGAATGAATGATGATTCTGTATGGATGAATAATTAATCATGCAAGAAAACTAGGTATGTGGAGGAAGAGACCCACAGCAGGGCAGTGGTATGACTCACTGCCCCCAGTATTCACAGTGCATACCTATTAGTGACGTGCGTCCGCAGTGACCTCTCTAATCCTGATAATAGTCAGGTTCCTCTATTTTCTGATTCCCAAACACAATATTTTCTCTTACCCCAAAGATGGCTGTGCACCCATCACCCAAACACACTCGACACCACATTCGAATTTTTTTCCCATCCTGACCTGATTCACCTCCCACTTTTTCTAGTCAATTTGGCTGCTAGCTGAACATAGCACTCTACTATTTTGGTGGCAAAGGTGACACCCTGAGGTAGAGTGTCTGTATGCTTTTTTTTTTATAAATAGCCCAATATACCCCTTATTGCGGTAGGCATGCTGGCCGCAAAGGATGGCCATTCTGAAACCCCCCGCCCCACCCACCGTGTTGTGCTCCATCTTTAGACTCGCAGGGCGACTGTGTTTACACAAATGCACTGGATCAATAGAGGTCAGTCGACCAGGGTTTTGTCTCGCACCGACAGTGAGCATGTACGGTAGGCAGCCTCACGTCCCGGGGGGGGTCTGCAGAGTGACAGAACAGGTTCAGGCGTTTTACATAATGCCACGGCTCACTAATGCACTGCACTCTGAGAGGTGGGCAGCCCCCTTGCCGCAGGCATGACCGCTAAACCAACGAAGGACGATTTATCCAAGGGTAAATGACGGCCAAGCCTAGATGACAAGTCCAAATTGGTCACAGAGACAGGACACCATCCACAGGAAATGACTGATGAAAGATGTGCATGTTGTAATTTTCTTCTGGCTTCAGTTAGCAGTACAGAAACACACATCACTGTGGTTTTCAAGCTATGTTATAGACCCTCACGTTTTCAAATGATATGCCAGTTAGCACTTTGTGTGAAATCTTTTCCTTATCAAGAGTGAAGGATTCTGGGATACTAAGCAGCCAGCGGCTAAAACCCCAACATCCTGATCAAAAATCATGCCATATATATATATAAATATACAACGATGTATAACAGTATGTCTCAGTGCAGTGATCCCAGCATGCAACTGTGAGAGCAGGTCCACTCCTATGAGATGACTTTGGGTTATGTCACCTTGTCTTTCAACCGTAATAGGTGTTGCTACTGCCAAAAGTGATGTCGCTGGTAGCTCGGTTTTTCCCTGCATGTCCTGGATCTGCAGAGCATTGGGAGCGGAGCTCGGTTTGTGTGGAACAGTGTGCTGCGGTTACCATGGAGATGGGGAAGCAGTCTTTTAGCACTGCTTATTAAAGAGAAGTCACATATTGATGAGGCTGCTGTCAGCTTACCAAGGGCCATTCCCATCATCTAAGCATCTTTCATGCTATATCTCCCTCAATACGTCGGTTTTGTTTGAAAGAATACTTTCAATAGCGCATTTAAGGATATATTGCCTCTTTTAAGAAATATGCCTATGATTTATTTGTATTTCTCAGATGGATGAAGTCTGGATGAAGTTAGATGAGAAGGCTAGGTGGAGGCTGTAACAGACCAGCAAAGAGGAGAGGGGTCATCGAGTTTGTAACGTGTCGGACTGCCTAAGAGCAGCAGGCTTAGAGATTGGCATGGAGAGTGCAGCTACGGGCACTGGGCACTGGGCACGCCGTGATGCCTCACTCCCCCTTTTGCTCTGGCACCCGCCCTGGCCGCACCATGGCAGCGGTAAATATTGACGCCACTCTGCATGTGACCGCGAGCCGTGGCGGGAGATCAAGGCACGGCAGCTAATTTGTCGGCACTAGCTTGCTTTTAGGGGCAGGGTATGTTGCTGCGAGATACCTGGGCTGGCACTGTCTCAGCAACGGCACCTACTGAACACAAAATAGCACAGAGATTCGATCCCGTTAACTATATACATCGTATAAATGTTATTTGATCTACACATAGTCTACATATGATTTCAGTCAATCCAGTTTTCGTGAAGTTGAGAAGGAAGAACAGCTTGTGAATCAGCAACCCACGATTTAACAATTAATTGGCCAGTGTTTGTGACACATGAAGACTCTGCTATGTGGCTGAATTGGGAAGAGACCGAGGTATTGGGTGGGAAAGGCTTGGGTGAGCCCATTTTTCGGGTGGGGGTGGAAGGGGTAGGTCTCCACTGTGGAGCTTCCTAAAAAGGCAGAGATGGGCCATCCTGTGAGGTGCCTCCCCCGCTACCTCTTCCCCTTCTTTTTCTGCCCGCGTGTGAGCTGGGGGCTGCACATCGATGCTGGGAGATGCTGCTTTCTCGGCCTGCACTGCTATGTCGCAGCTCCTCTGTTCATCAAGTGCTATTTATGGCTCTTGCTTCTCTCATTTTCCTGTGCTAGACTGCAGTGAAAGGGTTCCATGTCTCTGGTGACAGGCTAACAGCAGTGGAGGGAAGACTGAAGTCACAAAAACTGACTTGTAGCTGTTTATTAATAACTTAAATTCAGCTTTCTGCATGCGGCAGAAAACACATTTTGCTGATTTTTAGGAAGCCAGTCAGAATAATTATTACATCCATCAAACTATTTTTTATATTTCCATATAAATCTGAAGCACTGTAGCTTCATTTACAGTATATTTACAATTATAACATACAATGGATGAAAGGCCACATTTGGTTGCCATTGACGACAATTATGACATCAGACCTGGAAACAGTTCAGCCAAATGGAGGCAGTTGCAGGAGGTTTCCATTATGAAATGCAAGTAAAGTGTGGACTTCCTCAATCCATACATAAAACGGGATCCCGCCAGGCCTGGGGATGGTGTTTCTCTATAGCACTCCTTGTCTGGAGGAAAGGGGAATAGGATGAGTCTCCCACTGGTGTCACATGACCAGACTGACTTCCTTCAAAAGCCAAAACAATCCGACCCATTTTTGGGCTGCCGAACGCTCCACCGATCCCTGTCGTTACTCCACAGAAAGACAACTTTATCTGAGCCCTGTAAACACAGGCTCATTGCCATGCATGAAAAGTGGTCAGTGAGAGCAGGAAGTGGATGAGCACTTATCGGGCCTCCTTACACTCAGGCATTGCGGCCAAATCACCTTAACAGGAGTTCAGGAAATATACAGCTGTATATTTGGTGTAGTGATATGTCAGAATCAGCAAATGTACTAGATCTGTAATTTTAGATTTTATGTGTGTCGTTTATTAAAATTTGGTTTTATGTGGCATTAAGGTATATTTTCATCACGGGCCATCACTGTTGTTCTGTTTCCCAGTCAGCAGAATCCTCAGGCCAGACCTTTCAGATGGGAAGGAGAGATCCCTGCTGGGGAGGAAGGGGGGGTGTCCATGAGAAGTAGTGACCGCCCTGCGTCGTTCCGCTCCAGAGTTTGGTTTTAAGCCTGTGTGGTCTGCCACTGTTCTCCAGCGCAGGGAATGTGAAAACCGCCCAGGGAACGCGAGCCACGCTTTCATGGACATATATGTACGCGTGCATTGACATCGCTGCTATTTTTAGCCGCGGGCTGCTCACGGAGATGTCAAAGTGATGTCAGCAACCCCCCTTAAAATAAATGCTTTGTTATTGTTCAGCATTTTCTGTCTCCTTTGATGCAATGTTTGCTTATGTTTACTTGCCTATTAATAATCCGTCTGAAGAGGATACTGTTCCGATGGAGCTCAGAGAACTGGGGAAGGGTTCGGGAAATTTGTACAGTTTAAATAAATCGGTGCGATCTGGTAACAGTCTGGGAATAAACAGTTTGTCAGGAAATGGAAATGGGAGATTTCGTTTACAAGGTGCTTCAAAAGACAGCGAGAAGACAGAGCTGCGAGTTACGACAGTCGGAGCATGCTTGTGCGCGCATGCGCGCGCGTGTAGGCACGCGACCCTGTCAGCCTCGTGGCACGTTTCCGATTCTGTCTGAAATGGGAGGGCATGTCTGCAGGGTAACGCCCCCCGCACACAAGCGCACACACACGCACCTTCCCCGGCATTCACAGGTAAAAACTGAAAGCGGGTCGGTCTTGTCACGGGTTGTCGACAAATTCCACACGCTGAGAATCATGCAATTCAGTAGCTGCTTCGACACTTTTATGGTCTAAGCCTGGTATGGCTGCTAAAGCATACCTATAAAACTACCTCTTTATTGCTTCTTAAAATTTCTCAGCTGTCTTTCAGGAAGCCCTTATACATTGTATTAAGAGTTTTATAATTTGACTCGTGAATTTTTTTATTGCAGTTTCAGCACACCATAATTACATGTATTTAGGAGTTTCTTCTAGGCGGTTAATTTTCTTCAGCCAATATTATTTACTTACCTACGTTATTATAGATATCTATATTTATTTTCTTAGTTGATATTTCTTTCTCCAAAGCAACTTAAGTTGTTGAGTCATTTACGTGGATAAATCTTGTGCTGGAGGAATTCAGATTATGCTCTTTGCTCAAAGAACATCCAGACATTCAAAGATTAAAGGAACTAAAATAACATTTAATGAACTTGTTTCAAAATACTGTGGTCCAAGAAAATGACTGTCTTTTACTTATTATTTGAATTACTTATGTGTTACTATTTCATAATTTCTTCTGCTTGTTAAACATATCAGGGAAACAGAAACCATCTTAAATTTAAGAGAATTCCACTGCCTTTGCATCTCATTTGGAAACCAAGGTCCTAGAGTCTGGAGGAAGAATGGAGAGGCACACAATCCAAGATACTTGAAGTCCAGTGTGAAGTTTCCACAGTCTGTGTTGATTTGGGGAGCCATATCATCTGCTGGTGTTGGTCCACTGTGCTTTATTAAGCCCAGAGTCAAAGCAGACGTCTACCAGGACATTTTAGAACACTTCATGCTACCTTCAGCAGACCAGCTTTACGGAGATGCTGACTTCATTTTCCAGCAAGACTTGGCACCTGCCCGCACTGCCAAAAGTACCAAAACCTGGTTCAATGACCATGGGATTACTGTGCTTGATTGGCCAGCAAACTCGCCTGACCTGAACCTGATAGAGAATCTATGGGGCATTGCCAAGAGACATGAGACATGAGACCGAACAATGCAGAAGAGCTAAAGGCCGCTATTGAAGCATCCTGGTCTTCCATAACACCTCAGCAGTGCCACAGGCTGATAGCATACATGCCAGGCCGCATTGAGGCAGTAATTCATGCAAAAGGTGCCCAAACCAAGTACTGAGAACATATGCATGATTATACTTTTCAGAGGTCCAACATTTCTCTATTTAAAATCCTTTTTTTAATGATTTCATGTAGTATTCTAATTTTCTGAGCCTTTGAATTTGGGGTTTTCATAATCTGTAAGCCATAATCATCAAAATTATAACAAATAAAGGCTTGAAGTATCTCGCTTTGCATGTAATGAGTCTAAATCATATATTAGTTTCACCTTTTAACTTGAATTACTGAAATAAATTAACTTTTGCACGATATTCTAATTTTTCGAGTTTCACCTGTGTGTGTGTGTATATATATATAATGTTCAATACTACCTATTACCAAATCCTACAACATCAGGTAGCTCACCATGGTTGTGCTATTTTTAGGCCAGGCTGTCTTCAGCTGTTGTCTGTGGCAGGAACGTCTTGGGAGTGCAACATACCACCCCCCCCCCCCCCAACACTCAAATCCTGAAAGTGTGTGAGAGGTGGGTGGAGCTCGTATTGACAGTTATGGAAAGGTCGTACATGGTGAGATGCTATACCTCTTAAGTGTTATGGGAGTTTTCTAGCGGTTGAGGAAATCTCTGGTGGAGTATCCCGAAGCAGCTGCCATACACAGTGACTCTGTGCTCTGCTCCCACAAGGGCAATATTGCATATTAATTAGAAAGAAAAATAAGCCCACTGGTGTAAAAACTTCAGAGTGTCAGCTACCAGCTAGACAGTAGCTCAGCTGAGCTTAGCAGAACTTGGCGAGCCAGCAGGCAGCCTGGGATTTAGCTGATGCGCTTTTAGTGAGAGAAAAGTCCAGGAACAGCTGAAAGGGAGAGGGGCCAGTACCACCATTGATCTGTCTGACCTCTGACCTGGGGCTGTCACACGCAGATCCTTCACTTTGCATTGCTGTAACCGTACTGTTAGCATGTACAGAGCAAACACCATTATAGTGTTTTTTTCTTCCAAGTTTCATGTTCTTAAATGTGTTGGATATCTGTGTCCAGACTAATTCGCTTTACACAAATCCTTGGGCTAGATCTTAATTTGCTCATTTGGGAGAAGGGGACCATTTCAATTTTAAAAAAAAACCACGGGATGGAATCTGAAACCCCTATTTGTGGCTCATATGCCAACAGGAATCAATATGCCCTTTGGAACATGGAACTAGATCATGCATGTTTATCTCAAGGGGGCTATGCCAAAGACTCAAAAAGATCTCAGAGAGACAAACACAGTGGAAGCAGGAGAATTCACAGCTGCTACGAACAAGGGAGCATGTGATTGTTTGGAGGGGGAGTTGAGGGGGTCATCATGCTAATATTATCCCCAAGTGAAGCATATCCAGATGAATCGAATCACGGTCAGAGACCAACGGCCTCTCAGATGCTGTGAGATCTTCAGCTTTAGTGTTGGAGTTCACCTCACAGGTCCCGTTATTGTGCTGCAATCTCTTTGATATGCTGACTTGGAGCTCAGGGTCCGTCAGTGTAATTAGCATCATGACCAGAGGTGGAAAGTTCAGGTCCAGAAAGTACAAATCCAGACTAAAGTTTTGTTCCAACCAACCATTTGAGTACTCTGTGACTGTGAGTCTTTATATTCAACTGGTTGGTTGGAACAAAACCTTTGTCTGGATTTGTAATTTCTGGACCTGAACTTCCCACGACCACATAATGCTGGCGCCGTCGGCCCCTGCGCTTTTCTGGAAACAATGCGCTGATATATACTGCATAGCCCTTTGTAAAACCGACTGTAGCATTACTCATTGTAACGGGCAGTTTGTCAGCTGCAGATAACGTGACCCAGGCGAAGTGAGGCGGCAATTCTGGGTCTGCCATTGTGCTGGCTGATGTTGATTTTCACAGCCTCAGTAACATCAAAGGTTGCTATTTTTATCAGCGCGATAGCAGTCTGCCTGTCTATTCTGAGTGTGCCACACAGTATATACAGTACTGTGCTAAAGTCTTAGGCAGTCAAAGAAAATGTTTAGTTTATTAACTCAATGAGCAGTGATTAGCCATGATGTTAGTGGTGGAGTTAAAAAATACATGGGTGTATCGAATGGTTCCTGCAAATCCTGGGGTGACTTTAGGAGAGAGTTTGAAATGGCTAAGCTGACACACTGTGACAGACATAATGACGTAATTTTAACTCATAATGAAGATTATTTAAACATAATTTTCTTGGACTGATTAAGTCTTTTACGCAGTACTGTATCTCTATGGCGAAGGGCAAAAAATAGGAAGTTGTGGCTCCCTGTCATTTCAAGTTTGTTATTGTGGGCTTTGTGATGATCAGAATCTCTATAAAATTCCCCCTTCAGAGGATGCACTTAGAACTTCCTTTTGTGGGCTGAAACCTGTCAGCGTTCCAGTCCCCGAGCCTGAGCAGCAGGCCTGTCAAGGACCCTGGGGATCCCGATGGTGTGTCATGCCTGCGTCTTCAATCCTCCTGCAGCAATATAAGTGCAGCAAGCAGTCAGGCAGATATTAATATGAAAAGAAGGCAAAAACAGAACCTGAAAAAATTGAATTGAATTGAATTGAATTGAATTGAATCTTCATTTTCCATTTGCACAAGTACTGAAACACAAGTACATTGGAATTCTTGTATGGATCCCGTGGTGAACAACAAACAAGACTATAACATATAGATACATACATAAAATGACATAGGCAGACAGACAGACAAATAGATAGAGAGACAGACAGACAGACAGACAGACAGACAGACAGACAGACAGATAGATAGATAGATACTGATTTTTTCCGCTGCATTTTCCTGCATGTGTGTTTATGAGTGAGTGTGTGTGTGTGTGTGCCCATTGATAGAATGGAATCCCATCCAGGGTGTTGCTTTGTCTTGTGTGCCCACAAAAGGCACAGGTTTCATTTTAACACTGATAGGATCACCCACAGACCTCCGAGTCCCCATAAACACACACTGTACTGTTACACAGTACAATATTGGTAGGGTCATTTCTTTACCGTCCTTGACCAAAACTACGCCTTTGGTCCTCACCATAATCCTGTATTGGATAAACAATTAGAAGAAGGATGGATGGATGGATGGATGGATGGATGCTTCTTTGCATATTTTCCATACTTTCTTAGTCTAAAGTAGCTCTGTGGCCTAAGCAACAAAGTTCTGGTGTGTACAACATAGTTATTCTATGCATGTAAGCATCATTGAAATGTGGTACATCTGCCCTGTGTGGAGTGAGCATAGATGGAACCTCACTGTGTTCAGTTTAGGGAATTGTTTTGAATTGTTGTTTTAAAGCAGTGCAAAGTGTTTAAAGCAGTGGCAAGTAGCATAAACATTATGACAAACTCCAGGGGTGAAGAACGGTACTGCTGATTGGATGATGTGAGGGCAGGTCTCACAGTGGCTTCCAATCAAGGCTTTTCCACTTACAGAGTATAATCAAACAAGCCCCCACCCCCTACCAAGCACATGGGCGTCAGCCAATAACACTGTACTGTTGTGCCAAAACAAAAAAAAGGTCATGAGACCACCCCAGCAAATCAGTCCATTATGCATTACGCACTCAAGTATTAACCACAAATTATTGCAGGCATAAGTGAGAAATGTTGCCTACCTGTTTTATAGCCTGCACATTACTTCAGTATTATACATCAAGAAATTGAACACATGAGTGTCAGAGGGGCACGGATACCCTGGCAGGTTCAGGGGGCTCGGCACATTACAGGGGCCTTTAAAGACATAAAAATTATACACAAGATTTGGCAGGGGGGGGGTGGGCAATGTGACATTTTGTGAGGGGCCCCAGAATTAATAGCTACGCCCCTGATTGAACAGATTCTTCCAAAGCAAATGTGAAAAACATACTACAAGGACTATTATAAAGTGCATGTTAGGTGGGGCCTTGTGTGTGTATTCACATGTAGACTGATGTCCATGGTGAAATTCGGTGAATATCCTCTGTTTGAATAACAGAAGAGGTCCTGACTCAGTGGTAAGTACTCAGATGCCTGAAATATGGGACCACCTGGTGTGCACCATGTCCCAGCTGTGCCTTGGGGACACTGCATGCTAACCACCCTCTGTGGCAGCGTGATAATGTACAAACATCAGGATAATGAATGCAAGGTTCTCCACCCCCAATGGAGAGTCAGCAACAAGCAAAATAAAACTAAGAAATAGTGAAACGCAAGATCTGTTTCGATTGGAGAAGCCATTGTATCATATTGTAATTCATTGGACATTTAGTATCTAACGCAACTCTATTGAAAATAAAATGCTGTTACAACTTCATAGTTTCATATACACCGATCAGTCATAATATAAAACATCAACTGCCTAATATTGTGTAGGTCCCCCTCATGCTGCCAAAACAGCTCTGACCCATCAGGGCATGGACTCCACACGACCTCTGAAGGTGTCCTATGGTATCTGGCACCAAGACATTAGTAGCAGATCCTTTAAGTCCTGTAAGTTGCGAGGTGGGACCTCCCTAGATCAAACTTGTTTGTCCAGCACATCTCACGGATGCTTGTTTAGATTAGGATCTGGGGAATCTGGAGGTCCAGTCAATACCTTGAACTCTTTTTCATGTTCTTCAAAGGCGTGTACTTGGCCTGCAATAAGGTTTAGGTGGGTGGTATGTGTCAAAGTAACATCCACATGAAAGCCAGGACCCAAGGTTTCCCAGCAGAACATTGGCCAGAGCATCACACTGTCTCCACTGGCTTGTCTTCCAATAATGCATCCACCTCAGATCCTTACACCTGACCATTTTTCCTGCTTCCAACACATCAAGTTCAATTACTGACTGTTTGCTTACCTAATATATAATGGCGCCTGTCAAGGGTGCCATTATAATGAGATAATCAAGGCTATTCACTTCACCTGTCCTGTCATGGCTGATTGATGTATATTTCACTGTTACAACTTTAACCTTAATCTGTAAAAAACATCAGTGAACTAATTATCTGTGGACACTTTGTCCAATGTTAGTTGATTAATTGAGATATATGATATTTTGGAATGACATGAAAAAATTTTGTTTTTCGATGTTTATTACTATTTATACTTTATCAATACATAATTTACCTCAGAATAAAACAGGCAGTGTTTTTTGATGTGGGAAAACGTTGGCAAAAGATGAAAATAGAAATTTTAATTCACAATTGTTTCCACAGCCATGACCGGGTTAAACGGTTGTAAGATGGATGGATAGAAATTCATAAATGTTGAAAGAATGAGTCCTAAAAACTAAAATAAAAGTTTTCTCATTCCAGTTGATAGTTATTTAGACACTAATGTAATTTATCAGGAATTGTACATCCTCGCATATCCCCCCAAGCAGGTACATTTTGTTTGAACCTTACTAATTACGTAGCGGTTATTGTTATTAATCACTTTTATTAATTATTTATTTTATCGGCCGACAGTGACGTGATCCTGCGGGCCTCGCGGTGACGTCCCCGTCTTCTCGCGATATTACGGTGTGTCGCCCAGGCTCGCTCGGCTCTCCCCTCATACGGCCCGGCGCGCTGTGGGACGGCGGCAGTGCGGAGCGCACCCTCCCTCCGCTAGAGAGAGATCGGGAAGCCCCGGGCAGGAGGGGGATGAAGATGGCGGACGCCAAGCAGAAGCGGAACGAGCAGCTGAAGCGGTGGCTGGGGTCGGAGACGGACCTCGAGCCGCCCATCTTGAAGAAGAAGAAGACGAAGGTGAAGTTTGACCAGGGCGCCGTCTTCCTGGCCGCCTGTTCGAGCGGCGACACCGAGGAGGTGCTGCGAATGCTGGAACGGGGCGCCGACATCAACTACGCCAATGTGGACGGTCTCACCGCCCTCCACCAGGTCTGTCTGCCGGTCCTCTGAGGTCGGTACGTTAAAAATGTCCAAAGCGGCACTTGCTGCCTGTGTCCAGTCACCGCGCCCCGGCGGCCAGTCTCGGGCGAAAACGGCAAAAGCCGTCCGCGCTCGAGCTCTCCCTTCGGCAAAGCGAGTGAGGGAACAAAATAATACCAAATGATAGATATATGGCGCCTGACCCGTGGCCGTCGCCGTCGCCGTCGTGTGTCCTGTCAAAACATGCGAGTGTGCGGCAAGGGCGGTTCGGGCGGCGGCACCCGGCGGAGCCGAGCCGAGCCACGGCGGACAGCCGCCTTCCTCAGGCCGGGTCGCTTCCTCTGCTGGCTGCGGAAAGCTCGGCCTCTATCACGGCAGGGTTGAATGGTTAACCGTCTCGGTGATAATTTCACCCACTTTTATTCGCTTACCGTTTGTGATTACATGGTTATTCTCTGTCAGCTGGCTGCTGGTTATCGCTTGACTAGCACGTCAGGGTTACACCTGGCTATTTTAAAACAGTGGCTAACTAGCTGTGCGTGAGCCTGCGCTATTTTCCCTCGTATGTTGTGATCTTTCTGCTGTTCTGTGGTGTAAATTATTAGCAGAGATGTGTATATTTTATTCTTTTAAACAATCTTTACTCCGTTTAAACGACACACCTGCTGTGTTCCGAACACAAGTCGCTCCTATAAATGAAGCGGTAAAACCCAATTTGCGCAAGGTGGAGTCCCGTGTTATTGGCATGTAAGATACTTTGGCGTATGGTTCTAACCATCACCATACACCCCCACGCATGGAGATGGGTGATAGTGCAGACGTCTAGCTCCGTTTTTGCGGTGGTATGCACTTCTAAAAATGAAAATAGGAAGCGATCAAAAAGCTCGCATGCATCATTTTGTACATCGGATAAGGAGGAAAGGCCAGACAGTGACGGAGCGCTTTTAAAGGTTGCTGATATGTCAGTAGGTGCGTTGAAGTGCATGTTAGGATTGACAGATCATCCGGAAAGAATTTTTGCTGGCGATTCCTCTGTATCTTGAGTGTGTGGTTCATCTGAGTTACTGAAATACAATTGGCTAAGTTGTAGTTTTGCAGGCCAGGAGGCTAATGGTTGGATAACTTAATATTATATCCTGCAAAGACTGGGTATATAACCTTTGTCAGGTCCCTGCTTTCACTTAACTTTAAAGTGGAATTGTGGTCTCAAGCGTACCTTGAGTTTTGCATGCATTTAGGTGTATGGATGTTTTCTGGCATTTCCTTCTGTAGTCATAACTATGCTGTTTATGTAAATTCCTCAAATTTCCCATAGTGAGTGAACTCTCTGATGGACTAGCCCGCCAACTAGGGCTAGCCCTGTGTTTTGTGCCCTTTCCACCTGGGAGATAATCCATACTCATTGTGATCCTACACTGGATAAGTTATGTAAATCATGTGTTACTACTTAAATTGTGGCGGTTTATGTCTCTTAATGACCACAATAAGATAATTCAGTATAAATTGCTGTTCTCGTCAAGTTTTCATTGAAAACTTATTGTGGATTCATTAGCATTGTGCCTGTCAGCAGTTTTTGTGTTTGTTTCCAAATTCCCATTATTGTGAAATCCATAGATGATGTGGTGTTTATATTTATGCTGCTGAGATACTCTGAGAGATCCTCTCCTTTTTTATAATCCGCAAGTGGTTGTGACACAATATTTGATCCAGTTCTGGAGCTGTTCACCATTGTGTATGCTTGGTGGTTCACAAGTCGTTGCCACACACACACTCTGCCTCCTGGGCAGCTTCCAGATGCCAAGGCTTCTGCAGTTTCAACTTGTTTTCCTGCCAGACTGGGGATCTTATGGTCAGTTTTCCCATAAAGTAGACACGCCTTTGACAAACGTTGATTTCTGCACTGAGTACTTTTTGAAAGGCTGCCGCTTTAAACAGGAGGGGATGCTCTGTTGAATGGGACCTGTTGACTTTTTTTGGAACTGCATCTGGCGAGGAGCAGCGCAGGGAAGGAATGCTTGAGGCTGCCGTCAGACCTGACCATCTCTGGAGTTGCGTAACGCTGTTCCTGTATGCCGTATGTTTGTTTCAGACCATAACACGGCAGCCCAAAACCCAGCCCCATGGCGTGTGTGTATGCAGACGTGGCAGTCCTAGAATCATATGGAGATCCTGATAGTGATTTCGAGGAAAGTTCCCTGGAATCTCTTCATTAAAGGCCAGCCTTCATTGTTGAGTCTGACCACTGCTCTGGGACCTGTCCAGGAAACCAGTGCATCAGTTTAAGAATTCCATTCTACAGTGGCATACCTGGCTCAGCATTGTGGAAGTTGTGAGATATATGGATATACTGGCACTCCTACTTTATTTCCTATGTTTAGGAAAAACAGGCCCATATAATGTTAATGGTTTGTAGGGGACAATAACATACTGATTACCAGTTTCACATAACATGTTTTTAATGGCTGGGTCAGATAATAATCAGCCTTAGCACAAGTTGTAATGTGTGCAGTTGTGCTGGTAAAATAAATTCAGCTATTACATTCAGGATACTTACTATGGAAAGTTGTGCTTCTGTCAGTAAACCATTTCCGCATTCTGCACTTCTAGTTGCAAGTTAAGGTTTTCTGAAATGTATGAGCAAGGTGTAGTGGGTCATGTCTGGTATTTTTGCTCCGCAGACTGCAGTGGGGGTGGATGTACCTTTTATCACACAAGACTGATGGCTCTAATGCAAAACCATAGAGATTTAGATGTTCATGTACTCAGCTTCAGAGTAGTTGTTTTCACCTTGAGGCTAAGAAAGTAATTTGACTCTCAGGCTGTAGTAATGGTGTGTAAATGTCACAGACTCGATGCTTAATGCCACTGTCCCCCCAAGCCTGACTGTGCCCCGTATTATAATTGTGGGTGTGTGGAATTGGGGTAGGATGGCGATGATGGTGTCCTATTGTCTGGATTTGAGAATTCCTCACGTGACAACAGACGAAAAGTGCAACTGCACGGTGCGTACATTCCTTGCCGGAATCCCGTGGCCTTGGCCCCCAGATCCATGTGACAGTTGTGTCACTGGCCACTTTTTGCTCACTTCCGTCTGTGCACTTTGCCTAGAGGGGGGCCGACACTCTTTGGTGGCCTTTATCGTCCCTGTGCTCTTCCTGTTGGCAACTGTAGCTTTATTTAAACGCTTCTGCTAATGTTATGTAATCGGCATAATGGCTGATGTGGCTCTGCTAAGTACTGATTTGTTATAAATGCCCTTGGGTTGTGTGTGTGTGTGTGTGTGTGTGTGTGTGTGTGTGTGTGTGTGTGTTTGTGGGGGGGGGCGGAGCAGGGTTCTTTTCCTTAAGCATTTTTAACCAAGCCTCATCTTAACGTATCAAATTGTTTTACCTGCTCACATAGCTTAGAATGAACAGAATCCATTGTCATAGACTTGGTTGCCCGGAATTGATGCTAGCCCTTTAAAACAGATGGTATACCATTCAAATATGGCATAAGACCTTGTAGGTTTCTGGGATGTCTAGCAGCATGGATGCTAACGGTTTCTTTGGCACCCTTTGACATGGTTGCCATGGGAACAGTAAATTCGGAGGCACAGCTGTGGGATGAGGTTGTCATGTTTTGACTGCTTGCTTTGGTGCTTGACTGGGATGACTGCTGTTTGGGTTTTCTTCTCCTCTTCTCCTGTCTCCACCAAGCTATACTCTACTGTATGTGCTGCATGTGACCTGTGAATCCATATTAATTGTGCTATGACAGAATCAGAAAATGAAAATGATCCCTTTTCTGGTTCAGGGTGCTGGTGGGCTCTTTTAAAAGCTGCCTTGTCAGTGTTACTTAGGCATCGTTAATCTACAAGATAATTACATCAGAGTTTTGTTTATGCTTCTTTGGTAATGTGCATTGTTGCAATTCCACTCATGTTCTTTGTATTGTAGGTGCTGATTGGCTCTAGTTGTCCTCTCATTCCTTTCTTGATTAGCGATCACATTTTCAGAGTAACATAAGTAAAACCGGGCTTCCACTGGATATGGGCTTATCTGTATGAATTTTGTGCAATAACAAAGCAGTATTTAAAAAAAAAAAAAAAAAAAATGACCTGATGTGTCAATCCATACACAGTTGAGTAAATAACATGTATTCTGTGTTGGGTAGATCAGAGTGGTGGTACCCTGGGCTAGATTTTCCACAGCATGCTGAGTATGCACCTGGCTGTTGCAGCTCTCTTTGTAGGCAAACCAGCAGCAAAATGCCACAGTCAGCTGGTGAACGCTCTTCTTTTGGGATGACGGCATGTCCACAGCCTGACTGGCCAAGGATCTCTTCAGTTACTCTATAGAGGTTTTTGTGTCACTGTTGCCTTTGACTATCAGTAGTTTTTTCATGCTGTCAACTTGCCCTGAACATATGCAGTCTGATGTGGTGGGACACTAGAAATTACTGGCTGGCTTTGTGAATGTGAAGTTGATTTTGCAAGTTTGAAATGAAGAAGAATTCCGATGGAAAATATGCTGTTTATGTCAAGCTTTGGCCGGCCAGTCATTCCATAAAGATAGTTTGACTCTCTTGAGTGTTTTCTTGATTTTGCCTAAATATTGCTGATAGGTTTGCCTGGAGAGACTCTGTGGATGGTTTCAATCAGTCTCTGGCATGAATGTATGATATCAGCTACAGGAACATCTGTACAGCTGAACACAGGCATGCTTCATTGGGCTTGGTTGTCCTCTGGGCATGAGTTTGGTAATTTTAGGGACACAGATGTTGATATAGTTGATAGTTTTTTACTTAAAATACTCATAGTGTTGCCACTGTCTGCATATCCCCAGTAGCAGTCTGGGGGGCATTGCCACTGTTTGAAAATTTAATATGAATTTCAATTTTTGTGAACTGTAGTATTTTTAAGAACTTGGAAGAGAGATGGTTTATGTTCATAGGAACAAAAAATAATGGTCCTTTAAAACAGGTTTAACAGTCGAACCTACAGTGCCCCTTTTTACTGGATAAATGAATAATGGGCAGTCATTTCTTCATACTGATTTGAATTTACAGTCCTTAATAGATACAGAGGATCTATATGGTTAAGAAACCAGCACTGTTGCTTGACATTCATTTGAAATGTTCAGCCTGTCTTTGAAGACTTATTAAAGGGTGCCATCTAATTTAATTACTGAAAATAATCCTGCATTTTGTAGTGCATGATGATCAGTGACTGATGGTTGTCATTGCTTGGTGCAATTATGCACCTTTTATGTAATCTGTGTGACCTCTTTCAGGCGGAAGTAAAGTACTAATGGCTAGGGTCAAACAAAAATTACAACGGGTTGGAACATGTTGTGTGTGGCTCACACACTGTTTGATTCCAGTGAATGTTTAAAATCGGTTTTAATGTTTCTAAGCTTGATTATTTGCCTGGCACTTCATGGAGCACTGCTGGTTGTCTGTATTGAGGTGGCAGTGGAAGAATGAGGGGGAACAGACATTTTGTGAAAATGTAGGTACTATTGGTCTTCCTGAGACATGTACTATGGAGCGGGGTTACTAGCTTATCGTGGTAACTTGTCGGATTTAAGGTAGTCTGGGCAAAATGTAAGTAAACGAATGTGAAGTCCATTTAGACTGTGGTACCTTAAATCCTACAAGTTACCCCGATAAGCCAGTAACCCCGCTTAGTAGTACAGGCCTCAGATCTTTAATGCTACCGTGTGGGTTGCAAGAGGTTACCAGCTACGTTGACACTTTTCTTAAGTAAACTGTTACGGGAACACTAAGTTTGGGAACACTGTACTGCTGCCTGAAGAATGAGCTGCTAAGTGTCTTTATAGTGAGCAAATCTCTACAGTGAAATGATGGGTTTATGTATTTTCATCATGTTTGTTAAATGGTTGAATAGATACAGACCCTTCTTTGTCTCTGCTGCCTGTGTCCAAGATGGCAGCTTGTCAGCTGATTGATAATGGAGATGATTTTTATATATCACATGCTTTGTTTGGATGCTGCTGCCAACCTACTTCGCTGATAGAATATCTAAATCTCCATTAGTGCATTAGAGCCCCACTTACAACAAAGGGGGAAGTGGGTGCTTCATGGTAGAACCTAATAAGTTTGTGTTGCACTGCAGTCAATGGGCCAGCTCTATTATGCAGCCAAATGGTCACCTATGCTTGATGAGGGCTGCAGGTCCTTGGTGTGCTCCTCCTGCCTTGGGGGGGGGGGGGGTTCACTAGAGCATGGGTGGATGGGCAGTGGGTGTTGTCTTGTGTATCATTTCTGGCCTCTGTCTTTCCTCATTCTCCTCCACTGATTGGTTCCTTGTATTTTTTTTTCTGTTTCACTTGTTGGAAAGGTAACTTGCATAAGCACTTCATTAATAGGTGATTTCTACATACACTGCCTGTACAAAAAAAAAGTCACACACTTTAATATTCCATTGGACTGCTTTTAGCTTTGATTATGGCAGATTCGTCAATACATTGTTTCCACGTGCTAATGCAAAAGTCAACAATATTTATCCAGATTTGCATTTGTTTCTCGTCAAAATCTCGTATTGATGATAGGTGAGTTGAACCACTCTGTAGTCTTCTTCACCACATGCCAGACTTTCAATGGGGTTAAGGTCAAGACCCTGCGGTGGCCAATTCATGTGGGAAAATGATTCCTCATGCTTCTTGAACCACTTTTTGACAGTTCAAGCCCAATGAATCTTGGCATTGTCCTGGAATATGCCCATCCCATTCGGAAAGAAAAAATCCATTGATGGCATAACCTGGCCATTCAGTATATTCAGGTACTCCGCTGACTTTATTGCTGCATACTGAGTTCTAGTAATGATCCAGTCATTGGCTCTTGAGTACTTGCTGATTTAAATTCAGTTTTTTTTTTTCTGGCCAGGCCGCGTATATACTTATTTTAATTAAACCTTCAATATTGTTTATGATTCCATTCAGTAGAATTTTGAGTGGCTAAGTAGTTGTTTGGTGTAGTCACCATTTCTTTTGAATTGGAGATGCAGGCATTGATTGCTTTGATCTTAGCTGTCATTTGGCAGACTCTGCTGTTTCCCAGAACCACATTGCCTGACAGTCTGGCACTTCTGCAGCCATACACACAGGATGTTAATGCATCTCTGGAAGCAGTGGAAATATCAATGAAAGTTTTGCAGCTGACCTGAGTACTTTTGTCTTCTGAAATAAAGACTTATGTGAAGGTGGGTACAAAGTAAACTAAAATAAAATAAAAAGAAAGAAATGGGGGAGGGGATGATTGGGGCAGCAACTAACAGGAAGTGTGTGTTTGTTTTTTCATTTCCTTAATGAGGCTTTTCGGCTCGGCAAAGATTCGACCACCACCCCCTCAGCCACTGTTAGCTTTAATCTGCTCTTCCAGGATGACCTCTCCCCACTCCACCCTTACTGTTGACTAGCTGCTCTCACTTCCTTAAAAGTGCACGGCCCATGCCTTCGGCTGTTGGTGAGGCCAGTGTCGTGTTGTGGCCCCTTGCAGGCGAAGTCCTGATGACTATCTGTGTGCTTGAGGGGCCCAGTCTGGCACTGGCGGTGAGGATTATAGTAGCTAGACTCAGGATGAGGTGTGGTAACCTGCCCTCAGTTTGGGGGGTGGGGGAAGATACATGCAAACATAAACTGAAATGGAACTATTTATATGTAAAGTTGCATTTTATTACAGTAAAGTCCGGCTATAATGGAATATTGTCTATAATGGGCGAGGTCCGCTGGTCCCGGCCGTGCTCCTTTAAGAACATGCAGAAAAAGCATCGGATATAGCGGACTCGCATATAATGGAATTTCGCTTATAACGAACAAACAATTTGGTCCCCAGGGCTGCATTTAGCTGTAGTTCTGTTCGGCTATTAACGGGCATGTAGGCTCCGCCTACAAGGCGCTTGGCATGCCGATGATATATTCAGCGCAGATACCTAGTCGGGATTATTAATAGTCAGGAATCTGGTCAGGTAAAGTTGGATTACTACATGTACAATATAATAATCTATACCACAAGTGTGTCTGCTGAGGTGTGGC
>JABJVO010000062.1:26796424-26806479 GCA_026770805.1 Boulengeromyrus knoepffleri | reverse complement strand
GAGAACAAGCATGCTTTTGATTTCTTATGTTCTTATTAGTCTTCCTGCTAGTGTAGGCACACATACACATGAATGTATGTGCTATGTTTATTTTTATTGTTTAACATCAGCAAAATCTAGAGGCCACTAGCAATTTAACTTTTATGGATTAAACTAATTTGTTTGAAATACCTCCATAAAAATGTCAGCCCCACTGCTCCCACACTTTCAAAGTACCTCCCTCATATTTTCACTTAGATTGCCGCTGAAGCAGTAGATTACCATGAGAAGCAGTTGAAAATTGAATTCATTGCCGGATGGAGGAACAAACCTAAACTACACTTCCTGTACATTTTTTTTTTTTTAAAAAGTACCTAAAGCATTGTTTCAGTGTATTACTCAATGTATTCATGTGTATGCATTAACTGGTACATTTATGTAGTTCAGAAGTGTGTCTAATAAATACAATTGGCTATATATGTTTTATAAGCGTAAACACTATGTAAAGGTTTAGAATGGTCTCTGGTGCTTGAAAAATACTCTATGTGGCATGGGGATGACAAACTTTCCTGAGAAGAGTGCTTCTAATGGTGTCTAGGACAGTTGTGTCAGAAAGGTCTGGGCATTGACTGTTTTTATATAAAATGTTTTTTTGTTTTTGTTTTACAAAGATAATCAGACAGGGTTATCAAGTTTGAGAATCTGTTTTTTTCTTTTCTAAATTCAAAAAATGAAGGCTCTTTTGTTCTGGGTCATTTTCACAGTTGTCGGGATACCGAACTTGCGCAATTCATAATACAGCTAATAAGTCTCTTCTTATGTTAATCCTAACATGCAAAGCCATGCAGTCAAAGTCCTGTTGCTGCTGGATTCTAGCTCTATATGAGTCATCCCCAGTAGCCGTAAGTACCATACACTCCAGATTCAGCTAGATTGTAGGCAGCAAATCCTTTAGTCTGATTTAGTCATTTGCAACTGTGAAATGCTCCAGGTATTGATTGCGCAATGGCCTGGTGTGAGTATTTCTTTACATTTACGTGAAGCTTTTGTTTGCTGGACAGCCTGTTTTAAACTGTGTGTGAAGTGCTCTTAGCAACAGCTGCCATTAACGGAAGCATCAAATCTGTCTTTTTGGTAAATTAGCCAGTGATGCTACCGATGTGTGACTTTGGAATGCTGTTTAAAGCCTAGGTATTCTTGTACGATATTGAATGTGTGGAAAAATAGCACGTTTTGTGTATATGCCTGGCTGCTGCATGGCTACCTCTGAACTGTAAATAGCGCAGTCATCAAACTGATGTGAGTAGAACAGTGTTAACTGGACTCGGGCCTGTGACCAGTTCAGGACTAACAAGAGGGTTTAGAGTTGGTGGCCAATATCATGTAATCAGTATGACTATTGTAATCTTTCAGCTGAGATTCTTGTTAGATCTTCCTTGGATCCTATCTGTATTGATTAAGGTTGGTATTGGCACAGATGCCCTAACTTGATCCTGAATCACAAGCTAACGATTTGATTCAGTCCAATTTTAGTTCAATCCTAATTTGATACCAATCCGATAGGAATGAGATATGAAATGCTATAGCGGCTTTACATATTTTGAGTGATGTTTAAAAAGGTCTTGATGGATTACAAATTTACAAATGCAGAGTCACTTGTGCAAACTACTAAAGAAAGGCCAAAAGTTTGTATACCAAAATCTTTGTTTGAAAGTATGTATACTTCCTTAAATCAAAACCAACCTGTCTCCTTTCAAAGCACAAAAAAATGACCTCTGAAGGAAAAGAATAGCTGAAAATAAAGTCTAAATCTCACATGCCATTTTTCAGAAGGACTAACTTAATGATATGTGCCAAAACATAAATTAGAATCTTTTTAGGGCTGGTAAATTGACCCTGACCTCACAATTTGATTTGCAAGTGACCAAATGGATTCCTTATTGATTCTGTTCAAATCACGTTTCGGACCACATTCACTAATGTGTGATCAAACCAGATTTGCTGTAGAAATGACAAAGCACAACCCTGTGGCAGTAACATTGCAGAACAAAGCAACATAAAGTTACCATTATATGATGAAAATAATGAAAAACAATACATGAAATGTATTTTTGTGCTTACTCATGAAATTACTGACATTTCGTCCAAATACACTGCATATTTCATAAAAAATTTGTACCCAGGCAGAAATACATTATAACTCCAGACTTGTTTTCATTTGCTTTAGTATTAGCCACAAGGTCTGAATAAAGATAATTAACAATATCTCATAATTGACAGCAGGTCACATCCAATAATACGTTTTCTCTCTACATCCGTTATTTTGTGTCTGTAAGCAGCCTGCTGAATATGATTGGTGTGACAATAATGCCCTATTTGACCTGCTTGCATTCATGTGCTGGCATACTCCATTACCATGACTGACAACATACCAAGATGATGGCGCGAGGCCATTGCACAACACTGTTTTAGCCCTCCTATAGGCAAGAGAGAAAATAGCACCACGTATATGATGAGGACCGATACAAGTAAAATTTCACGGGGATTATGCATAAATTAACTAGATCGATAGATTTTGATAGCTTGAAATGAACTTTCCCAAATAAAAAAGGGCAGTAAAAAAATAATAAATTGACGTTCTAAAATCAGCAACTGTAACATTTCACATTAAGCAAACCAGCCGCTACAAGGCAGCATTAACTGGGCACCAGCAACGAACTTATGACACGGCAGTGTCATATGATAGCCTAAAAATAAAATCTGTTGTTTTTTTCCAACCTACGCCAGATTTACGATTATTTAGGTTATTTTTATCATTAAAGTAAGTTTTTCCACAAGTACTGCTGTATAGATGGGCAGGGCTACTTCGGTAAAATACTTCTGGCTTGGTAACTCGTATCTAGGATCGATTTCCATTTAACATCTGAATTAACCCGCTTTTTCCCCCACTGTGTGTATAGGCACCAAATCTTTGGTAATATGAAATGTCACGGCATCTGTAATTTCTTTCCACTGGGGTCCATTCTTATCGTATGGAATGTTACATGAAAAAGTCATTATCGTTACCAGTATCGTTACCTGCTTTTTAGCGGGATTTTGGAGGCTGCCGCTAACTTGCTCATCTCGCATAGCTACGCACTCCTGCCCCTCAGCTGCGTGCCTGTCCGGGATGCTGAAACAGGTTTGTTGTGCTGCTACCTTTAGTAGCCACAGATTCCAGACAAACTTTACAGACAGTTTGTTCTAAGTTGGACTTTGGATAGTCAAACCACTTCCAAACAACTGAGGTGACGATGGCAGTTCTCGAGACGAGCTCCTCTCTTTTTGACGCACGTGCTGCCATTTTGCTCTGTGTGTCGGTGTACAAAGGGGTGGAGGGGCTTGATAGAGAGCAGTCTGGCATGCTGTTATTTACAGTGTCCCCCGAAGCTTAAAAAAAATAAACTTTATTCATAAATAAATTTGGGAATTTTGCTGGCTCCTTGTTAATTACCCAGTTTAAAGTGATTTGTGATTTTCTTTCTAAACATCGCCTTGAACCAAGAATTAGAATTAATCTGTATAAATGATTTATCGCCCAGCTCTGCCTCATATAAGACAGCTGGCTGCATATAGCTGTATATAGGTTCCATCCAGTAATATCGGTTTTCTTTATATTGTTGCTTTTCGTTCGCTTTTATATAACATTTATATAATTTTACTTCGCATCATCATATGCAGTGTACTGAATATGACTGGTGTGATGATAGAGCCACACTTCACTTGACTTGTTTGCTTTAAGGTGCTCGGAGTACTCTTTGACCATGACTTACAATGCACCAAGATGGCCGCACAAGACAATTGCTCAGTAAACTGCAAACCTCCTATAAATCCATATAAATCTGTTAAGCCATACTTGAGTCTGCTATATCTAGTCAGTGCTGTACTTATTTAGTTTGACTGCCTCCCTTGCAGGAAATACTACACCTTGGTTTCTTCCTTTTGTCTTCCTCTCCCCTCCTTATCAGCTCCTGTGGAATGAGCAGTGCTGCTTATCCCTTTTTAGATCTTAATTATGACCGTTCGGGGATTAGCACCTTTTAAGGTAGTACCCCATGTGGGATAGTGGATGAAATGGAGCATGCTCTGATAAGCCATACCTTTTGCTCTGGGAACATGGTGAAGGGGAAAAGCTTCCAAAGAGTTGGAAACTTTCTGCCATTTGAGCTTGCTAGGGATCCTCTTTGAAGGCAGCCATTTAGGGCGGTGGATAGTGATGTCAGACCGAGAGGAGGCGGGATCCCCACCTGGCTGGCAGTTGTTTGAGCTTGCCCTTGTTCCCCCCCTGGCTCCCCTGTGCAGCACACTCCTGCTCACATGGCCTCCGATAATGCCCGCAGGCTTCCTCCGCTCTGACCATGTACGGCACAACGAACGACCCAAATTTGGCCAAGCATTCCAGCCGGCGCACCGTGTGCAGGGAAGGGGAGGTGGCTGCGGACTTGCTGAGCCGGTGGGGTGGTGGAGCTCCTCCTGTGACTGAAAACTGAGCCGTGCGCTATGTGTTGGGGCACCCACAGCTCCACGTTTGAATGTGTCACAAAACCCTTTTGCAGGGCTTTGTTCGGTAGCGTGTAGTTTACAGCACAAAACTGGTCTTCAGATATTTCCCAGGTACTTTGCTGTGGGTGGCAGACTGACAGATGTTCTTGTCTGAGCGATATCATATACTCTGAATGGCTGAGCTGTACCTGGCCCTAGATCTTCTGTTAAACTGGAGTTGCCCCTGTCTGAGTGTTGGCTGGGGAAGTTCTTCTTTGCTAGGCTCCTGTATGAACAGGGGTTTCAGTTGTTCAGGGATTTGAATGGAGGAGAATCAAGCCTAAGAATTATACAGCCAAATCCGTCAGACCGAAAAAAAAAAGCCTGTTTTTCACCCTTTCCAGAGACATTTATATAACCAGGTAAAAGTTGCATCTGTTGTACTTAGTGATGCTTTTGCAACAGCTTCTCTTCTGAGGGTGTTGGTCTTTTTGGCCTCAGCCACATGAAAATGGGATGCCCAGGTTTTTGTGGTGGTTCTTACAGTTCAGGGTGGGGGGAGTCTTGAGTTTACTCCCAAGTTCCCCAGAGGTTTGTGATGCACATCTGTCTCCCCAAAGGCAGGTTCAGGCTTTCTCTTCTGCCACCGTCCTAGTGTAGGGACTCAGCTGGTCATACAAAAGCACTGTGCATTTCATCACTGCTGTTTCATTTTTCGCTTTGTCACTCAGCTGTTTTTCCATTAACTCACTGGAGTTTTACCCATTTTAGGCTGTTTGTTTTCGCTTAAATAGTTTAGGTGAAGAACTTCATTGCAGCTCCACTTTTCCTGGCCATTAACCAGTTGCCAGCAGCCTCTTTGCATCAATTGGAGTAACATTTCTCCTTTGTGTCCCTGCAGGCCTGCATTGACGACAACGTGGACATGGTCACCTTCCTGGTAGAGCACGGTGCCTGTGTCAACCAGCCTGATAATGAGGGGTGGATCCCTCTGCATGCGGCTGCTTCCTGCGGCTATATGGACATCGCTGAGTAAGTGTAATCCCCCTGGTCAGATTCTTCACTCTGTGATAGGGTATTGGGTCAGAGCTGGTGTGAAGTTCCTGAGGGCCGTATGTGCCAGAAAGACTGGAGGTGCCACACATCTCTGTGGTTTAGCTGTGTTTCGAAGCCGCTCGTTTTATTCTCCAGCGTTGCTTGGGCTCCAGATGGTGTGAAAGGCAGCCCAGAGATAGATGTGTCCACTGACCACTATGGTTTTTTAAGGCTTAGATGGGTCTTATATTCTGGTTCTTCCTCTGAGAGCTCTGGTACTGCTGGCTAGTTCCTGGTGGCACAGGTGAAATTCTCAGCTGAATCCATGGTTTTCCCTGCTGTGCCATTGGTGAGTTATTTGTCATGAAAAGCTGGGAGTATGGGCAGCAGATGAGTAACAACTAGATATGAGTCCCTCCAGTGGTTATCTATTTTGTGCTGTGTATGATCTGTATGTGAAGACCTCGCCGTACTGTTCAACTTATAGGGCGTCTTGATTTTTGAGCACCAAATGCATAGACGCCCATTTCTCACATGTGTTGATCACTGGACTAAAATAAAAGCTTGTGGTTCTGAACGGGTGTTAAGCACACTGTGGTTTCCTGATATGCAGCCCAGCCCAGGGGGGTGGTGGTAGTGATGTCTTTGCAGATGGGGAAGTGTGGAACTAGGCAGGCTTGATGCTTAAGCTCTCTGCTCTCAGCAATTATGGTGCTGCCCGTCCCAGGAGGGGCTGCGCTTTTGTGCTCTTGACCTTTATTGCAAATAAACAGTGGAATGTAATAGATGGAATAAGTCGGGAGTATGACAGTGTTTTTGCAGCTGGGACTGTGTTTTGATACACGGCTTCATATGTTTTGTCTGATCTTAAAATGGCTGGGCTATTTGGAGCAAAATGAATTGCACAGAAATCTTGCCGGCTGTGGCATGACCGCCCAAGAAGGCTGCCGGTTCGCCGGCCCCGATCGTCTGATAATTCCGCCATAACCCGTTTCTCCCTGCGGCACTGCATTTCCTAACAAGGAGATCTGGGTGTCGGGCTTACCGGATGGTGGTCGGTTCCGCTTCCGTAAGTGGCACTGTTCACGGACCCAGAGAGAGCATCCTGACTTTGACGGAGCCCTCTACCCAGCCCCGCTTTTTAGCTGATTTACTGCAGAGACATGAATCTGGTGTCTTTAGCAAAGAGGCTGTGCCTGTAGGTTGTGTTCTCATCACAACCAGGGTCCATTCAGCACCGCTGGGTCACGCTCAAGTATCCACTACCCAGCACTGGGAGTAATGGGGCTCCTGAAGTTACTCTGGTGTGACGAGCGCACACTGTTGCACACTTCCTTCTGTAACTCTCTTCCCTGTGGTTTTATTGGTTCCTGTTAGGTTAAACCAGGTAGTGGTCAGCAGGACGCAGTAACCTGATCCCCCATGTACTTCAAAGCTTCTCTTCCTTTGTTCCTCAGGTTAGCTCTTTAAGGTTTCTCCATGTGGGCATAGTTACAGTGTAGATCAGGGGCACCCAACGGCAGTCAAAATTAAAAGTGACACAAAGCTAAGGTCCACTTGCCTATAGCCAGACATAAGTTTCGTGGGGTGTCCAGCAGCCTTTCTGATTTCAACAAACCTGTAATTTTTTACAGTGGTGCGGGTGGGGGCGATTGATAAAAATTTGCTGAGTGGGGTAGGGAGAGGGGTACCAGTTACGCTGAATGTAGTGAATTATGGAGGCTGAATTGAGTAATATGGGATATGAAGTTATTGTTGTTTCACCTCTTACTCCATATGGTTGTTAGGCTTGTTTTGCAGTTGAATGTGATTTAATGCTAGATGAAGTACCCAGTGACTGAGTCAGCATGGCTCAAGGCTCAGACTTGTGCACGTTTCATCCCTGAATGTGAGGCATCTCAAGCCTTTTCACAAGGTTAGAAAATGTATGGCGATGTCCTGCACCGCCGTTATCACTGTGGTGTGGCTGCAGCACTCCTTTGCCATACGCAGATGGAGAAGCGTGTTTTGTGCTACCACACCCATGGAGTCACCATGAGAGCCGTGACAATGTGTCTGTATTGTATGTCTGTGGTGAAGAGTATGCATACGGTGAAGAGTCTTTAAGTGGATCAGTGTGTACTGGTTTATAGAACCCAGAAATAACTGAAATACTGAAGCAAGGGTTTTATTTAGGAATAAAAGCAGTTTGTTTGTTTCTCTGGTTTTGGTATGATCTGGGACTTCATAAGTGACACACTGGAGTTTGTGAGCGTGGTGAAACGTGCAAATTATTTTCCGGGGTAGAAACAGAGTAAAACTCTCAAAGGAACCGGAAGTGAATACTTGCAGGTTTTGAGACTCCGATTCTGAGCAGGATGTGAGTATCAGTAACCAGGTGCCAAGAAAGGGGCTTTTCGGGAGATGACAGTGCTTTGGTCCGGGGGGGGGGCTTCCATTGTGAGTCTCAATGCGCTCTCTAACTGGATTGATGAGGGTCCGCAGGTGAGCACCTTCCTGTCTTGTATGTGACCGCGTGCAGAGTAAAGATGGCAGCGGGAGTGAGTGTGTTGGCGTAATGCTGGTAGGACCATCCAGCCAGGGCCGAGCCGGCTGATGGTTACTGCTGTTTGTATGCCATGTCTGTTCCCATGGAGCAACATATGGGCTTCATGGCTTCTATCTCTCTCATCTTTTCAGTGCAAGTTGGCCAAGGTGCATGTCTGGATATTTTAATGGTGTGTTGCAGCCCAGCTCCTGGCTGCACGTAACGCTCTCCAGGGTTGGCTTTCAGGGCCGTGTTTTCTCGTGTCTGATCTAAATGAGGAAGTGGGGCACTTTTTAATAGCAGTGACTGGTAGCACTGCTCCAAACTGAGCCAGCTCCTTAAACCGACAGCGCCTTTTAGCAGCGGGAGGTATGTGTCTGTTTCCCCTGTATCCATCTCTTTAACTGTCCTTACACAGCGCCCTCATGTGGTCTGCCTTGTAAATGCCAGATTTGTGTCATTGATTGATCACCCCCCACCCCCCACTCCTTAAAAAAAAAAAAAAAAAAAAAAAACTGTGTGTGCAAACCCCCCTAAACTGTCCTGTGTCCTCTGCAGGTATTTGATCAGCCAAGGGGCCAATGTGGGCGTGGTCAACAGCGAGGGCGAAACCCCATTGGACATTGCTGAGGAGGAGGCTATGGAAGAGCTCCTGCAGAACGAAATCAACCGCCAAGGTACAGCCCCGCGAGAAGCTCCCCTTGCAGTTTCCTCGTCACAAGGTCTCGGCTGGGCTTTTCCCCAGTTACGTGATTGTGCGTGGGCCTGCCTTTGCTCACATGGGGAAAAGGCTTGGCGAGCTCTGTAATGTCAGTACAGTCCAGCAGATGTTAATTTCTGTGCAGAGTAGCACTAATTACCCCCCGCTGGCCTGAGCACGACTGCGTACACCTGAGTAAGGAACTGCGATGCACCCGGGTGCGTGTGATGAGGGGAATGCATGCTCGCTTTTGGATGAACCTTCCAGCGTCCGGCACGCTTGTCGGAGGACGGAGCACCTCTAGGTGGCCTTGCCATCGGCTGACATGAGCACAGCTTACTGGCTAGATGTGAAGGCTCCAGGGACTGAGCTGTGGAGACATGATCTTTCATCTGCCGCCACTGCTCCCTTTCCTGCTTTCCTTCCTGGTTATGCTCAGATCGCCACTTTTGTTCTTTCATCACTTCCTGTGTTCTGAGGCCCCGTCAGATGGGAGGTAATGACCCTGGTCGTCTGTTTGCTAGCTCATTTCGCCCTTTGGGCTCACAGCCCAGTGTGACTCGCCTCCGCACCTGTCAGCTTTTGTTTCATCAGGGCCTCGTTGGCACTGCTTTGGCATGGGGCACACAGGAGAGACACTCATGGGGTCAAGACCCAGTTCACCTCGTATGGCGGCGCGTGTGACTGGGGCTGCCTGTTATCAGCCGTCATCTCTTCACTGTGATGGAAGTTTTATTTTTGCCTGTCAGGGCTGCGCAGACGGCAGTTTGGCCAATCAGCAGCCGCGGCCCATTTGAAGCAGAGATGCTGCAGCGGCCGACTCGCGCTCCCTTTTGGCTCGGGATTGCGTTCAGCTGCCATTACGTAAGGCTTCTGTAACGTGGCTCGTGCATGCACTCTGCACGCCGAACGAGCCTCGGCCCAAGGCCCAGGCTGAATTCTTTAAGCCAGCCAACTGTCAGTCCCTCAGAACCAGGGGCGGGGTGTAGCCGTCCCACTCGGAATACCTGCTGCAGGAGAAACCGGCCTGGGGCAGCAGGCCTTAGGGGCTTGGCCGGAAAGGTCAACTCGAGGTTTCCTTTGGAGTCTGTGTCATGACCGAAACAGATTGTTCCACAAATCAGGCACGTCTGATGCTTGGCTGCTGTCTCTCTCAGTTTTCACTTGTAGGTCTCTACCTAGATCTTCCTGTTTATCTTGCCATTTCTTCTTGCGAGATGTGTTCTGCGCCTTGTTCTGTGTGCCCCTTTCTCACTCCCCCCTGGTATCCCCTCCCCTGCGCCTCTGGGTCAA
>JABJVO010000062.1:26774059-26791449 GCA_026770805.1 Boulengeromyrus knoepffleri | reverse complement strand
CCCCCCCCCCCGGGGGCTGGAGCGAAGGCCCGGGCTGGCAGGGGGTGGTCCCTGGGGGGGGGGGGCCCCCATTTTTTTGGGGCCCCCCCCCTGCCCCCGTTAACTTTTTTTCAAATTTCCCCCCCCCCCCCCCCCCCCCAGACAAGAGCAAGCCATCAGCGCCTGCTGACAATGGCAGTAGCCCCGCTGCACCTCCAGCTGCTGCCACGGTCCCACCCCCCTCAAGTTCCCCCGATCAGGTGACTCCCACCTCGCCCGTCGAGAAGGTACGCTCAGGTCCACACCTCTACTGCAGACCGCCCCCAAAATCATTGCCAGGAAGTGAATATTTGTGTAGCACGATTTCTCACCAATCGTTTCTCATGCTGCTCGATGAGTCCCTACGTGAAGAAGAGCAGGCTCTGAATAATTTAGCCAGCTGGGCAGTAGATAAGGCTGTGCATAAAGAATGTGGTGTTTCCTGGTGGTGCCACCCTGACCAACATGCTGATATGCTGACTTGTCTGCACTCAGCTGTGTAAATTATCTCAGTATATTAAGCATTTAATCATCAGTGTTTGTTTTTTTTTATATATATATTTTGTAGAACTTGCAGTGAAGCAGTTTAGTCATATGAAGCAAATATGGGTGATATGTAAAGACGGGTGATTCTAGGATTTGAAAATGGGGGGCCATAAGTGGGGCCATAATTCACACAGAGGGGGGACAGCCTTATTGGCTAGTGATGTTTTATTAGTGACGGGAGGGGGCATTGGTGGCAGAGGGACACGATGCGTGTTGTAACGCTGGTTCACCCGGCTTGCAGTAAAGTGTCCGGTCAGCTTTCACTGAATCGCTGCTGCCATCTGCAGGCTGCATGCGCTCACTGTCGCTAAGCATGCCGCTCAAAGCACGGTCTCTGGCTGCCGGTGCTGTCGGAGCGCCGCTGCCTCTGTCAGCCTGAGGGCCGGGGGCATGCGGGGGGGGCCACGTTTCTCACTTCCTCTATGAACTGTCTGTTTTCTCAGCTGCTGCCTCCTCCTGTTGGGTCTCTCTCTCATCTCTGCTCTTGTCTTGATTGGCTTTAGTCTGATTTTATTACTCCTGTCATGCCTGTGGCGTCGGAGCCCAGCGATCCTGCATTATGGCGCCAGAGCTTGCGCAAAACTGGCATTTCTCTTGTGCCCAAAAAGGCTATGGTGAGGCATTGGTGTGTTCCCAACTTGTGCCCCAGTCCTTTCCTCTAATCACCAACTTAAACCTCCTCTGAGACGGAACTAACCTGAATGTCTTTCTACTCGCGCCCTCCTCCCCCGACTCCGCTCTCATAACGTGACTGACAAACCTGCTTTCTGGCACCTGTGTGAAGCCGGTTTGCTCATTGTTAATTGTCTCCCCCGCCTGGTGGTTTGCCTTCGACGCTCTGGCCCTGGTTTTAACCAAGCGCTCGCCTGCATGGAGACATTCAGGTCTAGTTGCGTCTGCAGCTGCCCGTCCAGCGTAGACGTCGGGTCAAACCCACCAGCCCCTCAAAGCAAGCAGGAGTGTGGGCAACCAGGAGTGCCAGTGCGAGAGGCCGCCTCCGCGTGACCTCTGGCCCTGGTGGTGTTCCGTTCCAGCTTGAGGCTACATCTCAAACATTTTTCCATTTTCACCACCTATACGACCCAGAGCATCTTTACCTGGGTCACAGTTCACCTCCTGCTTCGCTTTAATCTACCCCCAGTGAAGTGCTCTTCAAGCTTGGCTGAAGCTTAGCCATAACTTGCTGTAGTTTGATTCAGTTTGATTGCCCCGCCCCCACCCTTTTTTGCTAATGCAAGGCCTTATTTCCAACCCCACCCGCACCCCAGATAGTCCCTCCTTCCGGAAAGATGTCAGTTAAAGAGGAGGACCGCAAGGACGAGTCCCCGTCCTCATGGCGTTTGGGCCTGAAGAAGACGGGCAGCTACGGGGCCCTGGCGGAGATCACGGCCCGGAAGGAAGCCCAAAAGGACAAGGACGCGGCTGGGGTGATGCGCTCGGCATCCAGCCCACGCCTGTCCTCCACTCTGGACAACAAGGAGAAGGTGAGGGCCATTGGCACCATTATTGTTCTCATTGACCACTGGACCAGAACTCAATTTATCACGAGCCAGCATTTAAACCTGCAAGTCTGCTTATCTCGTCCAGTCCTGGTGCTCCCAGGCTACGCAGCTGCATTAACGCGGCGCTGGCCGTCTGTCCCGTCTGCAGGACAAGGATAAAGGAACACGGCTGGCCTACGTGACGCCCACAATTCCGTCGCGGAGGCTGCTCAGCACGTCTGACATCGACGAGAAGGAGAATAGGTGAAGGGAGAGGCTGCAGACGCACTCGGGCATGAACAGTGTGCACGTCGTGTGGGCTTGCATTGTCAGTCACCTGTGCCTTCATGCAGACACTGCAGCACAGCTGATGTCTCAGTTCAAGGTTTACTTAAAGGGATTTTTGAAGGACTGCCTTTCAACTTCCCTTAAAGGGATTTTGCATTTTCGTTAACTCTCTCATCATTGGGATATAGATGACTTCTTATGAGCGAAACCCTTTCCTAAGGGCTAGAATCATATGAAGCACTTCAGATTTAAGGTCAGTGTTAAGGACGTGGGCAGTCCTCAGCAAAGCCCCAGCGCCCTCTGCTGGGTGGAGGAATCCGGGTGACCTGCCCCCCAGCATGCAGCCCACGGTACTATTGTACCTTCTGGTTCTCAGGGACTCGGCTGCCAGCCTGGTGCGTAGCGGCTCTTCCACCAGGAGGCGCTGGGAGGACGACGTCCGGAACAGCGAGGGGACTGGCCCCCAGAGCAGGCCGCTTGGCTACCAACGCAGGTTCGCTGCTTGCTCCCTCTGGTATCCGCCACCAGGGGGCGTGGAGGGTTTGGGGTCATGTATTGCCTCTGACAGCAGATGTATAAATAAGCAAACTAATCGCCTGTCCTGTGTGCGATTAACGTGGCAGCTGAGAGCATAGCCGCTCCGGTAGTCGCTGCTTCACCTCTGCCCTCGCTGCCCTGACCCCACCCCTCGAGGGCCCCTCCCTCCTGGTCCAATGAGAAGCAAGGGGCGGGACTGTTGCATTTTGCGCGTGTGTTTGCATTTGCGCTAACGTGCCCTTGTTCTTTTTGGCTCTGTGTGCATGGCAGCTCGTCCCACTCGCTAGCAGTGGGGCGCAGTAGCAGCGTGCGCGATGCCCTCACAAAGTCGCCGTCCTCCTCCAGCTTGGAGCCCGTCTCCAGTAGCACTAAGCCCTGGCACAGCCTGTCTTACAGCATGTATAGAAGGTAGAGGCCCAGCCCGCTGCCCGCTCCTCTTCACGGCCATGCGCATAAGCCCGTGCTCTATGCTCCTCCTACTGCTCCTTAGCATCATGCTCTCGTTCGTCTCCAGTCTACTTCGTTTGTCTCTTCCTCATGTATGGGAACATTATTTGGGTTTTGTGCAAGATATGACATTTTTACATCATTTCCATTGTGTCTTATGAGAAAATCAACTCTCGGTTTATAGAAAGAGAAGCGTTTTCTCCCTTTCATGATCTGCTTTCTGCTCCCCCCCCCCCCCACACACCCCCCAGTGGCTCCTTTGGCCGGAGGTACGATGACCCCCTCGCTTCCAGCACCGCCTCCTCATCCTCTACCTCTTCGTCTGTCACCTCGTCTGGTGGCCCCCGGGGCGTGCTGTCCAGCTCGGGCTCCACCCCCTCCCCCGCCCCCTCCAGCGTGACCAGCAGGTGTGGAGGCTCATGTGACATGGGCCGGCGTGTCGTACATGCCGTCTAGCGACGCCTCCGCAGATCGGGTGCTGTGTGTCTGCCTCACGCGATATGCGTGTCTCTGCCTCCGGTAGGTTTTGGCCAGAGGAGAGCGCTGAGAGGGATAAGGAGCGGGAGAAGGGGTCGGCCGCCGTCATCCCCACGGTGGTCAACACGACCTCCACCACGGGAACAACGCTGAGCTCCGATAGCCGGGAGAGACGCAGGTGAGGCTCCTGTCTGTGTGAGTGTTTTGGGGAAATAATGGTCAAGCTTAAGCAGTGGGAGTGAGCAACTTCCTGGGATTTACTGTGTGACCATATACCTGTGTGACTCCTCTTCCGTCATTTACTGTCCTGTACCTGTTCCAGTGAATAGGCCTCACATGTCGCTCATGGGCTGGTTCTGGGAGTAATAGTGTATTATGGTGTAAAGTCAGTGGGCAGCCATCACTGAGCTACTTATGAAGAATAACTTAGTCCTGACCAGTGTACCTGATGGTTGGGGTAGTATTGTGGCTGTAGTTCACACCAAGCTGACGGGCTGGTCCTCAGCACCCTGTTTGGTCACATGCCAGCACGGCTGCTTGGCCATAGGTGGATCCTTTGGTAGGCGTGGCTGTCATACTGACAGCAGTGCGTGTGGCAGGTCGTACCTCACTCCCGTCCGCGACGAAGAGTCCGAGTCGCAGCGAAAGGCCAGGTCCCGGCAAGCGAGGCAGTCCCGGAGGTCCACTCAGGTGAGAGTCAGTCCTGCCATGAGAGTGCATGAAGGAATTACACTGCTCTGGTCATGTGACTGTTAGCGCTAGTGACATAATAATAATAATAATAATAATACATTTTATTTATACTGCACTTTACATTACCAAAAATCTCAAAGTGCTTACAGAATCAAAAAGCAAAAGAAACAAAAGGACTTATCAAGACTAAGATTTTAAGACTTAGATTTAAGACTAAGATTTTTACATGACATTGCTTATATACCATCTCGACAGTTTCGACTTATAGGAAGTCTTTTGCACATGCACGTAACAACCACTCTTTTAGAGCTTAAAAAAAAAAGCTTACTAAAATAAAGTGTTATCAATTGTGTGCTCTGCTTTGGACATGGGTTAATGGGTTAAAAACCGTTTGGTGTTTTGTGAAAATCACTCCAAGCTCAGTTTCGCAGGCAGCTTTGCTTCCTTCTGTCAGATAGGTACAAGAGAGCATACAACAGACCCCGTTGCCATGGCGCCCCTCAACTTAACATATCTTTAATCGTGACCTTGCAGGGCGTGACCCTGACTGACCTTCAGGAGGCCGAGAAAACCATCGGCCGGAGCCGCCCCACGCGGACCCGAGAGGAGGAGCAGGAAGAGAAGGAGAAGCAGGACAAGGAGAAGCAGCAGGAGGAGAGGAAGGAGGTGGAGGTGAAGGAGGAGGACTACAGGTCCAGGTTTCGCAGCTTCGATGAGGTTGGTGACCTTGCTCTCTGCTTTGGTAACGCTGATTTTGGATCCGACCAAAGCGGCTTCACGGTTCTTTAGCCCTCAGCACTAATTTTCAGATGCTCCTGCAGCGTTACCGGCTGGGCAGCACATCTACAAGCACGGCCACGACTGCCCTGACCACCGCGGTGACGTCCACGTCCTCAGTGTCCTCGTCCAGTGGCCCTTTGTCCTCCAGCTCCCTCAACAGGCCCAACAGCCTATCGGGGATTAGCTCTACCTATGGACGGGCTTCCAGGGAAACTGAGAAAGGTCAGTCACTGCGTGTGTGAGCGGGTATACCTTACCTTATGGGGACACAATGTCCCCGCAAAGTTTTCCTGGTCCCCATAAGGGAAAACTCAATTTAATAAAAATCTGTGACTGCAATGAAAAAACTAAGAATGCAAAAACTCTTGTATTTTGCTTGGTTACTTATGGTTAGGGCTGGGTAGGGGTTAAGGTTGTCATAGTTAGCGTTAGCATGTTTCCCATAGAAATAAATGATGAGCAGTCCCCATAAAGATATGTTTACCAGATGTATGTGTGTGAAATAGATGCCCTATACACTCATTCTAAGTAGGAGGTTCTCTTGCTTATATCTTTGAGATAGACAAGACACTCAAAGTGCCCTTAGAGAAGTATTTCCCACTCCGGTCCTCGGACTGTCTGGCTGGGAGCTGAGAGGAAGCAAAAACATGCACTGACTATGGGACCGGATTGGGAAACGCTGCCTTAGATCATTGGTGGGAAAATGTAGAGCCATATATGGCTTTTATGAAGCGTTTCGCTTTGGGGGAGGGGGGTGGCCACTTCAGAAGGGAGAAGCACATGGTACCTGGATTACCTGTAGTGGTGGTAACCCATTCCAACCCAAATTTTAGTTTTTATTCACCCCTCAGTCACCACCTGCTACTAGGAGTAGGTAACTTCTAGTTACTTTATAGAGCATGCTTATGGGAAAGTACCCTTGGATGTAGGAAAGGGATTGGAAACAAGCATGACCTTTAACCTTGTGCTTAATTGAATCATGGCTGAAGGAATTTTTGTGCGGTTTTCTAATGCTCCGCCGCTGCCCCTGTCTTCTGTTATGCCCAGAGTCCGATAAACAGGAGGAAAAGGAGGGCGAGGACAAGGCCCAGCCCAGGTCCATACGGGAGCGACGGCGTCCCCGTGAGAAGCGGCGATCCACGGGCGTGTCCTTCTGGACCCAGGATGTGAGAGCTCACTGCTCCTCTGCCTGCAGGGACGGGCCGAGAGATTCCTCCCCCCATGCCGCTCTCATTTCCCCACTCCTCTCATTTTAGAGCGACGAGAACGATCCGGAGCAGCAATCCGGTTCGGAAGATGGCAGCACCCAAGACGAGCCCCAGGTGAGCATTTGACTGCGGTCTGGTGATACTGCGACTAGAACAGTGGCCTCTTTGGGAGGCCTTGGCTGGCTGAGACATCCTCGCGTAGATGTCTGTCAGTCATGAATTCTTCTGGGCCCAGCCTTGTTAGACCTTCTAAACCGAGATATTTTTCAAATAAAGGGAAAAGCTATTTGCAGTGCCACACCCTGCCATGTTTCCTGTTTGGATTAGACTCTGGACGCTCAAGAATAGGCAAGGCGTGATCGAAATGGCGTGCAAATGGGCTTCTCTGCGTGATTCGGAAAGGCCCAGCCTCTCCACGAGTGGCCCAGTTTCCTTCATGACACGCCTAGCTCGATTTATGTCATGCAGCCTTTCAAAGACGTAACTAATGCTGGCAGCTATCCGCCAGACAGGTCTCGGCCGTCTCAGCAGTATGGCCGCTCGCTGTCACGAGGATGGGAAAGCATTTACCGGCTCATATTTGACTGTGTACTTGTGTTATTTTAAGAAAATCTGTATACTTGGCTGCAGAAATGTTTCCTTGATTTAAGCCTGCTGACCGATGACCTTACTGCCAACCTTGGAGCCCCCTGTCATCATTCCATCTGCGTGTTTATCTGAAGCGAAGCACTTTGGTGTTGCCTTACTGGAAAATGATGCTGCATAAAACAGAGCTGAACTGAAAATGCTGGAAATGTGTTGAGGCGTTGCTGTTTGTGTGGTTAAATATACAAATTCTGGGGAGCTTAGAGACTGCAGCGTATATGCATGAAAGGGCCGGCAAGCCTGTGTATTCAATATGCAGCCTGTGGCATTATGGGTAATTGTTCTCCTTTTCTTTTGCAGAGTGACCGACTTCTGAGGTATGTAAGCAGCCCTTAATGCTCACATTACTGATGCTTTTTCCTTGTGTAAAACACATCAAAGCTCTGGGTATTCTTCCACTAGAGGTTTTGATGGTTTATGTGGAGGATGGTAAACAGTGCCCCCCCCCAACCCTCAGGAATGACTCTGGGAATCGCTTGTCCACCGACCGTTATGACCACATCGGGAACAACGGGAGCAGGAGGCTGTACTCAAGCAGGCTAGATAGAGAGGAGACCACTGATTACAAGAAGGTACCTGGACTGTTTTCTCAGACCACTCTTCAGTAAGCTGCAGCATTTTCGTGCTTTACCCATAATTCTTTGCCCGCTGTCTGTCAGCCACATCAGACACTTAGACCATAGTACAGCTAGCTTACGCCCTAATACCATGGCTTCCCGGACTGACCACTGCCGTGTTCACTCTCCGCTAAGCTCTATGAACAGATCTTGGGTGAAAACGAGAAGCTGAAGGCCCAGCTGCGGCACACGGACCTGGAGCTGTCAGAGCTGAAGCTCCAGCTGGAGAGGGCGACGCAGGTGGGCTGCGGACGGAGCCCCCAGCTCCAGATCCCCCAACTTGATATCACTGCTCTGCCGTTATCAGTGGCTGTCCTGGCTCACACACACACACTCGTTTGTTTGCAGAGGCAGGAGCGATTTGCCGATCGGTCACAGCTGGAAATGGAGAGAAGGGTAAATATTTGTCTTGTCGTTCGTGTCTTCTGACGCTGTGATTTAAAATGCATAAAGAGCAGAAAGGCATTGCGTTTACCTAGCTGCGTGTTTGCGACGTGACCCTAGGTGTGTGTTTGCGACGTGACCCTAGGTGTGTGTTTGCGACGTGACCCTAGGTGCGTGTTTGCGACGTGACCCTAGGTGTGTGTTTGCGACGTGACCCTAGGTGTGTGCCCTGCCCTTTGTGCATTTTTCTGGAAGCAGAGATCAGACTTCGTGAATCCGTTTCCACGTAACCTGTTCTTCTCCCCTTGATGTAACGGACTGATTTATGTCTTAAGGTCACAAGCAAGACCCAATTTCAGCCAGGTGGTATGGTCTAACCTAACTTCCCTCAGTGCTTTTGAGCTTTCCTGCAAGCCGCTGATTCACCTCTAGCTCGGGCGGGAGGCCCTGCCGTGGAAAGCCACCAGCTCTGTCCCGCACATAGGCTTTTCAGGCAGCGTGTGTTTTCACCGCCAACGAATCAGCCGGGCCGCGTTCCTGTCCGCCGTGTGTGTTTGTGTAGGACTGTGTCCTGCCCACATGTCTGCGTGGTCCCGCATGGCCTGGGTTCGTTACTTTTGGATCAGCACCTTATTTTCACATCTAGCTACCTTCTGTTCACCTATTGGCTGCATGAAAGGTTTTACTGGTTTTTACTGAATCAGTTGCCGTAACCAGCCTCTCTTAAGTTCACCATGCAGAACCTATTTACTCCCCAGCACTGAGTTTTTTTTTCCCCCTCTTTGTGCTCAACACACTGCATCCGACACGGATTTAGAGACTCGGGTCGAGACTGTTGCTTCCATATGTTGGATTGGACACCCAGAACTGCATGAATACTTTGGATGGCAGTGATATTTCATGTCATAGTTGCGGCCTGTGAAGGGTGAGAGTTGTGTGCCATGTAAACCAGCCTCACGCCCCAGCTCGCTGTGCTCAAAAGGCTGAGTATTCACCAGTGTTTCCCCTGCAGGAAAGAAGAGCACTTGAAAGGAAGATCTCTGAGATGGAGGAGGAACTCAAGGTACATTTTATTGCTCCCCAGCCTACATGAATGTCCCGTGAGACCAGTGTGTCTCTGCTGGTCATGTGTATCATTTATTTATCTTTGAACGCTATAATCCTAATATGGCTGACCAAAGACGGACAGAATGGGACTCCTTACCCTCTACTTCTCACAGTCAGTATAGACCGGAGACGTTTCGTTGCTTTTGGCTAGCGTGTTTCTGCATTGGTACTTTAGTGACCTCAGCTCTGCTGAGAAGCTGATTGGAGGAAAGCACGCCAAGGACTGTACGAAAATGGCGACTCCTAGGAATGACTCTTGGACTTCCCTCTTGTATTTTTCTTGCGTTTGACTCCAGGCAGCTGCGTTACACTCTCACACCTTCTGTCACAGTAGGGTTCAAGCTTGTCTTTCACTCCTGAGTCTGGCAACGTGAACCCGAGGTTGAGGTACCGTGATCATGGCGGCTAGCCGGTCAGCCCTTACAATAACTTCAACGGAAATTGCGACACGAATCCGCGGATTGATTTTACCTCTGGGCATGGTGTTTGGAGAGAGCCGGGTTCTGAAGATGCCAGGGGCTCCGCACCAGCTCTGGGCCACCAAACCAGCTAGGCCTCCCTTCCTTCGCCTGACAGTCGTCTGTGTTCTGTCTGTGCCCCTCCCTGCTCCACACCCCTCCATCTCCCGCTCGCCCCCGTCTCTCTCCCGACGGCCTTCCCATCTCATCCCTGTCTGGTCTCCTGCAGAACCTCCACCAAGTAAAGCAGGTCCAGGCCCTGCGGCAGATAAATGAGCGCCTCGCGGCCGAGAACAGGGCGCTGGCCCGCGTGGTGGCCCGGCTGTCAGAGTGCTGCAGCCAGCCTCGCGCCGCCAACTCGTAGCCACGCCCCCGGGCCGCCAATTTCTCTCGCTCTGTCCGCCAGCAGACAGGCAGGTGCCGCCCCCCTCCCCCGACTCCCGCTGCTCACTCCGAAGCCCTAACCTCAGCCTGAGCTGCTCCCGCCTCGCCTGGTGTTCCTGCATGATACGATGTTTTAGCTTCATTCTTCTCACCGCCGCTTGGCCAGTAAGGCCATGTGGTACGCTGCTGGCTTTTGTGAACTCAGGATACCTCTTTGCATTTTAAAGAGCTATGATGTCATGATCTTAACTCCTCTACTGCCTGCTGCCCCTAGCCCTGTAAATTAGAGTCCATTACCTTAATCACCCATTTCCTCTGTGCTGGTGTCAGATGACTCTGTTCCTATAACAACCCCTTTCAGTTCCTCCTTCCCCTACATTTGAAAACTTCTAAAGTTTCTATTTGCCAGAAATACACTCTATTTAATTAGGCTGATATATTTCCATAGTTGATCAGTAATTCTAAATGCAGGGTGACCTGCAACCGCGGAGTGATTTTTAACCCTGAGCTCCAGGTTGGTGACGGGTTTCTAGTGGACTAGCCAGGTAGGATGCTGGATTTTGAGCTAAAGAGGAGGGCAGCAGCATCTCCAAAAGGAGCCCCGGTGTCACCATGCAGGCAGCTTCTGGAAGTGTCTCGCTTCAGTCAGCTCCTCGCCAATGGATAGTCCAGCAGGCACTTATACCTTACAGTGCAGTAACACTAACCTGCATGCCAGTGACTACCTCCAAGACTTACTTCCGGTGATTTAAAGTCTGTTAAGGGCCAGAAAAAGCCTGGCCTTTCACTGGGCCAGTGTTGTGTGGTTCCTTAGAGATTAAAAGCATTAATCCTCAGTTGGGACTTTGTGATTTATGTGTGGAAATTGCTCTGAAGGGCTGTTCAGTGGAAACTTGCTTCCTGATTCCAGTACCACTGTTGCGTCCTGCTGCACCTGCAGATTCATTGGAGGCAGAGGACAGAATGAGGAGAATCATTGTGTGTTTATGTGAAGCCGTGTAAGCAGGGTGAGCAGTGTAATATCTAGCGGTGAGGCCACCTGCGTGTGCAGATGATGCGTCTGCCGCTGTGTGGACAGAGCAGTGTGACGCAGTGTCCGCACTGTGTCTTGGCGTTATCTGCTGTGCTGCACGACTAAAACCCAGTGTGTGGTTGCAGCGAGGTCCGCCAGAGCAGTGCGGGCCTGGCCGTGTTGGGCCTGCATGGCTGTCCAGGCTGCCTGCCTATTTCCTGAGTTGCCCTGTAGATAACCGTTGGCACCCTGGCCCCCTGCTGGCCACGCCCCTTTGCCGCGTCTCTGATTCTCTTCTCCCTCCCTCTATTTTCTTTCAGATGCTACCGGACTTAAAAGCGGACAACCAGAGACTAAAGGATGAAAATGGAGCCCTGATCCGGGTCATTAGCAAACTGTCTAAGTAGCTAAACCACCACCCCCCTCCCCCCCCACACGACACCCCGCACGCTCCCTCTCCCCACCTCCAGCCGCGACTTGTGATTGCACATCTATCGATTGCAGCAGCTGTCTGTCTCGAACCCGGCTCCTCGTCCTCCTCCACCCGCGTACGGTCGCCTTCGCCCACCTTCCTTCCCCACCGCCATCCGCCCTCTACCTCTGCTCCATCCTCATTCATCCACCCCAGGTTAGGTCCTCCTCTCCATCCTGCAGCTGTCCTGGAGACCCAACAACAGAGTTTACAAGCCGAAGAAAGCATTATGAATGAAACTGAATCAAACATGGCGGGTGGGGAATCCTCCAGAAAACAATATATTTAACCAGTAAGCCTTAGTTGTACATAAAGCAGTTGCATTGAGATTTCATTTATTCAACACCCCTTTTTTGTGCCACAACTGTTCAGTTTTCCTACACATATAGGGTTGTTTGTGATTTTTGCTTTAACCCGCCCCTCTCCTCCACTACCTCATCTCTCAGCTCGCTCTTCCTTGAGTCTCACCTCTCCTCTCATCCGCTATTGGTTCAGTTCTCCTCAAGCCCTGTCAATCAGCACAGAGTTACAAAGATTCCCAAGATCTGATTGGACGCTCCTGCAGCCCTTTGCTGTATTTTAACGCCCCCTTTACACACATGAACACGTAAATGCCTAACACACTTTATCCCATCTGGCTTCACGTTTTGATTTTTTCTTTTTTTTTCCTTGAAGAAATAAATATAATTCTCACTTGGTGATTGCAAAAAGTGGACTTGTTGGAATTTCACTGTATGTGCAATATGCATTTATTTCTTAAAATGCTTTAAGTCCATTGAGAGTAGAATTTTTACTCCTGCCTCCCGTCGCTGACTACCCTCTCTTCCCCCTTTTTAAGTTTGTAATGTAGATTTTGGTATTTACCCTGTGTTCTTCACTTCATTTTAGCAGGTACTGAGTGACTCTGTATATATGTATCGTTTGAGACCAGCACATGGCATGCTTTACGATTATGGACAAACTCCGTCTGTTACTATTAAAATATAAAAACTCCAGAGGACGGCAACGTGTGTTTTAAAAAGAAATAAATTTTATAGTCTGAAGACATGGAACCACAGTAGACCCTCGCTGAAGGGACAGCATTTGCTGTTCCGTGACGTTATCCTTGTTCCTTTTTAAAAGTGTTCACTGTAATTGTGAGAGGGATAATTTAATTGCTTCACTACATTTCACACATTGTATACAGTATCTTTGGGGGAGTGCTTTTTTTGTTTTTCTTTTTTTTAATTGTAGTATTAGCCAAGATATTGTCACTAAACCCTAGGTATTTCTAATCCAGTCCTTTTACAATGTCTACATGCACTGTTATTGTCATGTGACCACTATGTCAAATAAAGACCATGTGTTGGAACATGTATTTTATGCATTGCCGTGGTCTTTAAATTTACTGTAGGGACGCTGTGGTTGGACCATCTGGACTTTTCTTATGGATTTTTTATTTTTTAGTGTTTTTTGCTTCCTCACGGGCCTTTTTTTGTTTCTGATTTTAATCTCAAAGCTTTCCGCTGTTGTACAATGTGACTTCATCCTGACGCGCAGTGCTGTGACTCCCGACCACTCGCGGCGTTCAATAACGACAAACGGTGTACATTGTAAAGCTTGCATCAGCTATTGTATCATGGTTGACTGTGTTGTATATTTAAAAGTGACTTTATACCCCTTTGTGAGGAAACAGGAGAAAAACAGGCCAGAATGTCTATGGTATATTTTAAGTTGAGAAGTCATGCCGGTGGCTGTGTTTGGCAGCTCGCTTCGTGTGGATGCTCGGCCGTCTCTGACTACCAAGCCTAGGACCCCTCTACTGAATCGACCAATAGTGTGGACTGCTCTTAGCTATGAGGAAATGGCAGTCAAAGACCTGAAGGGGGCAGTCTCACGCATACGTGCCCTTTTCTGTGATAAGCCAGACAGATGTATTTCGGTTTCTTGTGTAGATTCGACACTGCTGCTTCCGTTGGGCATTTTAATGTTTTATATAAAATACATAATTTATTCGAGGTAGACGGAGAGTCTGCTTCAGCCGACTTGATTGCATTGGTAGTATAGAGCAGACCTTGTATCCCAACGAAACCATTTGCCAAAACACGTTTATTTTGAGAAAATGTATTTTGTCCTATACAAATAAAAATGAATAAGTCAATGTTTGTCTTTGTCTGTATGATGAAAGGTAAATATCACAAACACGATACTTGATTCTGAACTGAAGGTGGTTTCATTTAACTGATTTGTTTGTGGAACAACGGCACAGTCCTTTCTGTTGAGGAGTGATGTCAGGACCTTGATTCTAAAGCCCATGTGCCACTAGATGGCGCACATAAGCCAAAAATTTTGCTAACATCTTGCCTCTTTCCCCTAATAAGGTAAGTTAGCAATGTTGGGGGGGGGGGGGGTAAAGCTTGAGTTATTCTCAAAATTCAGTTTCAAAAATTCAAATGAAATTTCAGCATGTCAGCAGAATTTTTTAAATGCCCTTGTTTCCCTGATTTTTAATGGAGGGAGGTGTTAGCGAAGGTTTATGTTGAAGCAGTCAAAAATGTGGCATGTCTGAAGAATGTTGTTTATTGGGGGGGGACTAATTAGGACCTTCATGGTGGGGGCTCCCCTTTGTGTACCAAGCCTGGTGGAATGAGGTCTTTTTATCCCAAAGCGCAGCTGATCTCCTCCTATAGCTGGGCTGCAGCACTGAAATCTCCCCCCCAAAAAAATTCCTTTCATCTGCTACACTTTTGGGCTGGGGTAGCATTTGGAAGCGCCTGCTCTATGGGCTGTTTCACCAGCTTGCTCTCCCAGGCTCTTTCAACTTGTCGCATTTTCTGATGTTTTTTTTTGTCCTTGACTTTAAATTACAAAGGGAGGTGCACTTATTTCCACATAAGCTGCTGTTAACATTTTCTTGGCCAGTATGATGTTGATCACCCTTTAAACTGATTAGTATGGATCCTAAGCCCCCGAAGCTGTATAAATTGCAAATAAACACATCAGCAGCTATGAGACCTGTGGAAATTTCTTCTGCTTGTTTGCTGCAGTGGAACAGGACTCCCAGTACCCAGGTGTCCATCCGATTGGTTTATCGAAACGTCACGAGAACTTGTCAACAAGCCGGATAAACATTTCCACTGATAAGGGGGGAAAAAATCCATCCTAGATGAGATGCTATGTTTGTAAAACGTGAGCAAATAAATGGGATGCGTAGTTCAATAAACAGCTTTCACACCTGCATTTAACAGGCATGTCTGCTTACAGTAAGCTGCCCTCACTAGGGCCAGTCACTGAAACTGAACTCTGAACTACTAGAACTATTCACCTTTTGCAAGTTTTGGAAATCCATTTTTAAGCTTCCGTACAACTGAAATTAACGCTGATAACTGTTGTGCTCATCAAAACTGTTGGTTTTCTGATATGGACAGTAGTTCATCTTAGGGGCAGGGAGATGCAGGAAATGTATTGAAGATGTAACTGCAGTAAGCTGAAAATATTTAACCTGGTTTATATTCTGATATTCATGTATTTGGTTTGATAGCTGAGCATGACGCCCCAGCAGAAGATATTTGGAAGGCGGAGTATTATTTGCCAACAGGTTCTTACATAAATGAGAAGGACAATATTATTTTTGATATTTAGTCTTGTTTTTGATTAAGGATACCCTGTGAAGTGTTAATGTAGAAGTTTTGCAGATTCATACCCGGAGCTGAGGATTGCCAGGACATTTTGACCACATTAACCTTATTTAGCAAATGCTTTTACCAAAAGCAATGTACATTTTTTGAGAATGCATGGTCAGACAGTCCCTGGAGTAACTGGGAGTTAAATCACTCTGCCAACCCTGGGATTTGAACCAGCACCATTCTGATCTCAGGCACACTAAGGCTCACACCCCCACCCCACCCCACTTTACAAAAGGAGCCATTTTTCATAATTGTTATTTGAGATGGATGGTTGCAGTGATATTCCCTAGATGCAGATGGTACAAGGCAGGGTAAAAGATGCCAGTCCATCTCAGGGCACGCATGCATATAAAAAATAATCACGGACTTCATGTAAGCTGTATGTTTTTAGACCTTAAAAGGACTCACACAGACACCAAACACAGAGCCAATGCTCAAGTCGAAACCAAAAATCTGGAGCTGCCTTCTGAATTACCTAGACATGTAAAGAAGGATGTAGCGGATTCTGTTTTTTAGGTGTGGGGTGGTTCATGAGTTCTGTAGATTTTTTGAGGTGGTGTTCTGGTTTACAACCATGGAAAAAGTCAAAGGTTTGTTACTTTGCATGCGAATCCCTGAATCCATGTTAGAATTCGCTGAGGCAATTTCATAACAAATGTATTTGATTATATGGTTTGCGGTTCAATGACAAGTCATTTGCATGATTTTGTGCCTACAGATTGATTAATTATCATGTCAAAGTCAGTGGAGTATTTGTTTTATAACATGCTGAGTTTAATTTATTAGATCAAGATCAAATTATTATGAAATTAAGTGCATCAGATCCAAAATATGCTTATGACTGCTGCTATTTATGTTAATAGACTTACGGTTCGTGATGATGGAAACGCAAACCATCCACCCGTTTTCTGTAACCGATTATCCTATTCATGGTCGTGGGGGGGGGTCCAGATGGGGTGCCAACCCATCGCAGGGCAGACCGACGCACCATCGCCCACATGCATACCTATGGGCAATTTGTTAACTCCATTTAATCTCTGCATGTTTTTTGAACTGTGGTGGGAAACTGGAGTATCTGGAGGAAACTCCACACACAGAGCCACGGCTGGGACTCGAACACCAGTCCCAGAGGTGCAAGGCAACAGTGCTAACCCAAGAAACACAACCATGAGCAAGAATTAGATGCATGTTATTGCCGGTCCAATACTTTTTCCAAGCCAGAAGTCTGCTTGAAAATAACAGTGTGTGGTGGCCAATGCCAGACTTGGCAGAAAGTGATGGAAAGTTGGAATCCTAAAAACAACAATGAAACCAAGACTCGTACAGCTAAAAAAAAAAAAAAAAAAGTAGTGTCCAGTGGCTTTAGTGTTAGTGGGAGAAGGAGGCAGAAGGAATGAGGTAAGTGAAGTTCTTTAACTCATTTCCAATTGGTTTAAAAGAGGCAATCATGGAAAGCATGTAAGAAAGATCCTCCTTCACAACATTTAATCATCTATCCATCTTCTAGCTGCTTATCTTAATCAGGGATGCAGGATGCCTTTGAATAACAAGGTCTTAATTATTTCAATGTGATTGGTTCTCCCACTGGTGCAGTTAGTATTATTGGAAAAATAATGCTGTGTGTCCAGATTGGTGCTTGAAAACACCAGGAGATCTTCAGGCACGCATGTCACATGACACATCACATGTTCCTTTATTTGTATGGTTTTTAACTACTTTGTTTTTTTTATTTAGAATGCTTAAATGCTAAAAACTACAGGGTCATACAATTATGACCTCATACCGTCTTCATTTTGCATATCCAACATAAGGATTGTCCCCTCTCTGTGGCGACATGATTGATCGAAAATGACTGAGCATTGTCTTGGCATGCAGGTTCAATCTCAGCCTGTCTCACCTGGGACTAAATCTTGATTTCCAACAATTTGTGGTGAGAACCTGACGAGCTTCTGCGTTGCAATTGGGATCTGTGGCCGCAACTGGACTCGTGGTGCTTTGCTTTGGGCTGCGGCCCCTCGCTCGGGGAGTCAGGATTAGTCCCTGTCAACCGCAGTTTTATTCTTTCCCACGTGCTTCTCCCCCCCCCCCCCCCCCCCCCCCCCCCCCCCCTCCCCCTTACCACTCCCCCCCCCTCCGTCCCACTCATCTCTCCCAACTCCATCCTCTCTCTA
>JABJVO010000062.1:26743152-26761384 GCA_026770805.1 Boulengeromyrus knoepffleri | reverse complement strand
GTATCTGCCTGTACCTCTTAGGTACTGTTTTTCTCATTGTACCTTTCTGGAGCTCTGACAGTTGGCTCACTTCTCTTCGTGCTGCCTTGATTTTGGCCTCCAGCCTTCTTTTCCAGGGTGGGTATTGTTTCTCATGGTTGCTTCTGCTCTTATAGCCAAGCATTTCAAGGATCACTGTGAGGTCATCATTATATGAGGTAGGCAATAGCGCCAAGGGTCTTGCCTAAGGGCCCACACTGGATGTTGGTATGTGCCCCAGCCCGGGTCCCCTGGGTGTATTACCTACCATTGTGTTTTAGTGTTTTTAAAGAAAAAAGGGAACAGCCAGTCTCTACAAATTTATTTACGGGTTGAAGATGGAATATGTTTACATTACCTATGAGGAGTATCTGGCTGGACTTGCTGGGGGGACAAAGGTCGCGATGTTTCTGCATGGCCATCTGCAGAGGAAATGGGGCGGAGTCTTTGTTAGGGTTATAGGGCCGCCTCCTGCCTCGCTTTGGGCAGCCAATCAGAACCCTTACAGATCTAACTTGGTACAACTTGGTACAACTTCCTCAATGTGGCTAAGGAAAATGCTCCATTCTGCTCTAGGTAATTGCCCAATTAAAAAAAAGTAATTATTTTTTTGGCTAAATGATTTGCTGTTTAATATATTAATCCCCCCCATTTTAAAAGGTGTTTAGTTATTATTTTTTTAATATACCATGATAGATGCGACTTACTAATGAATGATTTTCCAGGTCCTGATGGCTACTTCCCTTAATGAGGGTGTTCAGGCTCTCCACTGGCATAAATAAAGCCATGTGTATCTCATTACTCTGCCATTTCCTGTTCTGCATAGTTGGTGGAAAACAAGGCTGCTTATGTGCGCCTCTTTGAACGTAGCGTTCGAGTGGCAATGGGCAGTTAGCTGAGATGCACCTCAAATTGTTATTCACTGACTGCCTTGTCCTCCCCTCCAAATCTGTCTGACTTAATTTATGTTTTTGTAATGTCTTTTCCCCGCTTGAGAAATGTTCAGATCTTCTTCCCATCTGCGTGGAAGCGATAAATAACAGAGGGAGATGTGCGTCGTTGGGTCTTCCGCAAGCGCTCCCGTGTCGCTGCCTCATCTTGAGTCACTTGATAAGTATTTCAGTCGACGGGGCTGTTTGTTTTTGGAGTCTTGTAACATTTCCCACCAGAGGTCACGGGAAAACGTGTTTAGATGTGTTTTTTTTTTGTCTGGGGGCAGGGGGGGTGGAGGGGTTGCGTGTGATCCGAATGCGCGCTCTCTTCTGGAAACTGAGGATTAGGGCATTTTTTTACCCTGATGGAGGATCACCTCCATGGTGTGGATGCAGCTGTCAGGATGGGTGTCCCTCGTTCCGCCTGGGCGGGGTGGGGTGGGGGTGTCACTTTGCCCTTACATCGGTTTTCCTCCTTCTAATTAATGTTGGCAATAATGAATAATTGTGACTTTGTAACACTGCCCAGGGTGTTGTGTGTTGGGCGTCCTGACGTGACCTGTGTTGATTTATCTGGTGGCTGATTGGATAACCTGCAAGGTGCACGGTGCCGTCAGGCTGTAGCAGCAACGACGGCCACGGCGGATGGGTTTTAAGGGGGGGGGGGGGGTCGTCTGACCCTCTGCTCCTACTGAGATTTTGCTCTGCAGCTCTGGCTGAATCTCTCTGTTTGTGCCCAAGAGCTTTTTTGCAATTTTGGTTTTGTAGTCGTGCTGGTTTGGACAGTTTTTTTCTAATCCTGCTCACATGTGATTGATTGCCGGTATAAGTCCACATGTCTTTTTGGTGAACACTCATGCCAGATTAAGCTGCTTTTTCTCCCGTGTGCTGTCGTATAGATATCTGTGGTTTCAGAGCCGAATGGATATAGATTCTTTTTTACGTCTCTAAATCCAACAACCTCAACTTCTCAAGCAACTCGATACCGGTGCAGGGTTTAGGTTTTTGATTATATTCGTGCATTTTAGAAACATTTCCTCAAAGGTCCCTGGATTCAAAACATGACTTCAAACGTTTGCCTCATTCACATGAAGCCATGGAGCAATTTAATCCGTCGGAGATGCCTGGAGAATTTAGTCATGCGTGTGAGTGATCTTAAGGAAAATAGACAAGGTTTAAAAAAAGTCACTGTGGTTGTTTATGGCATTTGATTTGGTATTTGCTATTAAAGTATTAGGAAGGTTTTTTTTTTGTCTGTGATTTCATTCTCAAGAGCCCAGCGATATAAGTACGATTGGGTTGAACCATCACTCTGAGGCCAAAGGTTCCAGCCTTGCGGTTCTTTGTGTCCAGTTCCACAATGCTCTGCTTCCCAACTGCTACAAAAAATTCTGTGCCGTTTTGCATTTTAAATCGCACGTCGAGCCAGTATCTCACATTTGACATTCTGTAAGGGGCTGCATCTACTTGCTTACTGATTGCCTTCACCCCTCCAGATCAACCTAAGAGTCCTTAGTGTTTTAAAAAAAAATATTGGGTTTAGAAATGCAGAGAACAGGCCAAAACAAACCCGGGAGAACCCGGCGGGGGGGGTCCCAGACGTTAGTGTGCTGCTCCTCGCCGACTCTGTGGGTAGGAGTGGTTCTGGGCTGGATCCTTTTCAGTACTCAGTATGTTGCTCTCATCTAGAATTCCCGCTTTTCCTCATGTGTCAGCGATGACTTGGTTTGGCGTCAAAATAAAACATTTTGACTTAAATCTAACGGGCTTTTCAGTTTTTACCTGCCGGTACTTAATGTAAGGTGTCTCCGATGACTAGAGACGACAGAGCCAGAGGAGGGGGGGGGGGCTCTTTTATTAATTTCTCTTGCTCTTGGAATGTACAGCTTGTGAGATCCTTTCTGGAGAGGGTGGCGGACAGATCATGTGACCTGGGAATTACGTACACAGCTCTGAGCTGGGATGAGGCTTCGCTTATCAGGGCTACAGGGCCTGTGCTGGGTGTTGGTCTTGGTTGCCTGATCTGTTTTGAAGTTGAATAAATTCATTATCTTCAGGATAACTCTGCAAGCAGTTACTAATGGTTTTATCGTGTTCATCTGCCATTGACATAATCCTCAGTCAGATTATTGGTCTGCGATTTCCCTCTCCCCGCCTCGTTTGGTTGAGCTCTCTGAATGGCGGTGTGTCTGGCTCCTGAAATCGATAGACCAATGCATCTTCATTTTGCCCCTCTTGACACTCCTCCTGATTGCAGTCTATCGACAGCTTGTTTGTGCTCCTTTGAGAGAGATTAACTGGGGAGGAGGTAGTTCTCGGGTCATTAGGGTGGGAAAACCTCAAGTTGACGTGTCCGTTTCGGTGAAAGCATGTCCCATAAGAGCCTACAAACGCGATGTCGGGACCTAGATAAGTCGATGAAGAACACAAATATGGTAGAAGCAAGTTGTACAGTATAAACCTGATGAGACATTAGTCAAGTATCTCTTTGGAGGTCGTTACCAGCTAAGACTCCCAGACGGGGATACTGGGAATGTCCCAGTGATAGCAGTGCCGCTGGGAGGATGGCATCACCCAGCCTGTGATTCACTCTTTCCCTCTCGCATTGTGCTCTCTTACTCTCTCTTCTCCAAAACATAACCTTCTCAAGCCTCTCCAGAGGCCTCGGGTAGCCCGCTTAGCAAACGAGGCGGGAGAACACACAACAGCCAGTCAGGCAATTCAGTGGTCGGCACAGTTTTGAGATGGTGTCCGAAAAGAGCACACGGACTCTGGGAGAATTGGCCAGGAGCAAAGCACAAACCTTATTCAAACGGGGATCTTGTCTTTTTTTTTTTTTTTTAAGTACTTTAGCAGGCTTTCCGCAAGGCATAACGAGTTTCACTCTCCTTGCAAGTTATGGGCACGAAATTCAATTTGTGATTCTGCGGCAGCCTCCGGTGGCATTGTGACATCGGAGGGTGGTTGACATGGAAGATATCCTTTTGCACTTATGTAAATACAGCTCTCGTCTTCCTGCTCAGATTATTAACACTCAGTCGGCATTCCTGTTGAGTTGCGGCAACGATTTCAAAGCATCTCTTTTTTTTTCTTTTTTTTTTTTGCTGAGAATGCAGTGAGATAGACACGTAAGAGATACCCTCCTGCAGTTTCGTTAAGCACGGCTGTTCCGAATGCGGCCATCAGCTCGCTCCACGTCAGCCAGTGCACCGGGATCCGGCTAACGATTCGGGGAATGATTCATTAATTAAAATTTCCCTGCTGTGGAGCAGAGCTCCACCCCAGAGGAGGAGGTCTCTGCTGACAGACCTGACTCCGCCTTTAGACCTTGTGTTGTACCCTTGCCAGTGATGGCTGTTTGCTCTATTTCATTTGTAAGTCTGTAAGACTGGTAGAGGCTGCCTCGGTGGGATGCCTCTCCTACATCACCTTTGTGAGGAGCGTGTTCCATTATTGGCCTTGTCATAAGGTGCCTTTTTTTTGTCTTGCGGTTTTTAGAGCGTGCTAAAGATTACCGTTAGGTGTTGCTATTTTTTGTGGATCAGTGACTGGTGTGACTGAAAGAAATCTTGCGCGAGGAATGAGAGCAGTCCATCTGTCCTGCCTTGAGCCGCCTTGCATGACTGCTCGCGGCTCGTAACCAGCCTGGGGTTCGCCGTGATTGGCTGGCGAGCTTTGCCCCGATACCTTTCTGGTCGGCAGGTAAACGGATGAGTCACCCAGAGATGAGAGACCGCCGTCTCCATCCGGCCGGCCAGATCTCTGCACTACCTTCACCCCGGCCTGGAAAAGCCCATTAGGTCCTCATCGAAGTCTGTTCCTCCCCAGCTTCTGGGTGCTGGGCGAGAAGCCTGCCGAGGTTGACTTTCAAAGGAATGACGCTCAAAGTGAAGCCTGTCGTCCTGCCTGCAGTGGGGCAGCTGTGTTTGGCAAGATCCTGCCAATTTGTGATGTTTCGTTTATCGCTGACACAGGAGCTTTCCATCACCGTGACGCCTCAGTGGGTAATTAGGTGTGAGAGAAGGCGAACTCTGATGTGTAGCCCCTCTGATGTGTAAATGCATCCTGGCGATAGGATAAGGCTCCGCCTCTTTACGTCATTACTGCCACGCGCGTGGCATGCGGCCTTAATGCAGGAAGTAACATGAGGAGGGTTAACTCAAGTCCTTGCGCCCAGTGATTCGTTCACCTACTGGTCACTATTTGTCAGGGCGCTTTACACAATTAACGATTATGGACTTAAATTCACGGTGCTGGTCACCTTATTAGAGCAGTTTAGGTAATGCTTCTTCACCAAGAGGCTGACAGTAGCTCTGCACAAAGGATTCAAACCCTCTGGGTGCATTTCCATCTCCCAAACATAAGTTACTCATTGGTGCAGAATGAGCGTTTTAGACCTAAATACACAAAGATGTAATTCCGTTGCTGTTTCCACCAGCGCACAATGTGCTTCCTCTCTGTCCAGTGTGAATTCCGAACACCTTTTCCAGAGCTAAGCCTTCATCTGATTGTAATAACTTTTTATTGACTTTGTGTCCATTCAAGCCTCTTGTTTTCTTGCCTCGATTGTGTGTGCGAGACCACGGCACATGGATTGGCATTCAGTTGGCGCACTCTGGCCGAAGCGAGCTCTCCGAGTCGAGATCGAGTGCCGGATTCCTCGTCTCCGTCTCCTGAATAGCAGACGCTTCACCATGAATAAAACATGCCAACAGGGGACCACTTTTCCGAACGGGGATTTGTTTGTTTATGTGTGAAATGTATGTAAAGGAGATTAATCCTTTTGAAAAAGGTCTGTGATTAATTTTGCAGTTTGTGTCCTGTGTCCATTTGACATAGCTGTCCTGCCGTCTTCTGATCAAGCGCCTTATTTCCAAAGCTCACAGAATTATGGGCATCTGTATCCCTACAGAGACCCCGCATTGGCAGAAAGTATGGTGTGCTTACATGACCCCATTGAATCCAAGTGTTAATCGCCTGTCACTCAAAGTTGCATTGTTAGTATTATAATTTTATCATTTATATGCAAATACTAGACTGAAAACCAGCGGCTGTTTGGGTTAGCCCTGCTTGGGCTGGTGGGAATCTGCACAGCGGTAACGACTGTGAACCAACCTTTGAAATTTAGACCCGTATATCCGCGCTGGTGTGGATGTGCGGCGCTGCTCTCCAGCAGCTGATGGACGTGCTGGTAATGGAGTTAAACGGGGGGCTTTAGGAGGTAATCGATTCGCAGGCGTCTAGCAGCTTAAGACAGGATTTCCCAGAGGTAGTGTCTTTGCCTTGACCTTCAATCTCAAACGCTGCGTTCAGCTTTGCATGCTGGAGGATCATCTGCACCAGGCTAATAAAAAAACAAAAACAAAAAAACGTTAAACTTCACGTTAAGTCGGCGCAACATAGGTCTTAATCACTTTGGCAGAATGACAAATGTCCGTTCTAAGGCCTGTTCTGTATATGCTCTGGAAGAAGGGGGGGGGGGGGCAGGGGTGACATGGCATTGCAGTTCCCCCTCTGGGCTCCAGAAGTTTTTATAGTTGTCCCTGCTAGCTGTTGAGAGCATCGACCTGTGCAGCACCATCATCTTCCATCAGGAGGTCCGTCTACGCTGAGTCTGAACGAACAGTCCCTGACGGATCATGCGGTGGTGCATTGTGGGTAAGCAGAAGTAACCCGACTTCAGAGCTCCATGCGCCGCTTGGTACTTAACCTCGGCCCTTCGGCGCCGCTGGGTGCTCCGGCTTCTCCTCTCAGTCTTTGCTCTTAGCTGCATAATTGATGACGGGTCACTTCCCCTGGTGTCACTGTTGTCAATCAGGTGGTAATTTAAATGTTATGCAATCTGCAGGACCTGGGCTGTACTACTGAGGCCTGATTCATCATATGCCCTCAAATTAAGGCTGATTTTGTTTATTTAAATTTGGTCCATTCGTTTCCTAACTCTGTAAACCATATCTTTATATAATATATACACATGCTATAAATGCGAAAGTAAATGTATATATGATCTTGCTGGAAGGAAGGAAAGGGGAAATTAATCTAAAAAAAAAAAAGTAAAAATACATGTGAAAAATTCTGCTGTTTTTAAATGTATCAGACCTCATGATTGTAAAATAAGCATCTTTGGTTTTCGGTGATGTACGGCAGCTTTGGTCGAGGTACCTCAGCGGGTCTATCTGCTGCCGTTTGCCACCGAGGCTCAGAGCTGCGGGCTCCGTGTGCTTCACTCATCGACGAACCGGCAGACATAATCACAGTAATGATTAAAAAGCCTACAAGCTGTGGTCCCGCCAAACCCCTCCATCTTAAACCCCGTGTCAAGCCGTGCTGGTCTCCGTCAGTCTCGCTCGCGGCCGTGAATCGACCTTCTGCCGCAGTGCTAGTCAGACAGGCCTCTGCGAGGGGCTCCCCTGCTGTAAACCTGCCAGAAGACTCCAGTCTTTGCCTCTCTTCCTGGCTGTTTCGATCACCCACAACAATGGCAGCGCAGAGAGGTGAAGAAGCTAAAAACCTGCCTAACACTAACAAATCTTCATCAGCATCTGTGCCGCACTCCGAATGAGCGGCCCTGACCCTCTCGTCTTGTAAAAAGATTCAGAACTTCTGCTTTAGAAACCCGTCAACCCCTGAACTTTGAGAGATGGTCTTCACCTGGACTTGTGAGGCGTGACGATATTATTGGTAATTGACAATAACAGACTAGTAGGCCTGATCTGGGGTTAGTGTATGACAGTGACTGAAGAGCGATTATTGCCAGATAACAGAAGGATTGGCTTTCAGTTCAGCCTTGTAGCCTCCGTTTCTGACACAGTTAAAAACAACACTGCTGTTATTTCTTTGAACTCCCTATAAACTTCTAACTGAATCATTAAAGTTTGTTTTAACATAATTTCCGGATATGATATTTTTTTAAGCATCGCCCAGGCCGACGTGTATCCTGCGTAAAATTCTCTGCACAGCCTCTGATCTAGAGAAAAAGGCACGGGAATTAAATCAGAGGAACTGGAGTGGGTTACCAGTTTGATCCCTACCCCCCAGTTTTCAGACGATCCTGGAATTTGTTATTGCACATATATAAAACAGGATGGGTTTCATTTCAGCCTTGTTTCTCTGGTGTTCCACATTATCGTTTGTGCTCACAGTGGTATGATTAGGGTCCATCGTGCCTTTTCCCACAATGTAAACCAGAGTCAATAACATTTATGATTTTCTGCTTTGTCCCTTAATGGACGACTTCCATACTGTGGTCATCTGGCACATTCATTTTCCTTCTTCCCGTTTTTTTTTTTTCTTTTTGCCTCCCAGCTATAGAGGGCTTCTCTGGTGTAGCCTGACCACGTCTTCAGTTTGTAAACAGCAGCTCGTCCATCAGAGAAGCTGGACTTGCACGGTGGCCATTGTTCGGCCGTTGGTTTATGATTCAGGGTCTGAGATTCTTCCCTGGAACTAATAGAAAAAATACGACCAATCATGTTGGACGAAGGCCCTGCACTTCATTTGGGTTGGACACTGGCCAAGGCTTGATGCTGACACTCCAATCCATCATTGGATACTAATTTCCGTCCCGCCTCCAGATATTTACGGTTGCTGAAATGAGGTGAATATTATGCTTGGGTGTCCTGCTGTCATCCACGGCCTGAGTAATTAGATGGTAATTCTCCGTCTCTGGGGTCTGCGGCACGTGCGATGCATACGTGTCAAGCTCCGGACGATACGGTCATCCGTGCGATAGGGCTGCAACGACACGCTGTCCAGCCCCACAAGGTAGAACAATACAGAAATGGGGGAGGGGGGGGTCGTTATGACCAAGGGACCTGCCCTTTGTCTGGACCTGCTGTTCAGCTGTTTGGCAGCAAACACCTGCCAAAATGTTTCAGTCCCCCTCGGCCCCACACACCTTGTAAGGCTAATTGACCTACTCATTTACCCATTCAGCATCCTTATTCCGGGCCAGAGTGAGGCAGGCTCGCCATTGGCCAGTTCTCTCCTATGTCCAATCGGATGATTAGGCTGTTCGTTTGTTTTTCTCACTGTACTAAAGCACCTTCACAGCTCTGTGTGGTTATATAACAGAAGTTATAAATAGAATGCCCGCGGGATCCCAAATCCTTTATCGCCAGAAGTGTTCAGGCAAAAGCCCTTATCACAGGAACATTTATACTGTAAACAGATTATGAACCCTTCTGATGCTGATGAGAGAAAATAATTTTATGTGCGTGCTTTAAATGTGCTGTACAGTCATTTCTTAGTCTGAAGCTTTAAATGTACTTTACGATGAAGCAGCAAATACTCTAAAACAGTAGTTCTCGACCTTTTTGTGCCGCGACCCAGTTTTTTCTGTGCCAGCTCAATTACGACCCTATATGAAATATAGGTTTAAATTAACACTCCGCAGTTTATGCCAATTAGTGCCTGTCGCACAGATTTGATTGGATGTGCCAGTGAATTTTAAATTAAGCATCTGTGGCTTGTCATCTTGGATTGGATGAGTGTTCACTAGTTGCTGCTACTTTTGCTAAGCATTTGCCGACCTGTTTTTTATATACAGTAGGTTAATTCTAGTGTTGGGGCTGGGACATCTGATCACTGATCAGCATCGGAGCTTGCTGGTTTTCAAATGCCTCCAACTCTGCCTTGCGACCCTTTCAGAACTTGCCGTGACCCAATCTTGGGTCGCGACCCATGGGTTGAGGATTGCTGCTCTAAATAAATACATTTCCATACATTTTCTTTAACAACCCTGTAGGTGTGGCAAAGTAGTAGTATTATAGGCTTGTATTACAGATTATATTTCATAAAATGTAAAAATAAAAATGAAAAAAAGGCAATCTCTGGTTTGTTCTTTCATTCTTGTATGATTCCTGTTCCTTCAGAGCCTGGATGAGCTGGATGATGATGGTGATGAAGGCCAGAAGGAAAGGAAGAGGGAGGAAGCCCTCACGCAGCTCAACACCACCCAGAACGAGACCATGAGCTTGGAGTTTGGGGCGGCCCATTCACTGCAGGTGAGGGGGGGGGGGAATTCTCCTTCCTCTTCTTTTTGGTCTGTGTCATCTTCGCTCGTTTGTCCCCTGGAGCTGTGTCCGGCCTCAGCGGTCGGCCCTTTACCTCCCTGAGCCTTTGCAGTGATAAATATTTATAGATCGTATGTGTGAGAAACTTTGTGAGACAGCGCGTGACCCCCGAGCACAACACTGAGATGCAGGAGGCCAGAGGTCACGCCTTCCCAGAAGGCCTCGCTGCTGTCCGTGGCAGTCAAGGTGTGTCAGTCCTAGTGCACGTTTCAGGATGGCAGCGGAATAGTGGGAGGGTGTGAGGCTCTGAGGGCTAGGGCTCTGTGCCCGGGATCAAAAGGTCGTCAGATCAAATCCCCTGTCAGGCACAGTGATCATATCGCCCTTGAGCATTGAGGCCTCTCGTCTATATACATGTGCCGGACCATGCAGAGACTTTTCAAGGGACAGGTGCCCAAAGCCTTTGACACATGCAGTAGAGGGGCGCAGGAAGATCACACCTTCAAAGGGCAGCACTTTAAATAGTTCCGGCAGATGCTCAGGCTCTTATAGCAGACCAAGATGGGGTATATGGTAGCTGATGTTTCATTGTACTTGCTCATTGTGCCAGGGCTGGCTTTATCTTTTCAGAAGCCCTAGGCAAAGGTTAACTTGGAAGGCCCCCCTGCCAAGAAAACTGATGTTCCTTTCACTCTGGGGGCCCTAGGTATCTGCCTGTTCTGCCTACAGCTTGAACCATCCTTGCCCTGCACGGTGACAGTAAGGGCCCCCTGTGTTGCGGCGATCTCCCGCAGCGTGGCAGATGGCCTGTGGGTTGTGGGTTCGAGTCTGGCCGCCAGCTCGGCCTTTGCAGTGGCGAACGTCCTCCCCGGCTGTGCTTCTGGCTTTACTCTGAGCGTTCCGGTTACCTGCTGCTGTCAGCAGGGGGCACCGACGAGGCGTTTGGGCGGCCATACAGTGCCCACGCCGTGTCGGGGCATGTGAGCGATGGGCACGGAGCGCCGAGACACCTCACACCCGTGCGATAGGTCCCGCGTGGCCAGCCCCCAGGCTAAATCACCATCATCAGAAATCTGCGCATGTCATTGATTATTGTTTACATTTATGTTTCATATCCCAAACGACGTGATAATTATACAGAGGCTTCCGTGAGACGGCTGTGTAAGACTCCCCCTGGGAGGAATGAGAAACTGAGTCATGTGACACTGGGGTGGGAGGGAAGGAGGGAGGGAGGGGGACTTTATTTAGAGATGTGGGTTAATTAAATGGTGCTGGGGGGGCGTTAGCCTGAGGAGGAGTTATAATGGATTTCAAGCTCCGGCACCGGGGCCGTGTGCGTAATCAGACACAGCTGAAGCCCAGGCACGTGTGGCCTTTCGGGGTGCCTAGACCCCCCCCCAGTGACTGCGTACTGGGAGCGAACCCCTGTAATGTATGTCGAAGGCTTTCAGCACCTGCCCTTCAGGAGGTCTCTGTGGAAGTGAAAGAGCAGGCCTGTTACCCGGCGAGCATGGAGGGGAAGGCCGTCCCCACCAGGGGGCGCTTTGCTCCTCCTGGTGTTTCAATCCTTTGCCGGTTGTCCTTGTTTGTGCCGCATTGCTGAGCTCAGTCATCCCCGCTCCTGTTCTCTCTGCACATTTAGCCATTTTAGATGCTCTGAATAAGATGATTTAATTGTGAAACTTTTTTTTTTTTTTTTTTTCCATCTCTCTACGTCTTGCAGCAATCAATTTTTCGGTTTTACGGCATGATTCTGATGAGTAATGCACAATTAATGCCCGGCAAATTAAACCATGTTTTGTGCGTGCATGTGCGTCAGTGTGCGTGCATGTGTTTTGTTTTTTTTTTCCCCTATGTAGTTGTGAAATCAAATCCCTTCAAGCATTGCATATCCCATGAGAGAGGGAGAGAGAGAGAGAGAGAGAGAGGGAGAGAGAGAGAGAGAACGTTACCCAATGAACTCCCTATCATACCTATCACTGCATTTTACACTAGTTCAAGGGGAGCTTTGTGCCCTGTAACCTGAGTCTTTATACATCATCATCAGGTTTTATAGACCATAAACATCGTTTTGACTGAAGCTTTGCAATTTCCATTGTCCATATCGGACTGGTCGCCCGGGGCCTGTTATTGGCTGTTCAGCAGCATTGATAACATAAGGGACTACAATTGAAATATGCTTGCTGACTGTATTTAGGAGTAATGGACCATCTGGTCTGTATGTGTTGATGATGGACTGGTCCGGCATCTGAAGTGCCTGCAATGTGGGTGTCCAGACTAGGGGTGCGTATTAATATCTTAAATAGCTCGAACCCCAGCGGCTCTTGTCTGTTTTGTACGGCAACACTGAGGCGGTGTCTGCTCACAGTTTTGGTCTAACCCCGTGAGCTGCCCATCACTGAGGTCGCGAGCTTCGACCTCCACATCGGCAAGCTGCCTTTGAGATATGAAGCTGTCAGGAAGCTGTAAAAAGCACATATATTCTCATAAGTCGTGTTCCCCCCCCCCCCCCTGCCTGTTACGCGGCGCATTGATTTAAGCCTGTTGGGTCGGATTTTTGTGTCGGCAGCTCATTTTGAGGGCCTCTCTCTTATTGATGGAAGAGTATTTTTGGTTCTGTGCCTGATTCATATTAAATGTCAGTAACTAACAAGTGTATATTTAGTGTTTTATTCTCTGCAGCAGTAAACACAATGCCACTAAGAATGAAATATTTATACTGCCCTTCTAGTTTTGGTGAAACATCTACGTTATGGAGCTTCAGAGTCTAGAAACTGTGGATAAGGGATCAGGCGACTTGGTAGTACCTGAGCAGTGGAGAGTGCCCCTGAAAAGGTGTAGGAGAAGGTGGCACTTCCTACAACCTGAGGAGGAGCCTGCAAGCTCAGAGCATCGTGGCAGAGTAAGAGTTTCCAAGCGCTAACACCAGCAGGCATTCGGAGGGTGGTCCGCATCAGTCAGGCGTAAAGTCGCCGACCGGTATCTCCAGTGACCCATGGGCTTTGAGAGCGCCACCTGGCTGTATCCGGGGCAGTCTGGCACTGCTTTTCTGCTCCTTGAGGATGGGCACTTTTTCCAGCTGTATTTCACTGCAGCCGGGAGCCGAGTGTCGAGTGGGAGGGGCAATCTCGAATAGGAGGGGCTTATCACAAGGGGCAGGAGAGGTTTATAATGAGGGTTAGGATTGGGGTATTGGATGATAACGCTCGACATTGCCCCTCCCGCTCGACATTGCCCCTCCCGCTCGACATTGCCCCTCCCGCTCGACATTCATCTCCTGGCCGCAGCGATGTGTCTCTCGCTTTTTCTGAAATATAAATAGTCTCTAATAGTGCTACCGCTGGCATTCAGAGCTTTGAAGAGATGATTGGTTTTTCAGGCCCAAGTTTAATGGGATGTTTTTGCAGGAGTGTTTAAAAAAGGTTCGGGTCAGACAACCAAGCCTTTTTCTTACTTACGGGAGAACTTTAACAAGCTAGTCAGTACCGGCCATTTAACCCTCATTGTATTGCATTTGTCAGTTCTGCTGTTCTTTCGCGAATTTTCCGAGAAGTGCTGGTGTTATCTGCTAGCTAATCTAACATAATTGGATTTTGTCTTTTATCAGTGCCTGGGACATGCTGGTTCTGAGTTCAGCTCCGTGGCAGAATTCAAAGCCTGCAGTCTGGTTTTAATGAGCAACTTGCCTGGCTTTGCGTGAGTGTTTGGTCAAATGAGCCGTAGGTCTAAAGACGTTCAATCACCTGCAAACTGCAATAAGTTTGGAACGTTAAAGAGATGTTCTGGACAGATAAACTGTGTCAAATGACACATTCCAGTTATCCCAATGGCACGAGGAGGTATGGTTTCATTTTACTCTGCAGGGAACACGGTAGTTGACCTTGGCATGTCCATGTCAACAATATGTACAAACTCATGTTTGTGAACAGAAGGAAACTGACGAATCAGAATGAGTGAAAGTTTTCCGAACTGATTCCTCCAGCTCTGAATATCCTTACATGGAAAGAATGAGTCATTAGTGTGTTACTTGTTAGCTTGGCATGCACGTACACCCCAAATCGTGTGTGCTGCTGATGTTTATCCTGATACCCCTATCATTCTCCGGTTGGATCAGTGCGGGCAGGGCAGCGGGGGTAAAACTGACCCCAGATCAGTAAGGCTACACGTTTGCTTCGGTTGAGTTCCTTGTTAACTTTTAGATTTAGCTTATTCTCTGTAAGGTGTCTCTTGGTAATCCAGCTGTCAAGCTGAGCCCAGTGATCCAGGCTGTGATAATTAGGTGACTAGGCCAGTCGTGCAGGTGGTGGAGCCTGAAGGCTCATAATTCACTTGTCAAAAAGGCATTAGCTTGCACTCTGTAGGTCAGATCTGGCTGAAAGATGGGGCCTTCAGACAAGCAGGTGTTGAAACCTTCGGTTCTTCTGTCCTGAGGTCAGATGTTCATCTGACCCGTAAAAAAAGGGGAATTGTGGCATTTGCCATAGAAACTTCTGAAACAGCTTCTCCTTAATAAAAAATGTGCCTCATAAGATCTTATGGGGAGGATGGTCACGTGATTTTCATGCAGAGGTTGAAAGTTCGCCTTCAGAAAGTACAAATCCAGACCAAGATTTTGTTTCGACCAACCAGTTGAATGTAAAGAGTGACATTCACAGAGTACTCAACTACTTGGTTGAAATAAAATCTTGGTCTGGATTTTTACTTTCTGGACCTGAACTTTCCACCTCTGCTTTCATGTAGAGTTTATTTTCCTTCTTAATATGTGTGAAACAATGACATCGGTCAGGTGTAAATGCATGCAGATTGCGGCTTTAGTGATGTTTGATAAACACGAGTGTAGCTTGAAAGTCGTGTTCCAAATGGGGGCTTATCGGTGTGAAGGTAACCAAGTAAACACGTACCAGACTAACTAATGCCTCTTGATTCTGTTGTATCCCTGCCTAAAAAGCCCATATTCTTCCGTTAGCACGAACCCGATCTGCAAAAATATTTTCCCCATGTGTTATTTCTAACCGAGGGCAGATTGTTTTGGAAACAAAGTAAGAAAATGGATTTGTGGTGTTTTAGGGTTTTGAAGTGCTTTCCAGAGATTGGGCAGCTCGAGTTGTTTTTCTGACCCCCCAGGGTAGTTCTGGAGAAACGAGAGCTTTGAAAGCGGCACATGGGAAAGTGGACCGGGCCTTCTTAAGAGTCTCTCATATTGACTGTATCCTCAAGTGATTCCAGTACTTTAAAACATAACTCTCACTTCATCCTTTCATTTTGCTGCCTGTGAAATTTGACATTTTCATTAGAGGGAGAACTGCTAAAAGCAGAAGGAAGACGAATTACATTATGGATCTTCAAACAAATGCACAATGTTCCTGAACTTGTCTCAGCTATAATTTGATTACATCGTCTTCATTTACTCTTTTTTTTCTTTTTGGTCTCTCAGAAGGCACATCACTAATGCACAGTGCCAGTGTAAAAGGCTTCTGGTTTGAACTTGTGTTCAGTTTCACGTGTCAACTCTGTTCTTCACATTCTATCTGTTTTTCAGGAGACCTTGAGGCCTGTGGCTGATCGCTACAAAAGGTGAGTTATAAATAACACTTGCTAACCGGCCTATTTAGAAATGTATTCGTGATTAACTACAGGAAGTGTATCTTGTATCTTTCTCTCTCCTGTGAAAGCGCCTATTTGAATATAAACATGAGTTCATAGGAAAGTAACATGACAGGCGAAACTGTTCTTCCTGACGTTTTTTTTTTTTTTTTGCTGAAGTTTCTGGATTTCTCTACGCTCTCACTTACTAATGAAATAAAAATTCAGCCCCTTTCCTAGAAAAGTGTCACCTAGGTCTGTAACCATCCAGTGAGTTTCATAAATGAATGATTTTCATATAATAATAAGCTTATTATGGTGATTTAAATTTTTCACTCCTGCCATGCTGGGCTGTGGTGATTCCAGGCAGAATTAAGACGCACATTCCTCCATTTCACCGTTACCCAAAAAGGGTTATCAGCCCGGTTCCGCTTGAAATGCTGCTCGAGAGTGCCGAGGGTCCAAGTGGCCCCTTTTGTCAGTAATTACCGCCGGCACACCTCAGGGAAATGTTTCATGTTGCCCAGACCCTCCCCAAGCCGCCGTCAGCGGGTGAGATAAGGTCTTCAGTCCTCTCTGTCCCCATTCCCCTTACTAAGCTTTAATGAATTGAATTTTATGCAGTTACATTTACAGTGTGTCACATTTACCTTTTTCTGTATTGAATACAATTCCAGGCTTGTCCAATATGTCCCAGGGTGCTTTGCAGACTCCGTCGCTTATGTTCACGCTACTGTTCCTTCACAGTACTGCCCTGCGTGGGGAGGTGTCTAGTATCGTGGCACCATTTAGATTGGGAGGATCTTCACTGCGGTTGAATTTGATGACGTCGGCGCCTTCGCTTGGTGCCGTGACATTTTCAGCATGTCTTTCACAGCGCGGGGGGTCCGGCCCACGAAGAGGATGCGGCGGGAAATGGGCGGCACCGCCAGAGCCGAGCCACCATGGCTGCGCTGGAGAGGAGGATCGAAGAGCTGGAGAAGGTATCCAGTGGTCGCCCCGAGACTGAAATACCTGCAGGTCCTCGTTTGTAGCTGGATCTGATGCCGTTTAATAGCCTCAGTCCAGCCCTGCTGCTGTTTCAGGAGTCGAATCTACAAACTGCCCACGTTAGTCCTAAATGTGACTTTTCTATGTGTGGCTTTGTACACACTGGAGTGTGTTACGCAGTGACCATGGTGTGTTAAGCAGTACGTCCTTGGTTCCACACCTTCTGGGAACCCTTTTGACGCTTCTTGTCCATGGTTACAGGACAGAATCACATGACAGGTTGCACTGTCCCTGTAAACAAAGCCGATTGGCAAGCCTGATTCATTATGACCCTCCAAGTTCCCGAAGGCTGTGTTGTCCTTGGATAAACAGTGTTTTGGCTCATCATTCCTGGCTTCCACGCCTCTCCTGGTGTGTCCTCTCCCGCCTCAGCCAGGGCGGTAATTCACTGTCCAGCTGCCAAAAAGGGAGAACTCTAGGTTCACAATTCAGTTCCCAGTGAATTCACTGTTCAGCAGCGCATCTCTCAAGGGTCTGCCCGAAAATAAATAAATAAATAAATAAATAAATCCTATAGGCGAGAACATTTTGGCTGAGTGCAGAATGATCTTTTGTGGAGTTCAGAGCTCAAAATGTGAATGACGGGGATCTCTGCTTGTGCTCCGAGAGGTTTGGTCCAGGTGACAGTGTCCCCGCAGTGCTGTCATTCTTCATTCTGGAAATAAACACTGATAAAAATTAAGACATTATTTCAGGAACAGGGGGCAACTTTTAGAAACTCATCTTGTCTGAAATATGAATGCTATAAGATTATTTTTCTCATCTAGGAAATCACGATTGTTTATTGGTAGCTGTCTCAGTCTCACCCGAGGTCTCTTTGCCGTCAGGAGCTCGCTCTGGAGAGGCAGGAGAGCGCACGGATGCTGAAGGGCCTCCAGGACAAGGACGAGCTCGTCGGCAAGTTGAAGGAGGAGATCAACTTACTCTACAGGGTGAGCGCGGGGCAGGAGAATGTGCCGGAATCTCGCACCCTCCATGGGGATCGCGTAGCTGGCCGAGAGCATGCCGTGTATGGGATCAGTACCCACGAGGCTTTTGGCATGTATCACCAATCTAAGATTTCATCACGGAAGTGGAATTTGTGGAGCATACATCTAGTGCAGACCACCCGTGGGTTTCGCTGGTAAGACCGTCAGACGCATCGGATCACGTTAGACGGGCCCCCTGCCGGATTAACGCCGGCAATCGAAGGCGGTCCGTGTGACACCGCGACACCACGTGACAATTATCGTGAGATTCAAGGCGGTGAAGAATTCCGGGGTGAATTCCAGGTCGGGGGAAGGTTGACGTATCTGTGTTTTTCTGCACGTGATTTGTACGTTATTGTATTTCGTCTTAACACGTGGATGGCTGTGGCGTTCCATCCGTCCGCAGATGTAGAGAATTATTGTGAAGGACACATTGATCCTGGCTTGTTGGAGCATTTCACCCATGACTGTGCCTGTCATTTCTGAAGCTCACAGCTGTAACCTAATTCTCTGTGTACTCTCCTCATTAGAATGCCTCACGGCCCCCGTGCCAGGGGTGCGAGGACGCCCCCCCCCCCCCCCCCCCCCCCCGCTCGCTCTGAAACTGTCACGGCGTGCCCCATTCCATCCCCGCGCCTCCGGCCTGGTGGTGGGGGCGGCGGTGTGG
>JABJVO010000062.1:26727911-26743052 GCA_026770805.1 Boulengeromyrus knoepffleri | reverse complement strand
CGACAAGGACAAGTTTGGCCGCCTGAACCACCAGGAGTTCAAGTCCTGCCTGCGTTCGTTGGGCTACGACCTGCCCACGGGATCGGTTTGGAACGTTTCCATACGGACGTAAAAAGGCAGTTTGTATGCGGGGCCGCGGACTGTTAAAGAGAGGATGTTGGAGAATAATGGAAGCGGCCGTTTCTCAGCCTCTCCTGTTTGGACGTATTCAGGACTTTGCTTTAATTCATGACCCTAAATGTGCAATGGCAGATATGTTGAATGGCCTTTTCTGTTTCGCCGTAGGTATCGCAGGAGCGGGTGGATACTCCCCACTCTGAAAGCGCTCGCTCATACCTTTATTCCGCAGTCATTTAAAGATTCCGCCAGGTTGTGGTTTACATAAAAGGGCATAAAGCGCCACTCTAATCATACTAGCGGCATGCAAATTGGAAGAATAATTATATGGCTGTTTCGTACACCACTGGTGTACGGGGACTGGAGGGGTGGGACTTGGCCACAGTTCCTCTCTGCAAATATAGCGCATGTTCGTTATTGGGATCTACTGGGAGTTTTTGTGCCGACACGGACCTTAAGTTGATCCAGACCCCGTAGCTGCAGCCAGGACCAGGCTCATGGTGACGGGGGCTGTGGGGTAGAGACACCCACCCCTGCCTGGCCCCTGGTCATTCATCACCGTCCTTTCAGCAACCCCAGCTCTGCTCCGTGTACATTTCTCCTCCCGAAACGTGCCTCTCTTTCCCTCTCTCCCCGTTCTGCATCCTTTCCAGGGTTGTTCCACTGTGGTGTTATTCTGGTTTGGTGTCTGTCTATCAAATTGCCCATTTCAAAGGCTTAAAACCCAGAGTAGGTGGGTTTATCTGCAGCTGTCGATCTGATTGGTTTAACCCACTTACTGTACTGCTTTCCATTGGAATAAAATTAGATGTGATGATTAACAAAGCTCAGAAATCCCAGCCCCTTGGGTTCCAAAGTCTTGTTCCTTCCAGCACTAGTTTCAAGATGTTTGCTTTTTCTGTGGTGGGCTTTGAAGAACTGAGCTGGTTTCTTCTCCCTCTGCTTCCTCTGCTACTCTGGGTGATCTAGGGGTCCAGAAAACTCATTTTCTTATCTCTTCACATGCAGTGAACAGTGTTACCTTGAGGGGGGGGAGCTTTGTTCCAAGCTCAGAAACCTTGCAGAGATTTTGCGATCACTAACCTTGCGGTGATATCGGAGTCAGACAGCCGATTGTTTGATGTTCTCACAGTTTCTTCTCAGCCATTAGTTTTTGTTTTTTTTTTTTAATCTCCATTCAATAATATGTCAGAAACCGAAGTACTTCTGCTCCGACCTTAAAAATCAAATATTACATGTCATGTTAGATATCATTAGATTAGATATTTGTAAATATTGTGGATTTGGAAATCCAGTGTTTGCTGTCCACACAGTAGGATATCATCTGTCTGTGTGTGATATGAAATACGTGGTTAATAACTGAGAATAATGACATATTTCAGATGTTCTCATACCCACTGGAAGCTTGTTGGAACAGACAGCTGCAATTATATACATAGCTCTGGAAAAAATTAAGCGACCATTTTTTATTTTTAAATCTGCATTTTTAAACCTTGGTTTAATCCCGGTTCGCCTGGCATAAGGCTACACTGCGAGGCAGGCTGCTTCCAGGCTCAGCGTTTTTAAGACAGCAGCAGACAAGAATAAGGTGAAGCAGGAGACACTGGGAATAATCAAAAACCAGCCAGGTAGAGGGTAGAAACAACCATCTAATGGCAGGAATGACCGTCAACTTATCCGGCAGTGGCTCATGAATCGGAGGATGACCTCAAGTGACCTTCAAAAAGAATAGGAAACATTAAGTTCAGATGCACTGCTAGGACAATTCATAACAGGCTCCTAGAAGCAGGACTGAAGACCCATAAAGCAAGGAAGAAGCCCTTCATCAATGAGAGGCAGGGAAGAGCCAAGATGCAGTTTCTAAGAAAATGTGTATTTTACACAGGCGCATACCCATAAATTGAAAAATGAGTGAAATTTAAAATTTTGTTGTGGTCTCAATTTTTTCCAGAGCTCTGTGTGTGTGTCTGTGTCTGTCTGTGTTTTTTTTCTTTTAAGTTTGACTCAGTGACAGAAATTAGGAAGATGGCATCACTGATATGCAGCCGCATTCAGCACGATGCGATTCTCTGCTGCATCCCACCTCCAGCGCCGACACTTTGAAATGACTTGTAATTGATTCGGCTTTTCGGAAGATTACACATTGTCTGGGTGGGGGGAGCTTGTGGGCCGGGAAAGCGCTTTGAAGGGAACTTGGAGCTGCCGTGCCGTCGGATCTCCGAAGCTCTCCGTGTGGGATGTTAATCTGCAAGGTGGCGCGCTCCCTGTTCTCGGCCTGTGAAGAAGTGCCTCTGCGCCTCGGGCTTCACCCCACCCTGTCCCGCAGTGCAGCGAAGAGATTCCGGCATTGCTTATTGTTTTTTCGGCAGGCACCTATTCCCAGATATACGATTGCATGCACGATTTATATTGAGAGTAATTCAGGGTTCTGAATTACATTGTCAAGATGGTGAAATTCTGGTAAAATCCAGTATTTCTGCTCCAGCTCTCAGGTAAATTATGACTTTGGTCAAGTGTTCCTGTGGCTCAAGTAGAACATTGTGCTACCCAGGCAACGGCTGCGGGTTTCAGTCCCAGTGAGTGCACATAAGTCATAACCTTCTGTCGCTTTATCTCATTGGATAAAAGCATCATAAATAAATTGCTTTAAGTGGTTTGTCACTAATTATGTGCTCTCGTAGCTTGCGTTTTCATTCTTGTTACTTCTGAAAATGTTGCAGTCTCGTTTGTTTTTATTACAGAAATATGTTTTTTTTTTTCCCTTCCAAAAGCTACAAAATGGAGACCTTATGCAGGTTACTGGTCATCAGTCCAACCATTAGAGACCTTTTTTGTGTTGCTTCTGTGTTTCTTTTTATTAATCGTTCCTTTTATCTGCTGATAAATATGTGCCCCCTGCCCCAGGCTCCAGCTCCCACTCATTGGTGGAATGAGGAGAGCAAGAGATCTGTTACTGGAAGTGACACGTCTCTGACCCAGCGGCAACTGGGCTCTCCCTTCCTGCCTAATAGAAGTCACTTGGTTAATTGAAGTCATTAATGTTCAATTTACAAGCTGCTGAAGTGAGTCTGTGGTGGAGGGGGGCATGTCATGTTTTCATTACTTTTTTCTGGAAAAATATTAAATTTAGATGGGTATTTAAAAAAATCTTAATTCCATATCCAATTGGTTTATTTTGTGTTCTTGCATAATACTGAATATTACTTTAAAACCCAAGATAGCACATTGTTCCAGTTTAATATATGTGTAAATTTGTCTCTTACTGGCCATGGTAGTAAAAATAAGCAAATATGTTTGTGTTCTTCAGGACCTTGATGATGTCGAAGACGAGAATGAGCAGCTCAAGCAGGAGAACAAGACCCTCTTGAAGGTGGTTGGCCAGCTGACCAGGTAGAACCTCCATGGACCGAAGAGTCCTCATGGAAACGAGACTTGAAGCTTCGCCAAGCAGCGGCCAGTCACTCCCGGCCTGCTGCCCCTCACTCCGCGCAAACACCAGCATCCTCTCCTTTCTGAATGCTGATCTTTGTTTTTGTACGCATAGCTGAGGAGATTCCAGGTATATGAGGAACCCCCAGAGCCTTAAAAGCACCAGGAGTGAAATTCGTTGTCTGTGGTCATTGTCTATTTTCTAATAGTTCTCTGCAATTTACACGCAAATGAACACCAGTGATGGGGGAATTACGGGATCACAAGTGTGAGATTGGCAAGTCTGCAGTAACTATTGGGAGACCATGTATTTAATGTAAATGTTTTTGTACATAGACTGCATTTTGATAGACACTCATTAAATAAGGTATGTATTTTTCCTCCCTACATTTGCTTCAGATTATTCTCCCCTCATAGACAAAAAAACGGTGAGTACTTCCGGTCGGCAACGTTTGAACGACAATTCGCTAACCATTCTATGGTTTCAGCCAGACTGTAATCCTTCTGTGTGCTTCATGCTGGCTAAATTGGCAGCCATACTGTTTTTCTGATTGGCTGATATGAAATGCATTGCATTAACTTTAGTGTTTTATGTGAAGACGTTATCCCTAAAGGTGCAAAAGCAGCCTGAATGACATTACTAAATGGTGCTGGCCTATATATACCTGCTACACCCCTGGTGGGGGGGGGGGATGATATTACTGGTGAGGGGGCTGAAGATTAAATCTTACAGTACTATGACATATCATGGTATGAAAATTGTTGGTGAAATGTGTGCTTTTCCTGTTGAACACTTACCTAGGTATGGATAATAAATAAAAAATATTTCTATTCAAACTTTATGTAACCTGATCATAATTATAATTTTTTGTCTTCGCTGTGAGCTATCAGACTTCTGATATTTGTTGATTTCCTGGGAGGTATGTGTCTCTCTGTTGAAAGATCTCTGTACACAGCCCTCCATAAGAGACCCACCTAATAAATGTTTAATTATACATTTCCAAAATGAACTTCTTGTGTTTTCACTGTCAATGTCTTGGCTCTTGGGATGTTGGGGACTGAGTGGAGTTTAGTTTACGTGTGTGCTGTGCTGGGCTATGCTACTGGGCTATGCTACGGGGTGTGCTGTTTGAAGCCTTGACATTCTTGAGGGTTTGGACATTTGGATATCTGCCGGCCTAATTTAACGATGAGAGCCACATAATACAATGACGTATCAATAGTGTGTTCAGCAGTGGTCTTTTCTCAAATTTCTTTTGTATTGTACCTCTTTTGTATTATATTCTATTGTACCTCACCCCCAATTCTATTGTCTTCTTGCCCTCATCCATTTGCTGAAAAGATTAACTTGTGATCTGTGAACATGTTGCTGAGGGGTGTCTTAGGGTCAGGAGTAAACATTTTGGAGCCTTTGAACTCTCCATGCCAAAAAACATAAAGTTTGCACTCATTGTGAGAAGGACCTCTTTTTACAGGGCGAAAGCCCATATCCAGGTGATCTGAAAGAGACCGTCAATATTTAATGGTCAGAACTGACTTGTTCTGTGGATCCTGGCTTTCCTTCGATTCCAAAGCAGATCTTATCTTGACCTTGATCAGCAGTGTTGTGCATTTGGTGTGCAGCTTTTGGATCTGACTGTAAGCAGTTCTCGAATGACGATGTGAGTCAGCCGAAAATGCAAATTGGCTAAGTTAGCTAACACCTAATCTAAAGTTAGCTACATTGGTACTGTTAATGGAATACAGTGATCAATAACTACTCTGTTCTGTTTTGCACTCCAAAGCTTTTCCCTCAGATTAAGTACCACCATGAATACATTCCACATAGATCCCACATCATTCCCATTAATGGAATTGTGAAGGTTACTAAAGTTTTGCCTCCCAGTGGAAATTCGGGGTACTGCATCAGTCTTGCCAGTATTGCTCCAGAGCTATGCTTGACACAAATGAAGTCGCCTTTCTCATCCATTTACATCTTTGCCCTTGTTGTTCTTTACTTGTCATGCTGCTGTGATCTTGTGGTCCTCTATAGACTGTTTCCTTTCATGAATAATGTATATTCAATTTAAGGATTCGGATAGTTCAGGCTTTTAAACACCACCTGAGTCGCACTTAGCTATTTTAGAAACTCTGGGTTTACGTACATACGAAATATATGATGTTTTGGGGGGTATTATTGCCCTCCGCTTTCAGTTGTTCTGAAATCCTTTCCTCTCTTTAGGGTCTGGGCTCCACATTACGGTTACCGGTCGTATCGCGTTGCAGTCACCGCTGACAACAGGGGTCATTCATAAGTGGAGCCCATTGATCCTGGCTTGATGGCCCGCTCAGATAGGGAGGCTGCACTTCCATTTCTTGCGTTCTCTGACGACACCAGGGCCCCCTCACCCCTTTTAGTTATTGTGCGTATTCCCCTGCCTCTGCCGGAACTGTCATGTCTGCGGAAATGTTTCGAGTATCAGGCAATAAACTCGCCTGGTGCGTGGACTGGCTGTCATCTTCATGTTATCCAGCACCTAGTTTGTCTTTTTGGGAGGCTGGGTCCTCCTTAGGGAGGTTTAAGGCTCCTCTTGACCGCCTGAAGACGTGGCTGATCCAGTTGTACAGGAAGCAATAGGTGTAGGTGAGAGGTGACATGTAGGTTTGGCAATACTGTATTTCTGCATTCTGTATCAGCATTGGCCATGGACATCCTGATTAGATTTGGAGAATAAATCCTAATTAAAACCCAAATAACGTTTAAAAAAAGAGACAGGTTTTCCTTCCCTTATCGATGCAACAAATGCTGCGTCTGTTAACATGCTGGATGTACATAGGTTTACCGTTTTATTAAGGAATGTTCATCCTCTTTTGTCAAGCAGCTGGACATGAAGCTGTCAGCTCTCAAGAAGCGGTAAAATATGATAGAGTGACATTTTACCCAGTCTTTACTTGTGTGTTGTGCATTGCCCTGGTGTGCAACACCTCCCTTTTTCACCCACTGCCTTTTCTAACAAAGAAAAAACTTTGACATTTAGAGTTTTCAAAGGGATAGAAAAAGCCTCACAATCAGTCAAAAGACTTCCTTTGCAAAGCCTTTTTTTCCCCCTTTTCTCTTCATCTGTTAGTAACCTTTTCTGACTTAACACTACGTGTGAAGTATCTAAATCGTGTGTGGAATCTCTAAGCAGATCGTCTCCTTGTTGTTGAACGAGGAGGGCGGATTCTGGGAAATGTAAAGCTGACATACACTCACCGTGAACTCTGCATACGTCCCGGTTTCCTGTAATGTCTCGCCTCTATAAAGTACAATTTAATCGCACAGGCGCCGAAGTCTATTCTGGTTTGCAATGAACAAATTATTTCTGGACATAAACAGTGTGTTGAGTGAATGGGGAGTGCAGTTATGTAGAAAAGGCACCAGGTCTACTTCAGAAATGTCAGTTAAATTTATTATATATACTTCGTATTTTCGTGTGTCCAGGGATTTAACGTGTTGGAAACCTTCTGATTCTGAATGAACTGTCTTAAGATTTAATGTATGTATAATATTTTGAAATAATGCACCGGGAAAGGTTCTGTATCAACAGGAAATAAAACATTTTTATTGAACATTGCGTATATGAACTTTATATTAACAACGATCAGAAAACTTTCACAGAGTGAATCACTACACGAACCGAAATTGGTAAAACACCTCATCGAAAATGAAGGGTATAAACAGCAATATAACTGTCGGCTCGCAGATATTGCGAGCAATATGGCAGGAAAAACACCCCGATTATCTCAACACGGTTACAGAGGAAAATTTCCACACACAAAAAGTACTCAAGCAGGCTGTGAATATACAGAAAGGCAACTAGGAACTTTCTACAGCATCAGATTCTAATACTTTATACAGCTGCTTCTGAAAGCTAAGTGTGGCTTTTGTCGTCGTCGTGGGATGATTCTTGGTCACACAGCAGTTGTTTTTTCTCGGGAAAGACATCGCAGGGTGTCGCGCATGCTTTGGTGGGTGTCCGTAATAAGCAGCATCGCTTCGCAGTGCAAGTAATGGCTTTTCATTCGTGCCTCTATGCAATCATGTCATGTGACTGCAATGCTGACTTATACTGTATGACCTGATTTTTTAAAAAAACCATGAATTTTCTTTTTTGCCTTATGGACGTTTTTCCATCGAAGGGTGAATGATTTGAACAAGTATTCCCGTCGTTTCGAAATACAGGAGTACACACACCTACAGTATAATAAGACATTCCTTCTCACAAGTGAATACGCTGTGTACAGGCATATTGCATTCGGGGAAGTAAATATGAACAATATTTCATTACTGGGTATTTTTTTAAAAGTTACACAATATCTCAATTGATAACTATATATGAAATCATAAATCATTTAAATTCCAAAACAGAGTGCACAATGAAGGTCTTGCAATACGGCCCTAAAGTAATAACATTGTAACAGTAACATTACAGAAGACTGATACACTAAGAGACAATTAACCTTAATTGTCCTTTGCCGTATAATTTTTTTGTCCCGAGTACTTTTTATATTATCATTTATGATATTATTACAATAATTATAATCTGATTCTGTAAATACAAAAATATGTACACTCCTTTATGCCATGATTTGGTATTTACCAATAGTACACCTAAGATCTTTACAATGGACGTGTGAAGAAAGGAGAGGAGAAATTAACTAAACAGATGGCAGATGGTGAACGTGCTCTATCATACTCACAATCTACATGTGCTGTGACCTAACCATTGCTTCTGAAGGAATGTTTCAGAGAGAGCTGGAATATTCTTCCCTGGGCGATACCACCCACAAAAAATAAGGAAACTATCTCAACGGGATGGACGGACGGACAGACGGTATTGCACAGTGCTCAACAGAAAGCTGTGTGATCAGACCCACTCCTCCTTCCAAACGCTCGCGTGTAAGCCGTGGTCTCTCCGCACGGAGCCCCTCGTTTCCTGATTGGTCCGCAGGCGTCCAGACCGACGATGTTACGCGTGAACGCGCGCGCTCGGGGCAGCGTGACACAAAGGAATGTCTGGTCATTGTACGACGTCACTAGGGGACAGACCGGCTGCTATCTACATAAAAACTACATCTTTAAGCAACACACTACGGTCACAGTGATACACAAAGCAGTCCCATAGAGTCTAATGAAATGACGAATAGCTTCGTTATAGTGCCGTTAACAACATATCAACATTGAAAACACTGAGAAATTCCTCCTAAAGCTAAGCGCCTAGTACACAAAGAGGCTCCTTAATGAGAATAGCTTTAATCGACTCTTATGTATTTCTTGAACCCGTAATAAAGGAAAAGTGGACTCGTGTTTCATTTTCACAGACCATTAACTTCTTTTTTCCCCTTTAAATGTGGCAGTAGAAACCAGTTAGGTGTATTTCCCCTTGGTACAGCAGGACTCATGCGGATTCCTATTTCGTCCAGAAACGATGGCCTCTGAGACGCTCCCCCCTCCCCGGATCGCAGCTCGGCCGTCGGAAAACTGCGGCCGATGCAGCGGGAGACAGCAGCCATAAGAAGGAGAAAGTAAATTGGCAGTAAACCACGGCTGGCTGTTGTGATTGCTGCTATTGAGGGCACTGAAGGAATAAGACACACATCTACCAACAGACGTTACAACACACACTACCTTGTAGTATCCTTGAGGAAAAGGTTTTTCTTTACATTATTACCTCCCTGAAAAAAATGGCAGTGTTTTAACTTGCGTCAGCCTGCTTCTCTGGAATAACTACATACCCTAACATCAACTGGACTACAATATTTGCAGCGTCCATTTAATAAATTTACATTTTCCCAACGATTAAAATGAATCGCCGTCGTGATCCTAAGTGAACTCAAAATTCCCACGTCGCAGTTTTAGCAAAGATTATTAAAAATAATAATTTAAAAACAAAAGTTTTGACAAGTATTGTCTCGTCTATAAAATGTTGATCTTAAAGCTTAAGTCGAAAACCGTTAGCCAAAGTTGAGCCCAGAAAACCTACATTGAATATCCAAGATTGAGCTCCTCGGAAGGGCGCAATCACAAAATGTTGCAGTTTGTGCTATAAGGACTTACTGTGTTTTGTCGGTATTATTTAAGGAAAAATAGTTTTTAACCGTGGAACTAATTTACAACGCGGAGTCCGAAATCACTCCAAATCACACGAATCGCTGAACTTATTTGACTAATTAGTATTTAAAGAACACTTAGGAATCCCTGTGCTTGTGTATGTTTCCAGCAGCAAATTCACCATGGAACCATATTAGTTAATGGCCTTTTTCATTTCATAATTTAGTAATCATTTTTAATGGATTACTAAAAAAAAGTAACTGTCCTTCACAATGTGAGTATACTTCCAGTATCTGAACGTTTGATTTTTTTTGTGAATGCAGGAATCCTGTAATAAACAACATTGGCTTTCCTATATCTCCATGTACATAATTTAAAATAGTATATTTTCATAAAAACATCAAGATATACACAGATTAGGAAACGCTAAACAACATACAAACACATAAACTATAAATCATTTTTTCTGCATACTTATATATACAACTGTGTTACAATAAATTTCAGTCATGCGCTATCTATACAGGTCATATTGCTTAAAAGAAGGGGGGGGGGGGCATTTGGATTTGATTTTAAGGGTCTGTGGGTTGGCAGGGGAAAATAAAATAAAAGGGAATAAAAGGGCCTTACACTTAACACAATTCTGAGGGGGGTGTGGAGGAATGTACCACTGTTTGTGTAAAAGCGGTATGTGCAGGGGGGGCGTATGATCCTTACATTACTGAGGTATTTACACATACTGGCTAAGGGGAACTAGGTGGGCAGGTACTGAAAAACCTCCCCCTATTTCCTGGATGAGAGCTGGGCGTCCACCTCCTCCTCAGGCTTGAGCACGTGCCACTGGGCGATGGGTCTCCGCGGGTTGGCCAGCATGTCCGACCAGTGCCGCAGCTCAGTGCCCGAGCTGTTCAGCCCCACGAACACCTTGCCAATGGCGTCGTTCTTGCCGATCTTGTCATAGTCCAGAACCGTGACGACAACTTGGGTTTTCTGTGGAGAGACGGACGGGCCAGAGGTCAGCTCACCAGGCTTAACATTCAAAAGTGACCATATGTGTTTCCTGTTTGTTTTATTAAAAATATCATTATAATCAACCCTAATTTTAATTAGTAAAAGTTGATTACAATTAAGGTTCTTCTTAGGTTTCAGCTGGAGATGTGTTGGTGTGTACGACGTCAAAGAATTATGACTCATCACCAAGCAAGAAAATTGGCTCATTATATAGTTATAAAACAACATTTTTAAGAGCGTTGTTTTGTTTTAATATTGGATGCTTATGGGCGAACACATCAGTTTAAAAAACACTACTGTCTATGAACTCAGTTTGGTCTACCTGACGTCTTTTTGCTGTTGCTGTAACCTAAGTAAACCTGTACAGAGTTCGATTCTGCACAGTTGCCTATGAACACTACGTTAGCAGTTGCTGCTCTTGAATGGCCAAGCTGCAAGAGAATGTGCTCTAGTAGACCTGCAACCTCCCACCCAGAAAAAAAAGACTATAAGTAGTTCTGACCTGGTATAAATGCTGTGAAAGACATGAACACAGTCTGACATTTGCTTCCTTCACCTGGAAAAAGGCCAGTATATGTGGAGTACAGTGGTGGAGTCCGTGATGATGCCCATCCCACTGCAATGCCAGTCATTTAGCCAAAGGAATGACTTCAGTCACCTTTTTTTCACCTCAGATATCCATTTCTGTCTTCTTTTTCAGAGTGAAATATCCCATTCCTCTAATTTGATGTGACCAGCTCAGTGACTGTGTCAGACTCGGAAGCGAAGTGAGCTTAAAGCGGCGGGTGGCTTAAGGAAGCGTCTCGAGGGGTTTCCGCGTCCGTAAGCTGCCTGCGACAGCTAGGTCCCGTTCTCAGCAGGTGTTGCATCATCTGCCATTTACCGAGCAGGTTTATAAGGTAACAAAAAACAGACCAGATGCATGACTTTCTGAGACACACTGATGGCTCTAAGTCTCTTTTGAGACTGACTGTGCGCTATCCTGCATAGTGCCAGTTTAAATGCATGAGCAGATAAATCCCTTTCTGAGTTGCCAAGCAGGATTATCCTTAGCATTAGCCTTAGCATTATATTAACCATATATTAATACATGTGTCTTCAGTCCTCCCTCCTTTTACTGAGTGCCAGCTAAATGCTTGTGTTCCCTATGGCAGCATTGTTTAGTCTCCACAACTGATTGAAAACTGCCTTGACTCTGATTGGAGTAAAACGGGTCAGTGTGAATCATGCACATGATGTAGCTGGGGGCATCAGTTAGATGATATAGAAGAAGCAAGACAGATGAAACTCAACCCCAAACAGGAAGTAAGCTAAGATTAAGATCAAATTCAAATAAATCACAGTTAATTTTGTAAGATATTAACTTTGAGTGAGACATGAGTTTCTGCGATAGAAGTTTCTCTAAAACTTGCTGAAGGGGCTTTGAAAGACAAGCACTTCTTGGTAGGTAGGCGCACATGTACAGAAGATGGCAATCAGCATTTGATTACTCGAGCCTGTACACCTGTCACCAATCAGACTGGGAGCAGGCTCTGCAGTCTTAAATGACTCGCGTCGGGGATTGTGATTTCAATGCTAATGCAGTTCTCGATGTGGGGCATTGATATGGGGAAAAAGGCTATGAAGCATTCCAGTATTTCCAGTATGTTCCTGTATGAAGTATCTTAACATGCAGCTTATTTAACCAATTAATGACCTTTGAGAACATTCCTAATCACAGTTCACTATTTACTGCATTGTCAGTGCATTTACACTGTTTGTTAGTTGTTGGTAGAGTCTGATTCTTGACCTGTTATTTATTTCCTTGTCTCCCCCCCGAGTCTCAAAGGTTCATTCACCGTCGAAGTGCAGTAATGAGATTAACAGACAAGCCAGCATCTCCCAAAATCCACGTGCAGCTTGTAAATATACAATAGAAACCGAAACAACAGCTGGAATGCGACTTAAACAGAAGACGTGCGTCTACCTGGATCTGCTCGAAGGGCACTTCAAAGCTGAAGGACTCGTTGTAATAGGGGTTGAGTGTGTTCTTCTTGATTGTTGTCTTCTTTTTCTTAATCCTTTTCCCATTCTGCATCAGGTGGATTTTAACGTAGGGATCTATGGAATTACAAAGGCAAACAGGCCCTTCAATAATCAAGCAGTCACACAATGAACAGAGAACACCGAAGATGCTTCAGAGAGCTGGGCAATATTTGGGGAAATCCTGTAACGGCTTCTAGAACTCATCGCCACATTGTAAAAAGTAGACGAAAACTCCAAAATCATTTTGTAATGTCCCTAATTATTAGCTATATAGAAATGTACATTTGTAAAAGCAGATTTTAATGAATGTTGCTGTTTTGCAAATGAAAGAACATTCAACATAGCTATATGGGAAAAAAAAACCTTCATAAACTGATCTACATCTACACCTTTTCTGGGGACAGACAGTAAAGATGGACAGTGTCAGGACAAAGAAAATCTCTCTCAGGATTCTTTTGAGAAGATGATTTACGCTTTCCAAATATCAATGAGCGGCAGGGACAGGGCAGACAGGGGAGTCAGTTCAACAATTAATGAACAATTTGGAGCGCTGAGAGGGACTGGAACACCATTAAAGAAACATTAGGAAAATAAAACTCTTCCTTAATGGAGGGAGCGGCAGCGATTCGTCTTCATCAGGCGAGGCGAGTCCATCTGATCAAGTCAAGCGCCGCCGTGCAACGGTGGAAAAAAATGACTCGTGATTACAGCGCTGAGCCGAAAGAATGACTGTTGCCAGCATTATGACACATAAGTTACAGCATACTGTCATTTAAAAATACTATAAGCTCATTTCCTTGCAGCAAAACACAACTTACTGAGTATTTAAATGACATGAGTAAAGGTTCATTGGAATTCTCCCAATTTTCACGTATCTCATTACGCTCTCCTTTGAGACTTACACATACGTTCCAATTTATCTGGCACCCCTGTAGCGTTTCAGGAGGCTAAGGACCTTGCTAACCCAGCAGACACGTGACGATTTGGCCGAGGATGGGATCCAAAGTGGAGGTTCACAGGTACAGAAGCCTAGTCCACCGAGTCATGCACTGCCCCCTGTTTGATGTGAGTTTTCCTGAGAATTATCTTAAGCATCTCTTGCTACCAAGGCAACCTTTTAGACTTTACACAGGATTATCTTAACACTCATTCCCTGACCCAGTGCAGGTCATGGGCAGCCCTGGAGGCAGCTTATAGCACAAGGAAGAAAGTCTCTCTGGCCGGGATGCCAGTCCATCACAGGGCACAGTCATACACACTATGCTCAATTCAGAGCCACTAGTTACCCTTAAATGTGTGTCTTTGGGCTACAGAAGGAAGCTGGAATACCCAGAGGACACCCACACAACACAGGAAGAACGTGAAAGCTTCAGACAAACATGGCGGGATTCAAACCCCCAACCCTGGGAGCGCGAGCCAGCTTGCAGCCCTATATCCACCGCAATTCCAAAAACTGAGGCTGAGGTTCACACCGCTGAGTCATGTTCAAACTTTTCATTGGTCATGTGCAAGAGGTGCATTGGACTCCTTGCTCATTCAGCCACACCCAGTCATAAACAGACTAAAGACAGTGCAACACAGTAGACAATATGCTATTACTGTGCAGGTGCCCTGGATGTGACTGTCACATGTTATGTTTGGTTGGGTGGGTTGAGGTTGACATGAGTACAAGACAAGGTTTCCTTCAAGGGTGGAGATTTGGGTATGGATGTCAGGAACATGTCCCTACCAATATTGTGGGAGCACCTTGCATGTTTGGGGGGGGGCGGGGTGTCCGGGGCTGATCTGGTTCCTACCAATGTTGAAACCAAACCTACACCCCTTGGTTTCCATCATTCAGGCTTTCGATGGAGGCTGGTGCAGTGCATGGCTTGGTGCGACTACAGATATCAGTGATGGAATCGGGACTGAGCGTCTATGGTGGACGTGTGGGTGGATATCTATGGTGCCAGTCTTTATTAATAAAGCTCGGGATGGAAGGCTTTCTGTCGATAACAAGCCAGTTAATATGGTGCCCAGGAGTAGGCTGCAGACTATCTAAATTAGAATCCTCTCCAGCATCCCACAGTCCACAGGCATAAAAAACCCTTTTTTCATATCATTCAATTGCATCCAAGCTGCCTTGCTAATATGAATTCCCCATCGCTCCTTTTATTCCTCCGCCGCAGAAAGAAATAATAAATAAAGACTGTCAGCTTTTAGAGATTTATCTGGCTCCCACGCGGCGGTGGGCGTCGCTCGTGAAATGGCACGACTGTGTCCCTTTGTACGTGCCGCGCCAGAGTGGCACCCAGCGTGGTCAGGAACGGGGACCAGTATCCCCAGTTTGTGGGGGAAGCAGACCTGGTGCAGCTGGAAACTTGATGGGGAATGTTTAGAAGTTGTGTGTTTGTGTGTGTGTGTCCGGGGGGGGGGGGGGGGGGGGGGGGTTGCCCCGCCGCCGGGCGGCGACGCGCGGGGGGCGGGCGCCGGGGCGCCGGCGCGCC